>QJPP01007262.1:372500-790222 GCA_003996215.1 Jaltomata sinuosa
TGGGGGTGGGGGGCTTTGTCACGGGTAACACAGTAGGCAACAAAACTTCTAGTCTCAGAAAGCAACTTACTTGCTGCTCCAATGTAAAAGATGCATTATATGTATGAAATACATTTGTTGTGAGGCCTGGCATGAGTTCCTTTAGATGGGAATTAAGCTTACTCGTATCAATCTGGTCAAAAAGATCATCCCCGTCTTTTTTTCCTGAAATCAAGTGTATCCATGTATTTCATGAAGGAAAAAGATTAACCAATACATTCTAGCACAAAAGAAGTATTTACTAACCACTTCGGAACTGTTGAATAGCTTTAAAAATAGGCTCATACACAGCCACCTCATTTTGGTACCTGAAAGAATCTTTACCAAGAAAGTCGAACTGAAGAAAGCAAAGTCAATTCTATGCATTGCAATTAATGGCATAAGAACCTGTAGAGGAGTAAGTTTCCTAGAGCTCTTCCAATTTAGCTTTTGTTAAATTAAACCACAATACCTTCAAAATATTTGGAGGTACTGGCTCTACATTCTCTACTTTCAAAGTACAGCAACCAACTGTATCAGCTTCGTCATCACCCTGCATCGCATTGAAATATAACTAAGAACACTTCTGCAACCTTTGCATCGTCCCATGCCTCTGCAGGCAAAGGCATGGTCCTTCATAGAAAACATATTAAAAACTGGAATACTGATCTCTCACCTTCCGCTTTTTTGGATAAATTGATCTCTGATTAAATTATTTTGCTTTGTGTTTTCTTTATTAGTGACATGGTTTGCTAGTACCCCTTGTTAAACTTATATCAATTGGAAAGAGAAGACTAACATGTGTTGCTATAATTTCCTGCTTTTATACAACTGGAAATGCTTCTGAAAGAGGCATGAGCTAAACCAGCATCGGCTCCCAGTTTTGGAATTTTTAGACTCTTTTTGAGATCTATGTTGCCCCTAGTGAAATATCTAGAAAAAATAATAAGCTAGTGTTCCTGGTACCTTCTCATTCCCTGCCCTCAGAGATAAGTTACAACGGCAATCTGACGCTTCACAGGATCTTTACTTGTAAAATCTTTTGTATATGCAGATCTAATGCCTTCTATGTAATCCTGCAACCAAGAGACAGTTATAGCCACCAATCATCCATATGCAACCAGACACAATTTTTTATTTTAAAAAAAATCATTGGTCAGAAGTTTGCCAATTGTCTTCATTGTACCTTCAAACGTCGTGCTTTGTCATACTTTTCCTTATCGCTTTGCCTTTTCAAGGAACTACTGGAAGTCAGGAAAACGTATTTGAATTCTCTTGGATTAATAGGGTCATTCCAGAAAGCTAATCATGTTACAGTGTTGTCATGCCTTACTTCCTTCCATCTGCCAAGCCAACGAGGGGAAGAAAAACAAATGAAGGTGAAACTCTAGCTTTCCTTGTACATGGTGCAAAGAGCATATTTTTTACTACCTTTACCATCCTCCAAAAGATAGAGTATTCTTCCAAAAGAATAACAGGAGAGAGAATGAAAAGAACCTTTGGCCAGGAATGGGGCACTCCGGTATTGGAGCACCCTTTCTGATATTTATTGTGATATCATTTGGCCGGATCCGTCTCTTTAGCTTTCCCATATGTACCATTCAAAGCAACAACCATCAATTTTACAGTGAAACTTGAAGTACCTAAACATATAGAAATACACCATTCTGCACATAGTAGATTGTTTTTGCCAGTTTAACCCAAAAAATATAAGGTCAACATACCTTTGGATGCTCTCCACGGCCACGGAACAATCCAGGTGGTTCAAACCGAAAGTTCCCAACCTGCACATAACTAAATGGTCAGACCATTCGCAGTTGGTTTACAAATTTTATATGCTCCCTATACCATGGGCTTTTCTGATTTTAGGGGTGGAAACCTACTGAGGTCAAAAATGAAAAGGAAACACCATATTGGCACATCAAACTGAAAGGAAGGGGAAGCTCAAAATTGAGAGTTTAGATAAAGCTGGGGGGCTCAATATCATAGGGCTAGGAAACAAAAAAAATGTTAAAAAGGGGACGCACTGATGGCACATGAAACATCACAAGAATGGAAAAACGACGAATCATCTCGAGAAGGACTATGAAGCAATCGGCAAAAACATGTGAAAACAATAGTAACAATGGATTACAACATCTTCCTTCTATCATTTTATTATTATTCTAAATTGTCATGTATCAACATTATCAAGTGTTTGTTGAATGCTTCTGAAATTGGGAAGAGATATGTAGTGTTCGTTACATGTTTAGAAGAGTTATCCCCTGATGAATGTAAGCTACTGGAAGTTGATTTTGTGTTGGATGCTGGAAGGATTTGGCTCAAGTTGGTTGAGAAAGTGGTTAAGTTGGTTACTGTTCCTTGGAGTGCTTTTTGGACTACACAGATCTTACAGGTGCCAATGACATAAATACATATTATTTTAGAGGAGTTGGATCAAATAATTCTCAATGCTCTCAGATCAAATCTCCCTAAGGTGTTCAGCTTTAGTCCTTTTCCGTCATCTTCATCTCCCAAAAAACTCCTTGATGTTAATCTTGTTAGATTTGGATGCATCCTCTAGCTTGAAAAGCAAAATGAAGGATCGTTGTTAGATTTGGATGCATCCTCTCAGTACGACTATACTCGAACCTTGAGGACAAGGTTTTTATTGAGGAGGAGAGAATTGTTATGAATATAACTAAGATGAAGGACCCACGTGGGAAGATGTCAAATTACATTTAGGACCCTGGGAAGATGCCTATATATGGAAGAGGGAAATAATCAATTAGGGCTTATACTAATACTTATGTTGTTTTCTTTTGATTAGCTATTTTGTAATAGTACTCTGGAATCTCCCTTTTCTATTTTCCTTTTGTTCTTCGATTGTTTGTAAGTTCCTTTTACCATCAATCTAAAGCTTAGTTTGTTACAGAAGCAGGTTCAGAACAAGTGAAAACATAAAGTAATTTTCAATTAAATAATATCGCAGAAAACAACAAATGTGCTCTTAGAACACACAATAAATTGGAAGTAACATGCATACCCTACTGTCGAACAATTATTGTTCTAGGCATAGATTACAAATTTAAACATATTACATTATAAACACGTGCAGTCAAAAAATTGTAGCAAGAAAAAAAGGAAAAGAATCGACCTCAATGGCGTAAATTGCAGCTGAGGATCACACAGCTAAAACTACAGCAATTCCCTTAAAATAGATCAACAGCTCTTTCCGGCGAATAACAGATCCAGATTTTTCATAGGAGGATATATTAGTAATTAACTATAAGAACCTACTCCATACAACTCTTTCAATCAACAAATTCAATCCAAATCAGAGCAGTAGATACATAAAATTAGAAGGGGAAAAGCAAGCTAAGCCCACATCCAACAACAATATTAATGGAGAAAGGCAAACTAATAATGGAACCCTAAATCTACATCAATACATAGTCAATGCATAATGGTAAAGATATAAGAGTAGAGAAGACCTAGTTGAAGTTCATTTGGAGTTTGGAGCTGAAATCAATGAAGGTGGCAGACGCTTCATCGCATATAGAAACTTTGCCATAGATGACTTGATGTCACTGTGTCCCGAATCTCCATGAAGAGGATAGGAGAGAATCACCGACTACAAGCAATTTGACAAAATACCACACATGAGAGAGAGAGATGGAAATGCAGAGGATAGGGTTTATTGGAGGCAATAGAGAGATGGGGAAATTCTAATTTACAGAGGATTATGAGTGAGAGAGGTATACTGAAAAAAAATAAAAAAAGAGGTTATATCTGGAGTAAAGTGACGATTTGGGAGTTTTATTTCTCTTTTATTTATAATTTTTGGCTAAAGAAAAATAAAAGTAAAATAATGATATTGGCGGGTGATGAAAATTATTGAGGAAAAATGGTGAAGAAAAAATTTGGAGGATTAATGAACCGTTGCAATACATGTAATTTTTTAGAAAACCATTACAATAGATGACTTTACCTCAATGGTTCAAAAATTCATGTTACAGCTAGGACTATTGTAATGGCAATGGTCATATGGCTAAGCTGTGTCAATAGCTACCAAACCTTTTGGCAACGGTCATAACCGTTGTACTAGACTAGTTATAGCAATGGTTTGAAAATGGTTACTAGCAAGTTTGTTCCCATAGGCACAATTTCTGGTAGTGCCTTATCTAGGAGGTCCTTGAGCTATTTTTTCAACTCCTTAAGCTCAGCTGGAGTCATTCTGTAAGGAGGGATAGATATGGGTTGCATATATGGAAGAAGGTCTATCCCAAAGTCGATCTCTTGTTCAAGAGGGACTCCAGGTAGATTTTCAGAAAACACCTCTGGAAACTCACTAACTACTGAAACTAACTGGAAAGGTGGGGTTTTGGGCTCTAAATCCTTAACTCGAACTATATGGTCAATGTAACCTTTTGAGATCATCTTCCTAGCTTTGAGGTAATATATGAAATGACCTTTTGATGTTGGAGGACTACCCCACCATTCTAAGATAGGCTCATTTGGAAACTGGAATTTCATGACTCTGGTTCTGCAGTCGACTTAGGCATAACAGGCATGTAGCCAATCCATGCCAAGAATGACATCAAAGTACCTAACAAAAGAAGTAAACCTGAAGTGTTGCGAAAGACTGGGATGAGAAACAAAACGGAATGTACCGGTCAGTCACATCTAACTCTACTAAATCTGCTGAGGTGGTTCTATGGAGGACAGAGACTAAGCAATTTATGTACACCCTCTTAGCTAGGACTGACTCACCAACTGGAGTAAAGACTGGGATAGGCATTAGGAGTGCTTTAGGGCTAACTCCGAATTGACATGCAACATAAGGGGTCACAAAAGATAGGGAAGCCCCCGGGTCTAACAAGGACTAAATATCAAGAGACAAAACTTGCAATATACCAGTGACTACATCTGGTGAACTCTCCTGATCCTGACGTGAAGACATGGCATAGAGATGGTTTTGACGCTGACCGCCACTGACGCCAGAAGTAGTACCCTGCTGAGATGTACGACCTGCTAGAGCTGCTAAAGTGGTAGACTAAGATTTGTTACCTCCATGTCTCTGCCTAGCAGAGAGGCACTCCTTCAACCTATGGCCAAGCTGACCACACTCAAAACACTCCTCTCTGCCAGCAAAACACGCACCTGGATGATTTCTATCACACTAAGGGTAGGTTGGGAAAGTTCAGTTACCTAAAACACTGCTTTGTGACTTAGATCATGTTGCCCTCTTTTTCTGGTCCTGTTGAGGTCTGGGATACGGAGCACTAGCTGATGAAGGTGTTGGGGTTGAAGACCTCTGCTGAAACTGTGAGCGATTCCTACTGCCCGACCTCTGTTGAGAATATTCATAATTGCCTGTCCTAGCCTTTTTATTCTCCCCAGCCATTTCCTTAAGCTTATCTTCCTCAACCTGCTGAGCATGGGTCATCAGTCTAGAGATATCAATATCCCCCAATAACATAGCATTTCTACATTATGTTTTCACCAAATCGGATACCCCATACAAGAACTTGCCCATCTGTGCCCTCGAATCAGCCACCATAGATGGGCCATACCTACAAAGCTGAGTGAATTTCAACTCATACTCCTGGACTGACATTGATCCTTGCCTCAAATTCATAAACTCTTGGGCCTTAGTCTCCCTCAACTCCCTCGGAAAGAACCTATCGATAAAAGCTCCAGTAAAATAATCCCATGTCACATGAGCTGCATTCATACCCCTGTTGTCCTTTCACTGAGTGAACCAAATATGAGCCATATCCTTGAGTTGATAGGATGTTAACTCAACACTATTAGTACCAGTCACTTGCATCACCTCAAGAATCTTCTTGATCTCATCAATGAAATCTATGGGTCTTCACCAATCTTCGACCCTAGAAACTCTGACGGATTCATGTGCTACAGTTGATCCACCATTTGGGTTCATAGGAACTAGGCCTGCTGATTGTCCTGATTGGCTATAGTCTGTGCCAACAGCTGGATCGCATTACGGAACTCCACATTCATAACCTCATGATTTGGGGCTGGAGGATTAACTTAGTATTACGGGCGTTAGCTCTGCGAGAAGGCGTGATCTGAATAGCATAACGAAAAGATTAGAGAGGATAAACAGAGTTAAACTTGATGTGAGATCAAAAATACATATATTTAGTCATTATTTATCTCACATTTAGTCTTTTGGTTATCGTTTTTGAGCATTGATTTTATTAATTATTCTTATGTTGGGTATTTTATGTGAAAGATTAAAATGATGAAAAATTGAAGAAATTTGAAAACGAAACGAATTAAATACAAGAAATTATATAAGAAAAGCAAGCAGGTAGCTTAATTGATTAAATTGAATATTATATTACATATATGCATATATGGAAAGTTACGAATTCAAAGTGAACCTACCTGCGACGTGCATATTCTAAAGAATCAATCATGCGGCAATATTATTGAAGGCGGCGGCAGTAGCAGTAACATACGATGCAAACCCAATTTAATTGGATTTTGATTTCCTAATTTATTTTGGAGTCAGTTATTTTATTTGGAGTTTTTTTTTTACATTTATAAATAGTCTATAAGAATAATTTTTTTAGGAAAATGATATACTTTTTTTACTTTTAACTTTGTAAGTTAGGAAGAGCTAAGAACTGTCATAGAGGTCGGAGAATTTTGGTTTATTCTATTTTTCTCCTTTATTATTTATTTGTGTTCTTGGATTATATATTTTGCTACTTTGAAGTAATTTTTATGGTTAATACAAGTAAGTCTTTTATTATGTATTGTTCTATGATTCTTGCAAGCATGGGTAGCTAAACACCATAACTAGGGTTGTGGGAACCATGATGAATTAACAAACATAGGTTAAACAATTAATGATTCTAGAAAAGTGTTTATATATGGAGTGTTCTTCACTTTCTTTGATTGCTTTTTAACGGTGGCCAACGTTAGAACTCGTCTTATTCTCACTTGTCGAACCAAGGAGGTAACGAATGGGAAAAGGGATGTTACAACGGAGATTTGAGGCTATCAACCCTCATCTAATAGCTTGACCTTGTATGGGAATAGCTAATTTGGGATCAAAGGTAAGGGTTAGTAAAGCATATACCCATAGACGGATCAAGTTGCGTGGTGAAATTCTTCTATTTAGGGGACCAATCATTTAGTTGAACATAACTTACCGATCTTGCATGTTAAGCACCAGAATAGATCATTAATTACGTATACCTTCTAAGTTATGAAATTATGGTGAACACAGTCCTAGTTACCTTTAATTCTTTGAACACAATTAAATATTAAATTACTAATAATTCCTATCCTTACTTTTGACAAAAAAATTCCCTCTTTTAAAATAAAGACAACCGATTGAATATTCACTATTGACGTATTTCTTTCATATTCCTCGTGGGATCGACCCTAACCTCTTTTAGGTTCTATATTTGACAACGACCGCTTTATACTTCATAAAAGAGGTGTAATTTGGGCGTATTAAATTTTGGCGCTATTGTTGAAAAATACGATTTAAAAATTATCTTTAGCGTTTATTTTTATATATAGTCTTTATTTATTTATTTTTTTCTTTATAAATAATTTTTTTTATTATTTTACTGCTCTTCTTGAGATGTCATCTGAAAAAGTAAGGAGTGATATGTGTTCTGGTAATTCTTGTGCTTTTAATAGTATGGATCCTTGCACGAAAGTATTAGATTTATTTGGGAGTATTCATAAGATCTTGAAATCTATATTTATAGAGCTCGCAAAAGAAAAAATAGAGTTCATTGATGAGGTTGATAAGTTCAGTTTGGAAATTCACAATTTAAATTATGAGTTGAGTGCAAAGGTTGATGCGTTTGACGCCCAACAATTTAGTTATGAGTTGTGTGAGGAAGAAAAGATGTTTATAAGCCAACTTGAGGAGCTAAAATTAGAGGAACAACTACTAGATCATACTCTTATTGATGTTGTCACTGTTGAGAAGAATACAATAGATTTATGTTAGGAAGTAGATAAAATTATTTTTAAAGACTCTAGTGTGTGTGAATATGAGAATGTAAATAATAATACAATTCATGAGTTAGGATGCATTGGACCTCATTCCAATCATTTTTTTACATTATGTTTAGATGGTGAGTTATTAATAGAGTCATATGAACTTATGGAAGAGTGTAAGAAGGAAGAACAATGTGTCTATATTCTTGAATTTATTGTGCCAAAGTCAGAGAATTACATTCCTCACTAGGTCCAAAAAGTACGAAATTCAATATCTATTACTTGTGTGACGCCCCAAGTCGGAGGGGCGGACAATAACCGTATGACCACCTGTTTTACGAGTAATCTATGACATGAATGAAGTTACCAACCAATAAACGAGCGGAAAACTAACATGTGATGCATATATATATATACCATAGAGTCATTTGAATAAAAACTGTACAATACGGCACTATATAATGTCTAGGAAGCCTCTAAAGAGTACAACATACTATACTACTAATAACTAGTCAAGACAGGCCCCGACGTACCCAACTAGAGATCTATACACATACTAGCTTCAGATGGAGATGAAGCTCACCAAAATATCAGCTGAAGGTAGCCAAAGAACCTAACGCTGATGTCTGCTCCCCTGTGAACCTGACCCTGTATTTATAAGAAAATACAGTGCCCCGAACGTAGGGACGTCAGTACATATACAACATGTACTAGTATGTAAAGCAGACTATTTAACAAGAAGACAAATATGGAAGCTCATATGAATCCAATGTCAAAACGAAAGAATTATGAGCATACGAGTAATAGATGTATGATATGAAACTGTAAACTATGCACCAACCTTACTAGTTTTCCAAATAACGTTCAAAGAAGCATTCATTATAATATAGCCCTATGATTTGCCTAGGTGACGTACTTACACTATATTTAATACAAATGATCATGTGATGGCCTACCAAAGGCGATCCAAGTCACGTATAAAGCATATGTTGCTCAAGTACCTATTGCTATGATTTTATACACATAATTATAATCGCGGTCTGATATGAGGTACGCCCTTTGAGGGCTCGCTATAAGGGTCTGCCCGCAGGCCACATATGCCATGTATTGGTTCGAGTCAGGGGAAACTAATGCATGACGTTCCAGCTGACTCCAAATACAAAATAATACCACAAGGGCGGGTACGCCACAATGTTCAGGCTCACTATAAGGGTCTGGTCTCAATCCTGTGCACAGAATAGCGTCGCGCGGGTGTGTCAAGTAAAACCTATGAATACCCTCCCGTCGCTATATTTTATCAAGTAACGCCTTAACAGGCCTATGGCATGTAATCTATGGAAAAGATTATCAAAATATTAAGAAAGATCTCTATATATAACACTTAAGTTTTCGAATATAGTATCACCATCCAGATGCTAGTCCTTACTTTAACTTATCGCTATATCGAATAGGTTGTCATATAAGCTAATATAATTATGCTATGGCCATTTATTTCATTTATAATATGTGACACATGTATAAGACCACATCGTGAGGATTCTAAGGATTTCAAATAAAGACACTTACGGTCATATGAAGTATTAAGAAAGTTGACGCGAAGGGAATAATAGGAGTACGTATAACCTTTAATAATTAAATAAGGGAATGACCCCTAAAGCAACTAAAAACTTTATTTTCATTTTCCATGTAGGCTATTTGACATTTATAGAGGAAATATGTGACATAGGGTGGTGCCTTACGGCGAAAGAAGTTTTAGCTTTACATACTTTTGATGCTTCCCTAGTTTAAGGTTGAATCGTGAGTTCCAATAACTCAACACACCAAGGCGTAGTCCTTATGCAACCAACCCAATCAACTATATACACAAAACATATATTTATTTGTCAATAACCCGTAGGTTCACCTAACAATATACTCCAATATTTTCTACTTATGCCCAAGATTGATCAAATTCCTTAATCGTAGTTTGGAGTGGATTTCTTATTTTCCAACTTATAAAATTCAATAATAAATCATCCAATTAATAGGAATTTTCAAAAATTCCATCTTTACTCATCTTTTTCCCCTCCTTTGAAACCCCAATAATCAAGACTCACTTTAAGAGTTTAACGAAAATTAAAATCAAATACCTCAAATACCTATTCATAATCATATTCATATTCAAAAGTGGGGTAAAAAAATTACCTCTTGAAACTTAAACTCCAACTTTAACTCTTGAAGAATCTTTGAGGTTGGCACCAATTTCACCTAATTTTTGAGCTCCTTAAAAGATGGTATAATTTTCTCCCTTTTAAACCTCCTCCTTGATCCAATTTTCTCTTAAATGGAGTTGAAAGGAAGAAGAAAAACAAAGATTGAAGTAGCAGTACTAGTACCGTGTGCCTTCCTCAAACCAACTACCCTTTCTCTCAATTGTTTTCTCAAGGTGAAGAGGAAAATTGAAAATTAGAATACTAGTACTAGCATCTGTACGTTTTCCTCAACTTTCCTTTACTTTCTATTTCTTGCCCTTTCTCTTATTCTCTTTTTTTCTCCAAAGTAAATATAGTTGTGTTGTAGGTTGTCTCCATCAACCACACATTTATGCCACTTTTACCAATTTTCCCCTTTTCATTCCTTTCTTCTTCTTTTTTTAAAATAAAGGGCTGGCCCCACACAAAATAAGTACACAATCTTTTACATATTTATCCTTTACTTGATCATTTTGCTCAATATATTAGAAAGAGCCAAGGTGGACCCCACTAGCCACAAACAATACTACCTTTCTCTTTAAAATATGCACCCCGAAACTCTTTATAGATTAAGAGTTATGCTCGCTTAAAGCGTTAAACTTGTATTCGGAATTTCTCGGGGCCCTATAACTTGGAACCTTTATATTTATATCACCGCCTCTTGAACATCGTAATAGTTAGAAAAAAAATTAGGGGTGCAATCCATAAGTTCTAAGTGGAAGAAAAAATGGTTCACTTGATGGTGTCGTGCCGCGACGTTAAATCAGGCTCTTATTGGGAGGCAACCCAATTTATCGTATAGCTTCTTATTTTTATTTTTATTGTGTTATATTTTTTTTATTTTATTTTTTTATTATTTTTATGCAGATTAGGGGAAGTCTGAGTACCCAAATTTGAAGTTAAAGAACATGATTGAGCTTAAGTGTGGGATCGCGTGGCCCTTGATAAAAAATTACGAGAAAACATGTTGTTAGCTAGGCCCTAGAGGGCCTAAAGGAGTACCTCTCACCCTCCTCCTCCTCCTCCTTCTTCTTCTTTAATAAATTGCTTTGGGGACAAAGCATGATTTTAAGTGTGGGGTGGAGAATTCTCTAATAATTGTAAGTTTAAGGGTGAGTATGCCATAGGATTTTAATTTATTTGAACAAAAAAATACAAAAAGATTTGTTCCTTTTTTTAGTGGCATATTTCATCCACCCCTTAGTTTTTCTTATGACATCGATTCTTTTTCGAGAGGGGTCCTTTGAACCAGGTAATTTTATTTTTTTTAGAGTAAGTTTTTTCTTTATATTTTTAGGAATAGTTTTTTTTTAAAGAGAAAAGAAAGGACCCTTTTTGACTTGTTTGATACTAGCATATTTAGGCCTGAGTTTGAATAGTATTTTTCTGTGAGTGCTTGAGTATTAAATAAAATAGCAGATTTTTTTGACACCTAAGCTCAAGGTAGTGACTTTGTATATAGCTTATTCTTATTTTGTAGTTTGCTATGACCCTATCTATCTTAGAAGTAGAATTGATCCATCTTGATTGAGACTTGTGCCATGTGAGGTGAGGATTTCTTGCATATATTCTATGTTTTGCATCTTAGTCTAGAACTTGTCCTGCATGTTATTGAAGCGAAATAAAAAGTATTGCTCTGTTTAGAAGATGATATAGGTTTTCTTTGATATGTCTTGTGAATTTTAGCCTTTTTCAGATATTATACCACTAGTTACTCCTTTGAGCTTGTAGCCTTTCGTTTGGTAGCCGTATTTTTTTGCCTTGATCTTTTGTTGAATCCCTAGTTTTTACACCCTGCTTTCGTAAGCACTGTAGCATGGACTGTGATAAAATTATTAAATTTTAAAAAAAAAGGGGATGATTGAGTGAAAATGTGACTAATGATAGCTACAAAGTGATGAAAAGGCCCTCTTACCAAGAATATGACATGAAAAAAGAAAAAAAAATTTCTTGAAAAAAAAATACGATTAAAGCGTTCTTGATATGAAGAGAATTACTAGTGAAAATAATTAAAGAGGACTAAAAAAAGGTGGAAAAAATGGGTGATGAGGTTCAAAAAGTGCAAAGTGCTTAAGGAAGTTTAAGTCACTATTATATACTCCCTCTGTCTCATTTTATGTGGTACACTTTCCTTTTTAGTCTGTCCCAAAAAGAATGTCACCTCTTTATAATTAGAAAAAATTTAACTTTGAAATTCTCTTTTACCCTTAATGAGATGATTTATAACCACATAAATATTCAAGAATTATTTTGGACCACAAGTTTCAAAAGTCTTCCTTTTTTTCTTAAACACCGTGCCAAGTCAAAGATTACCACATAAAATAGGACGGAGGGAGTACTTTCCTACCCGTCCCCTAGCCAACATTAAAACCCATAAAAGTCCTATTTGATTCTATTCGAGCATGCTTAATTAGTGAAGATGTATATAATGGGCAAGCCTATGGTTCTTTGTGCATACATGTGAATTCTTTTGTGAGTGCGAGAGTTGTTCTTTGATGCTAAGTCCTTAATTTATATCCGATTCTTTAAATTGAGTGTGTAGACTATTTCTTTTTGTGAGATCACTTGTTTCATGATAGATAGGTGATTTTATTAGCTTCCTTTGATAGAGTAGGTGAACAAACTTAATTTGATGAGTTAAAGTCCATCTTTGAGGTTAGGAGGTTAGAAGTTTTTTTTTTATTTGTATATCTTGCATAATAATCGGGAAGTGTACTTGATGTTGTTATTTATTACATGACCTAATTGTTTGTATCAATCAAAATGGTGATAGTCCTAGTTTGATATTTTTTAGATGAGCTTAATGCTTGCTCGAGGACGAACAAGAGTTTAAGTGTGGGGTGTTGATGTGAGATCAAAAATACATATATTTAGTCATTATTTATCTCACATTTAGTCTTTTCGTTATTATTTTTGAGCATTGATTTTATGAATTATTCTTATGTTGGGTATTTTATGTGTAGGATTAAAATGATGGAAAATTGAAGAAATTTAGAGAAGAAACGATTTAAATACGAGAAATCACATCAGAAAAGCAAGCAGGCAGCTTAATGGATTAAATTGAATATTATATTATATATATGCATATATGGAAAGTTACGAATTCAAAGTGAACCTACCTGCCACGTGGCATATTCTAAAGAATCAATCAGGCGGCAATATTATTGAAGACAGCGGTAGCAGCAGTAACATACGATGCAAACCCAATTTAATTGGTTTTGATTTTCTAATACTTTTGGACTCAGTTATTTTATTTGGAATTTTTTTTACATTTATAAATAATTCATTAGAACAATTTTTTTAGAAAAATGATATATTTTTTTTACTTTTAACTTTGTAAGTTAGAAAGAGCTAAGAACTGTCGTGGAGGTCGGAGAATTTTGGTTAATTCTATTTTTCTTCCTTTATTATTTATTTGTGTTATTGGATAATATATTTTGCTACTTTAAAGTTATTTTCATGGTTAATATAAGTAAGTCTTTTATTATATATTGTTCTATGATTCTTGCAAGCATGAGTAGCTAACCACCATAACTAGGGTTGTGGGAACCATGATGAATTAACAAACGTAGGTTAAACAATTAATGATTCTAGGAAAGTGTTTATACATGTATTGTTCTTCCCTTCACTTTGATTGCTTTTTAACGGTGGCCAACATTAGAACTCGTCTTATTCTTACTTACCGGACCAAGGAGGTAACGAATGAGAAAAGGGATGTTACAACGGAGATTTGAGGCTATCAATCATCATCTAATAGCTTGACCTTGTCCGAGAATAGCTAATTTGGGATCAAAGGTAAGGGTTAGTAAAGCATACACCAGTAGACGGACGAAGTTGCGTGGTGAAATTCTTTTATCTAGGGGACCAACCATTTAGTTGAACATAACTTACGGATCTTGCATGTTAAGCACCAGAATAGATCATTAATTACGTATATCTTCTAAGTTATGAAATCATGGTGAACACAGTCCTAGTTACCTTTAATTCTTTGAACATAGTTAAATATTAAATTACTAATAATTTCTACCATTACTTTTGACACAAAAATTCCCTTTTTTAAAATAAAGAAGACCGATTGAATATTCACTATTGATGTATTTCTTCCATATTCCTCGTGGGATCGACCCTAACCTCTGTTAGGTTCTATATTTGACAACGACCGCTTTATACTTCATAAAAGAGGTATAATTTGGGCGTATCAAAACTCTATCATACGATAAAGATAATGAAAGAAGTAAAGTCTTTTTTCTTAAAACACCTCGTATCCCCTCCCTCATAAGTGTGGCGTGTTTCACACCCATGAAAGAGACTCTACTTAGTGCGACTTTTAGACACCCTAGAACTCTTGAACTTGATGCTCTGATACCAAGCTTGTCACGCCACGAGGCTAGCCCCTAGACGTAACACGAGACCTAGGATCACAAGTGACCCCAAGCTAACCCTAAATCTGACATGTAGTGAGCATTTTGAAATAATACTAACTAAGAGGAAGCATAACTGAATCAATCACATAACTAAATAAGTTTCAATTGAAACTATCTGAGATAAGATAGCTGTCTGAGAAATAAAACAAACTACATTAACTGAGTCTGACTCTATTCCTCAAAGCCTCTAATACTGATGAATTGCTGGGACAAGCCCCTAGCTAACTCTATAATACTGAAAATAGGAACAACTGAACTAAAAAAGCATGTAAAAATATGTCCTCGGGCGATGAGGACTCACCATTGGATACCGCTGATATGACACCGGTACGAGCTAATCACGAGGCTGAATTTGAGAACCTGTATCTGCATCATGATAGGATGCAGCACATAGAGTATGCGTCAGTACTTTGGATGTACTGAGCATAAGGGATATGCAAAGCTGACTGAATATGTAATCATGCCAAAATACTGATATCTATTTAAACTGAACTGAACTATAGTACATAGGCCTAAAATATAGTCATGCATAAAAGAACTGAAATGCAAGAATAATCTGAAAATATACTAAAAACTGGGAATAAACATAAGCTGAGGGTTCGAGGTACTTTACTAAAACTAATACTGTGGGAGAGTCTATTAACCGACATAAATTATGTGAGTTAAACATAGAGTCTGATGTATACGTCCCATCGAGAGGACTCAATATACCTTGCCAGGGTATAAAGGCATGGTTGATGTGATCACTAGTTCTGAGGCCCAACTGAGGGGCTAAATAACCTACGGTGGCACGTAGTTCTGTAACTTGAGGATACGTTGAACCCTAGTCTAACTCGGTGCTAAATACTACTCTCAAACTGAATACTAATAGCTCATTTAAAATTAAGGTTCTGAATTTTTGAGACTGAACCAAACTGGTCTGAAAATATTATTTTTTGAAATACTGTAGTAACCTGAAATCTGACTGAATTCTTGTTTCTAACTCAAAACTAGTAGTCTAGGTTAAATCTTGTAGAAAGCTAATACATGGGAAAATACTATAAATTGGGGCTAAGTTCTTGACTCCTCAAAACATTATAAAAATCTATGTAAATTAATATAATTCGAGATTTTATTCATTAAAACAGGATGAGAACCATGTAATGAATATAAGAATGATTTTTCATAACAATCTGAATAAGAGGATAAGAACCCTAATTTCAAAAATCATGAAGATTTACTAAAAAAGCCTGAGGCTTTGGGCATAAGGGTGACCTAAACCTTTACTGAATACCCACATACCTGGTGGATGATAATCTCTGAAAAGAATCTAAAGTTGAAGCTTGAAGGAGAAAGCCCTAGGTCTGAAATTTTGAGAAGAACGCTCTTTTCTTCATTGAAACTGACTTGAGAGAGAGAATGAGGAAAAACTTATATGTTTGGAGGTTTAAACTTAATAAAATAAGCCTAAAACTATTAAGAAAGAAAGGTTTGAAATACCCACTGAGAGACCAACTTAAAATCTGCTGAAAAAATCGCGACTTGGGTTCCACAGGTGGAAACCACGATCCATGGATGCTTCCACGGCCCGTGAAACCCTGTCGTGGTTCCTGGGCAAAATCTCTTGGGCTACTGGAACGATTTCACGAGGGTGGTTCACGGTCCATGGAAACTTCCACAAGTCATGGATCCCACTCGTGGATCATGGGCTTTTGTTGACCCTTAGGTCTGATTCCACAAAGGGTAACCACGACCCGTAGTTTTATCCATGATTCGTGGAATCCTCTCGTGGATTGGACCCTTAAAAATTTAACTGCAAGACTGTTTCCATAGGCAACATTTATTGGTCGTGGAGTGTTTCACGGTTTGTTGAACCTGTCCGTGGTTCCTATTCTTACTTGGACAGAGAAAAATTTAAAATTTTCTGGGCTTCGCCTTGGCTTAGAATTTCTAGAGTGTTATAATATATAACAATCATTCAAACAAAGTGTAAGTATATAGATGCATCATTAACAGAGATGGTCAAGGTTAAAGAGATTATTCTATTTGAAGAAACATCAAAGAGTAGCGAGTGAAGAAAGTCGATGGAGGAAGAGACTTAGAAAGTGCTTTTACATCACAAAATTTGTGAAGTTTTGAAAAATACTCAAAATTGATGCAGAGAATGAATTAAGTTTGTGTTGAGGGGTTAAGTTGGTGTTGGGGGTGAGTATTGAAAAGTCATCACTAACTTAATAATATCTACAATATTTAAATGGAAAATCTAGAATGTTCAGGGAATTCTAGAGAATTGGAAAAAAAAATCTAGAATGTGAATGTTAGAGTAAAGCCTAGGATTAATCTCTTGTAAATATGAATATTATATTAACTTTAATTCATTAAGTTGTCTGCTTAATTTTCTTATATGATTTTTCGTATTTAATTCGTTTTTGCTCCAAATTTTCTCATCTTTCTACCGTTTTAATCTTACACATTAAAAATATAATATTAAGCACAAAGTAATATAATCAATACTCAAAAGACAATTAAAAGTATTAAAATTTGAGGCAAATATTGATTAATTATATATATTTTTGGCCTCACATCAACACCCCACACTTAGACTCTTGCTCGTCTTCGAGCAAGCATTAAAGCTCATCTCACTAATTCAAGCTAGGAACACCACCACTTTAGTTGATACAAACAACTAGGTCATATAACAACTCAAAACATCAAGTACATTCTCTGATCATTATGCAAGATATACAACATATAACAAACTTCTAACCTCCTAACCTCATAGAAGGACTCTGACTCATCAAATTTAAGCTCGCTCACCTACTCCATCAAAGAAAGCTAATAACATCACTTATCTATCATGAAACAAGTGCCCTCACAAGAAGAAATAGTCCATACACTCAAATCAAGGAATCAGATATAAATTATGGACTTAGCATTCAAGAACAACTCCCGCACTCACAAAAGAATTCACATGTATGCACAAAGAACCATAAGATTGCCCATTATGTACATCTCCACTAATTAAGCATGCTCGAATAGAATCAAATAGGACTTTAACGGGTTGTAATGTTGGCTAAGGGACGGTTAGAATTATATAATAGTGACTTACACTTCCCTAAGTACTTTGCACTTTTTTTTTAATCTTCATCACCCATTATTTTAATCACTTTATTTCTTTTTAGCCTTCTCTTCAACTATTTTCACTAGTATTCTCATCCTATCAAGAACGCTTCAATCTTCTTTTTTTCTCAAGCAATTTTTCTTTCCTTTTTTTTATGTCACCTTCTTTCAAAGAGGGCCTTTTCATTACAAGTAACTTTCAACGGTCACCATTAACACTTGACCTTTCCTTTTCTTCAGATCTAACAATTTTATCACAGTCCATGCTACAATGCTCAAGGAAGCAGGGTGCAAAAACTAGGGATTCAACAAAATGGATCAAGGCAAAAATACGGCTACCAAACAAAAGGCTACAGGCTCATAGGGCTAACTAGTGGTAACAATATCTGAACAGGCTAAAATTTACAAGACAAATCAAAGAAAGCCTATTATCATCTTCTAAACAGAGCAACACTTTTATTTCGCATCAATAACATGCAGGGCAAGTTCTATACTAAGATGCGAAACATGAAATATTCAATAAATCCTCACCTCTCATGGCACAAGTCTAAATCAATATGGATCAATTCCACTTCTAAGACAGACAGGATCATAGCGAACTTCAAAATAAGAATAACTTATATACAGAGTCACTACCCTGAGCCTAGGTGTCAAAAGATTTGTTATTTTATTTTATACTAAAGCATTCACAGGAATGTACTACTCAAAATCAAGCCCTAATTGCTAGTATCAAACAAGTCAAAAGGTATATTCTTTTCTCTCCAAAAATAAATAAATAAATAAAAAATTACTCCTAAAAAATAAAAAAGTACTCGGTTCAAAGGGCTCCCCCTCGAAAAAGAACCGGAAAAAAAAATCAAGAGGTGGATGAAGTATACCTCTAAAAATTAAAGAATAAAAAAAAACTATCATAACTAAAGAATAAAAGAAAAATATTTTTGTGTTTTAAGCGCTTTTTTTTTTTTTATCTAACTTAGCATTAAAAAAAAATCAAAATCCTATGGCATACATCACCCTTAACAAATATGGAAAGATATCTCACCCCACACTTAAAGTCATGATTTGTCCCCAAAGCAATAAATAAGATAAAAATCGGGTTAGAGATACTCCCTGAGGCCCTCTAAGGCCTAGCTAGAGGCATGTTTCTTCTCAGTAAATCAAGGGGTGAACGATCCCACACTTTAGCTTAAACCATGCTCCTTAGTTTTCAAATTCGGGTACTCAGACTTCCCTAAACCTGCAAAATAAAATAAAAAGTGACACTATAAAAAAATAAAATAAAAAAGCTAAACTATTACAAAATTGGGTTGCCTCCCAATAAGCGTCTGATTTAACGTCGCGGCACGACGCCATCAAGTTCATCACTTTTCCTTCCACTTTGAACTTATAAATTGCACCCCTAACTTTGCATCAAATTTTCTGCTCCGCGCAAGGAGCGGTGGTATAAAAATAAAAGAACCAAACAATAAATAGCGCATCTTGCACTTCTTGGCCCTTAAGTGAGGAATGTCATTTTGTTTTTTTGGCATGACAAATTTTAGAATATAAGGGTCTTGTTCCTCATCCGCACACTTTTTCATTGGTTTGGAAGGCTCAATTTTCATGTCACCAATCAAACACAATGTTGAAAAATGCTTAGAATGAGGTCCAACACGCTTCAACTCCAAAACTTCATTTTGTGCGACATTCTCACTTTCACACACCTCCTCAACATTGATATCAATCGAAAGAGAATAGTTGAATGATATGAATTCCTCTTTTTGTTCCACAAGTTGGCAGTATCAATACAAATTTCATATGCAGTCTTTATTTCTGAAAGTTTGGCTTTAAATCTTTTCAGAGATTTCATGCTTTCCTCAGTCTGCTTCCGCATCAGTGCGGTGTGCTCTTGTATTTGTCTTATCAAATTACTCGTCTGAGCATTACGTTCTACATCCTCCACTGCATTACCCCCTATCAACATCATAAACAACAGAAGAATAGTAATAGGGGTTTGGGGAAGGGGAATAAGAGTTAGGACAATCATTCCAATGACCATTCAGACGAACACATATACCACACAAATTCTCTTAAAAGGATTGGGTAGGTGCACACAACCCTCTCCCAAAAAAATTATGACACAATATATTAAAGTGGGGTCCTTCACAATAAATACAAGAATTATCGATAAATAAATAATCACCATTCAACCAATTTCTATTCCAAGATGTCATGTCAAGAAATGTCATGTCAAGAAGTGTAGGATTTTTTTCTTTTTAAAAATAGTAAAAAAAAAAGAAGATAAGAAAAAAAATTAAAAATAAAACTTAAATAAATAAAAATAAAAAATTTAGTCTAGTCAAACAATTAATTTCTAAATCCCCGGTAACGGCGCCAAAAACTTTTTGCGTCCTTTCGTACACGCAAGTGTACGCGGTCGTATAAGTAATATAGGATTTTAAGTCCAGATATCGTACCCACAGAGACTTGTCGATTAACTTTTTACTAAATTAAATTAATTCTAATTATTTATTCAAGCAGAAAAATCTAAGTTATATTATAATTTAACTAAACTAAAATGAAAAATAAACTAACTAATGAACAGTTAACCAAACGAAGAGTATATTTTCACGTAATCAATGAGATGAAATCGATCTAGGACTATGGATTTGCTAGCAATTATGTTGAGTAATCACTTGAACTGATTTTGATTTTCTATCGGGTTACTAGTTGCGGGTTGATTTTAACCATGTTGAGCATTTTACCAACAACTCTAGGTCTCCTCGACTATTCCTAACGCCTATATTCCTATGGTCGTCGGTCGATAGTGAAGGGCATGTGCTTTCTCTTCCGTATCAACTAAGCAAGGCTAACGGGTATATTCCTATCCACGTTAGCGAATCGTTCCCCTTTCCCTATAAGGTTCACAACCAAACCCTACTTTTTCTTATTACGCACGCAAATTCTCTATTCCTAGTCCAATTTACGTGCCACAAATAGTATTAGTGTGGTGATCAAGCAAACAAATAATTAAGCCCAAGAAAAAGTAAGTAACCACACGAGCCGTAGCACGACGATAAATATCTTAACAAATCAATAAAAGTTCATACCACAACAATCATGAAGCTACCATAATCCTAGAACGAGAAGCTTAGCTCCACATAGACATGGAGAAATTACAACCAATCATCCAAAGAAAAACGTAAAAATAAATAAATAATAGAGAAGAAAAGATAGATAGAACCAATTTTCTCCGACCTTCACGGCGGCTCCTCACTCTCCCTAGGTCAAAAGTTCTGTAAAATTCATGTTTTAGGATATATTTATAGAGTATAAAAAAATCTGAAATTTTAAAAATCGAATCCAAATTAGACTGGGAGAAATTTCCTATCCCGTCCGTGCCACGCTTGCAAAGCAAGGCAGTGGCGCGAAGGAGCAATTGAGATTTAGAGGCCGTGATTTTCCTGCGCCACATCCGCGCCAACTGCTTCAGCGAATTCTTCAGCTTCTGTGGTCTTCAGCACGTTCATTTGCTGCTGCCCAAAGTTGCCAGGTACGTTCTTTCTCCTTTTCAATTGTTGATTGCAATTTATATATAAATAATAATATTATATTACAATCCTTCCATTAAGCTATCTGCTTGATTTCTTTATATGATTTTTCATTTTTAATTCGTTTTTGCTCCAAATCTTCTCATCATTTTAATCCTACACATAAAAAATATAATATTAAGCACAAAGTAATATAATCAATACTCAAAAGGCGATTAAAAGTACTAAAATGTGAGTCAAAGAATGACTAAATATATGTATTTTTGACCTCACATCAATACCACTAACATAACTAAAAACGCTCTCTAGAATAAGCCTAAACCTAATACAAACTCAGCCGCCGCCGCGTCGAAAATGGCCAACTTGGCCGTGGGACAGCCTCCTACAAAGGAGGTTGCCCACCCACCACCACCCATAGCCACCACGTATGCGACCACACTAACCCCAAGCACCACTCACCCTATCAATACCCATCTAAAGTATATCCAATACCTGCACAGAGAACCAAGAATTGTATGGGAGGAGGAAGAGGTAGATCAGATGATAATTAAGGAGGATTTACAATATTCTGTAATTGGGAAATTCTCCTATGGTTGGCCGGACATTCAGGAACTGAGAAAACTGATCCCAAAATAATGTAACCTAAAAGGAGACGCTAACATAGGACTCCTAAGCAATCGATATGTGCTGACCAGGGAAGCAAACATGGAAGACTACGTCAATCTTCTATCAAAGCCTCAATTCTACATCACTCATAACTATTGGTCATACCCCATGAGAACCTTGAAATGGGATCCACTGTTTGATCCGGAGGAGGAGACTACCACTGTGATCGCTTGGATCTCATTCCCCACACTACCACCAAACCTTTTTGGTAAGGAGGCCATATTCTCAATGGCAGCAGCAGTAGGTAAGCCCTTACAAGTGGACATGGCAACTCACAATAAAACAAGACCTAGTTGTGCTAGGGTCAAGGTGGAGGTAGACCTGCTTGGAGAATTCTCAAAAAGGATAAACGTAGGAGTAAGAAAGAAAACAGGAGAGATAAAGAAAAATGAATCCCTATCAAATATGACTACATGCTTAAGTATTGTAAGAATTATAGACTGTAAGGACACAATGAGAAAGAGTGATTTATTATGCATCCAGAGTTGTACCCCAAGGAGGAGGAACAAAAGGAAGACACAAAGGAGACATCAAAGAAAGACCCCAAAGGAGAACACAAAGCAGAAAAGGGCAATCAGACTAAGTTACCAGTGGAAGATGAGGGCTTCAAGGAACAGAAAAGGAAAGGCAACAAGAGGGGAAAACAAAATAACAGATACAGGCAGGAGCAGACATGGAACCCTAAAAACCTTTCAAGCAATGATAACAACTTTGCAGCTCTATCTGGAGAGGAAAGTGAGGGGGGAAAACCAGAAGACAAAGGGAAGAAGAACAAGGAGGAAGGGGAGTTGACAACCAAACAAGGGGTGGAGAACATTCTTGGAGAAACATCAAAGAACGGAGAGATATCTAAATCAGCAGAGCAAGCAGGAAGCAGAAACAATAATATAGAACACAATTCAGAGGCTTCACATAATACAGGGGAGACAGCCAAAGGTGATGAAGGTGGGGACTTAATAGAAACAAATAAGAAAGGGCATCACATTACAGCAGATGGCACAATATCACCTACAAAAGAGGGAAGCACAGAGACAGAACCTTTGCCAATCCAAATTGTAGGACCTGAGACAGATACACTAATGCCGGATAACATATCCCATGAGGAAAGTCAAATGAGAAAGGAGTTAGAGGAAGATGAGGAAATGGAACAGAGCATACAAGAAGTTATCAAAGCTGAAGACATATCCCCAAGGCAAATGAAAGGCACCAGCAAAAAGGACATAACAGTCCCATCAAGCATGATTACAAGGAGTAAAAAGGGTTTGCACTACTTATCAGATCAATGATTAGTAATATGATATTTTAGAATATCAGATCTGTTAAATATCAAAATGCTTTTGAGAGATTAATGGAACTGAATAGAAGACCTCAGTACAATTTTATAGCTCTGTTTGAGCCTTTCCAGAGTCCTGAAGAAATTGAGGAATGCAGGAGGAGATTAGGCATGAACAATGCAGTAGCAAATAGGGCATCAAAATATGGGTGTTTTGGGGAGAAGAATGGGATGGACATGTGGAAACAGATACTCAGCAACAAATTACAATATTTTTCTCACATCACTCTAGCCACATGACCTACAAATTCACTGCAGTCTATGCAAGATGCAGTGCACTGGACAGGCTAGAACTATAGGAAAACTTGGAGAAGGTCACAGAAAGTACTCAGATCCCTTGGGTAGTGGGAGGTGATTTCAATGTTATACTGGATGATTCAGAAAAATAGGGGGGTTGTCAGTTACACAGCAGGAAACAGAAGATTTTGCTCAATGTCTGAGCAACTGTGCTCTCTCAGAAATTAGATACACAGGTAGCAGATTTACCTGGTGGAATGAAAGAATTGAAGAGGCCTGCATATTCAAGAGACTAGACAGGGTGATGGGAAACATTGAATTCCAGAACATGCTGCCAAATAGTGAGGTATCTCGTCTCATTAGAAAAGGATCAGACCATGCCCCACTTCGTGTGGCATGCTCCACCAACTCAGATAGGGTGATTAGACCATTTAGATTTTTGAATTTCTGGACAAAGCACCCATAGTTCAAAGGGATTGTTAAAAGTAAATGGGAGGAGGCAGAAGAAGGATCACCATTTACAGTGTTCCACAAGAAGATAAAAAGTGCCTTGGCAGAATGGAGTAGGAATACTTTTGGAAATATCTTTCAGCAAATCAGCACATTGGAGGATGTAATAAAGGTAAAGGAAGCACAACTGGAGATCAACCCAACTCAAAATAACAGAGCTGAACTGAGTAAAGCAGAAGCTGGACTCAAAAGATTTCTACATATGGAGGAGGAATACTAGAAGCAGAAAGCCAGCATGAGATGGTTCCAGGATGGAAATAGAAATACGAAATTCTTCCATGCATATGTGAAAGGGAGGAGAAAGAAGCTGCAGATACATGAGATACAAACAACACAAGGAATACCATCACTGGTACCCAGGACATTGGAGAAGAGGCAGTTAGAGTGTTTCAGGAACAATATAGGAAATCTAACATCCCTAATAACTATGACATGCTGAATATCATCCCTAAATTAATCAGCTCATAGCAAAATGAGGAGATGACCAGGTTGCCATCCCAAGAGGAGGTCAAACAAGTGGTGGAAGATCTCAATGGGGATAGTGCAAGTGGCTCAGATGGATTCTCAGGTCACTTTTTCCAAACATGCTGGGAGATTATAGGAGAAGATATTACCAATATGCTAAAAGCCTTCTTTTGTGGTCAAGAGATGCCTAGATACATCACTCATACCAACCTGGTGTTGATTCCTAAAAAGGAGGCAGTCACACATTTTGGAGATCTGAGACCCATTAGTCTCAGCACCTTTGCTAATAAAGTAATTTCCAGAGTACTGCATGGAAGATTAGCAAACATAGTACCTCAGATTATCTCCATGAATCAAACAAGTTTTGTAAAGGGAAGGAGTTTAACTGACATTGTTCTACTGGCTCAGGAAATCATAAGGGATACAATAGAAGAAACAAACTCCATAATATTGTAGTGAAGCTGGATATGGCCAAAGACTGTGATAGGGTCTCATGGATCTTTCTCACTAAAGTTCTAAGGAATTTTGATTTTTCAGAGATTGTGATTGATATGGTGGTGAGACTAGTGCCAAACAACTGGTACTGTGTATTGATGAATGGAAAATCCTTTGGGTTCTTCCAATCCACAAGGGGACTAAAGCAAAGGGATTCTATCTCACCAATACTATTCATCATTGCAGTTGAAGTATTATCCAGCAGTATGAATAGCTTATACAGAGATCAGGATTACAAAGGGTATGGAATGCCTAAATGGAGCCCTCAGGTGAACCATTTATCTTATGCAGATGATACAATCCTATTCTGCTCTGGACAAAAAGGATCCATGAAGAAGATGATGAGTGTCCTAAGGAATTATGAGAAGGTCTCAGGTCAGATGATTAACCTAGACAAGAGCTATTTCTACCTGCATGAGAATGTCCCTGTAGGAGTCTATGTTAACATTAGAAGAATTACAGGAATCAGACAAGGTAGCTTTCCTTTCACATATCTGAGATGCCCAATGTTCTATGGCAGGAAGGACAAGAATCACTTTGAGGACATACTTAAGAAGGTAAACAAGAGAATCAACTCCTGGCAAAACAGACTGCTCTCTTTTGGGGGAAGATATATTTTGATCACACATGTACTGCAATCCATGCATGTATACCTCCTATCAGCCATGAACCATCCTGTTGGGGTGATCAACCAACTACATAAAGTTTTTGCTAGATTCCTATGGGGAAACACCACTGGAGCAAGGAATAAACACTAGATGGAGTGGGACAAGTTGTGTCTACCTGAAGGAGAAGGGGGAATAGGTCTAAGATCCTTGTATGATGTATCCAAAGCTCTGTTTGCTAAATTGTGGTGGTCCTTTAGAGTTGGTACATCATCCATGTGGGGCACATACATGTGGAATAAATACTGCAAGAAGCAACACCCAACCATAGCACAAGCCAGAGGAGCCTCCCATGTGTGGAGAAAGATGACCATTGTGAGAGAAGAGGTAGAACAATACATATGGTGGCAGATTCAGAGAGGCAACTCCAACTTTTGGTTTGATAACTGGACCAAACAAGGGGCCCTCTACTACATAGAAGAGAACAGTACAGAAGAAGAGATTGAAGTGAGAGACTTCATGATGGCAGGAGAGTGGCATAAACAGCGACTAAGAAGTCACTTGAGTGCAGACATGACAGAGTACATTATGAATAACATTACACCACCACAGTCTAGAATAGACAAACCATGGTGGATGGGAAATTCTAAGGGCACATTCACAGTCGGCTCTGCATGGAACATCCTAAGGAAAAAGATGGATACAAGGAGGGTATATGAATTGACTTGGGGAAGAAGATCCTTTTTAAGATTAATTTCTTCATGTGGAGAGTATGGCAAAGGAGGATCTCTACAGATGACAACCTCAAGAGAATGAGAATCAATCTAGTGTCAAGATGCTACTGTTGCGATACACCAGCAGTAGAGGAAAACATGCTCCACCTTTTTCTAACAGCCAAAAAGATATAGCAACAGTTTGCTGGTTTTGCAGGTATCAATATTGACAACATGCAGTTACAACAGGTGATTCTTAAATGGTGGCAACTCCTAGGTCCTCCAAAGCTGGTCACTAATTTAGAGTTATTCCAGGCATTATCCTATGGACACTATGGAAGAGGAGAAATAGCAGAAGACATGGAGGGGATACTAGCTACCAAACCATGGTGATACAAGTCCTAAATATAATCAAGCAAATTATCAGGGAGACACTTCCATGAATTAATAAAGTGCCAAATGAGTGGCAAGAGATAATTGGCCTTGTCAGTAATTACAAGCCCAGAATATATCACTACAAGGTCACATGGAGGCCACCAAAAGGAACACGACTAAAATGTAACACAGATGGTGCTAGCAGGGGAAACCCAGGGAAAAGCACATATGGTTTCTGCCTGAGAAACAATAATGGAGGCCTAATCTATGCTCAGGCAGATTCCATAGGGATAACTACCAACATGGAAGCAGAAACAAGAGTCATCAGGGAAGCTCTCAAACACTGCAGAAGGGAAGGGATAAAGGAACTCTGGCTGGAGACAGATTCATTAGGCATGAGGAACTTCATTGAAGATACATGGAAAATTCCATGGGAGATAGCAGAATTCATGCAGGAAAACAACCAAGACAAGCAACACATACAGATACAAGTCACTCACATTTACAGGGAGGGGAACATGTTAGCAGATGCAATAACAAATACAGCTTTTGAAATAGAAGAGAAAAGGGTTTTCCAAGGTTTTCAAGATCTACCTATATCTTGTAGGAGGATACTAAACATGGATAAATCACAGCTCCCAAATCTGAGAGTGAAAACAAGAAAGATCAAAGCAGTATGACAGACAATCATTTCATCACTACTATTCACATTCACCCCATTAATCAGAAAGCCAGTGCAGAGTTTAGGCATACAGAAAGAGATTACACAGCAACAATATTAACAAGAGTTTGCCCGGAAGGAGACAAAGTTGTGTACAAACTAGCTAGGCATCCAACATCTAGCTATCAAAATACTTCACCAAAAAACAAAAGTTGCAGGGGTGTCATCTTGGAAGCAGGAGCCACAAACACATACATAGAAGACCCTAGGAAGCATCCTCCATGCCTGCAAAGGCAAGAAGACAGTCAAAACCCAGTGGATCTGATGGCACCTAGAGACAGAGGAAAAGAATGGGGATTACCTGAGCCTGGCCTTGTTGAGCACCATATCTTTCTCCGGTCTCTTGGGGATAAACCCCGACCACCTGAAGAACCAAAGTCAAAGCCGACACCAGCTAAGAATCGAAGGAGCAGATGTGGAAACTTACCTTGGCACAGTGAAGCAGTAAAATCTCCGGCAGCTAGCATGAGTAAGGGCCCCAGAGTGAAGCTCACCCAAAGAAGAAGCTCCTTCAACTGGTGGTTGTGGCGACATCAAATGGGCAACATCGGAGGCAGTGGAGAGAGCAAAAGGAAGTGTATCGGACAATCATGTGGTTGTCCGATATTTGTAATTTGTTGCCCCTTAGTGTTTTGGGCCGGGTCTGTAGCTGGACCTGGCTCTTCTTTGTTTTAATTTTGGGTTTGGCCCACTTTTTGTGTAAATAATTTGAGCATAAATAAAATCGGTCCACCGGACCCAAAAGTTATTTTAAAAAAAAAAAAAGAGTAAAGCCTAGGAGCATATTTAGTAAGTAAAAATATAGGAATAAGTGAAAAGGTATAATTCTAAAATTATACGTCCTCTAAATTCTATCATCACCTATAAATAGAGGTGATCTATTTGAGAATGGTATGTGTTCAAGTATGAAATAGAGCTGAAGTAGATATGGTGCTCAAGTAAGAAGTGAATGATCAAGAAAGAAGTGTGAGAGCAAGAGTGAAAAATAAGAGAGAGCGACAAAGAGATTTGCTAGAGTATGGGCCTAGTTAGACTCGTCTTATTGGAGTATCCTTCATTAAAGGCCATAATAAATTGAATTCTCTCTCTTCTTCTTTTTGTTAGATTACTTAAAGAGACGAAGGTACAATTCTAAAAGAATGATGTAAAGGTTACCTAACTTATGATCATCTTTATTATAATGGGGAAAAAAATGAATACAAAAAATTTTAAGATCGAAATTAATCTCTACTTTCATAATAAAATTTCATGTTATAAATAACCAATTATGTTCCATAATATTCAAAAATGTATGACTGAAACAAGAAATTCTTCGAAGAAAATTTGCGAAAATTCTTTTGTTATAGACCAAATAGGAAAGCCATCCAAAAGACTAGTTCAATAGGTGAGAAAACTCATTTAGCATATAAACCCATTGGCATTTCTCTTTTTATTTCATGAAGGACAATTGACACATAACAATCCTGCTGCTTGAGAACCAACGACCTTGTTAGTCACAGCTATCACCCCTCTTGGTTCCAGGTCACCACTCCAAGTCGCGGATACGATGTTATAAATCAAACATGAAAACTCAACCCAAAAGACTAGTCTGGTAGGTAGGAGAACTCATTTAGCCAATAAACACATTAGCATTTTTCTTTTTATCCAATGAGTGACAATTTACACATAACATACTTTCGGAATAACCATAACATGACTATTGTTTTCAACATGAGGCCTTCTCCATTAGCTATTAGTTTTATTTCCACCTTTGAATTACTTAATTTGCTTTTGCAAAGTGTTAATCGATCATGTAGAGCATAAGTTGCAGCATATTCTAATCCAGTAATTCTTGTTTAATTCTAATATACCTGTTAAAAACTTTAAACCCAATCAATAAAAATATATAATAAATTTTAAACCCAATAAATTATGATAAAGTTCCTACTCACAAAGAATTGTAAATCTTGAAAACTATAGTCAGATATGACAAGATAGGATATAGTATTTTGACACATGAGTAGCACCAAAAGAGTGAATTGTATTAACTTTTACAGTGTAGAGATTTTTTTTAAAAAAATACAGAAAGCATTTTACTATGAGACAGGAATTTTGTTTACAAGTTAGAAATGACCTTTGATTTTTGGCAACTATCAAAAGAATCCAAACAATATCAATCTAAAGTAAATCTGTCTTGGACAATGTTAAAGAATTTAAGGCCTGTGGAACCTTTTGCTTTCCCCACAGCCCATGATATTAGTAGGCAATTTGCCAACTCTCTCAATCCCTTCTTCAAAGACAACTCCCATTCCCATGAAGAAATGTGACTCAATATGGCAATGGAAGGCCCAAACTCCTGGATTATCGGCCCGAAAACGCAATGCGGTCCATCCATAAGGATGAACAGGGATTGTGTTCTTCATTATTGGGTTCACAAGGTTGTAATTGTTTGGGTCAATGGATTGGTTAAACTTTCCATTACCATAGCCCATGACCCAAAAGTCATGTCCATGTAAATGCCAAGGATGTGTCTCACTGTTGTTGGGATTCATTGTGTTTGCATTTTGCAATATGATGTCCACTGTTGTGTTGAACTTTAACCGGTAAATCGAGTTGCTAGTTGTGGCGTTCACATTCTTCGCGATATTGAAAATGTCATAATTCTCATGGTCATAGTTGTCTGGAGGAGGGCTTTGCTCGAAAGTATGCAATAAGTTGTGCTTAAGGGAGATAAGGTAAGGCGTATGGGGCATGTTGAACGAGACATTGTTGACGGACCAACGCACAAAACCATTCACCCTGTTCTGTGTGTTGAGCATGACGATGACCCTGTCCGATGTCTGAGGTGGGGCATGGATGAAATCTTTGTGGGACTTGATCGCAACACTCTGAGCCACCCTGGGGGCAACGTCGTCCCAACGGGGCCCCGGGGGTGGTACAGTAGGAGGATATCTCCTGGGATGATTTGGGTAGTAATTGAAAATGCCCAAACCATTTGGAGTAGTGCTGTTCCTGCTGACAACTTTGGTACTAGCCCAATAATTTCTTGTAGGGTCTTGATCAGCTTTGATTAGGACTGAGTATGTTTCTCCAGAATAAATGAAGAGATTTTGTACCACAAATGGCTCCACATAGTGACCATCTGCCTCAACAACTGTCATGTTATGCCCCTGCATCACAAAACTCCATCAATAAAAATACACAAATTTATTTATTTAAGTTGTTGATAGAGGGGAATTGTGAAAAATACCTCAATTTCAAAACTTAGAGCAGCAAGAGCAGTCAAGCTACCAATTCTAAGCCTATAAGTCTTGCCAGGAACAACAGTCATTGTATAAGGTGAACATTGAGGATTTGTAGCATTACAAAGAGTAGCATCTGTGCTTGGAACAGAACAATTGAACCTTCCTCTTCCATGAATCAAGATTGACTGAAAAAAGCAAATAAAAAATTAGCAACACTAATATAACTATTAGAAAACTACTAAACTAGAAAAGAACATTATTGAATAACATTTCAAAAATATATGTAATCTATTTCAATTTGTTTGTCTTACTTTCCTTTTTAGTCCGTTTTAATAGAATGTTTCTTTCTTTTTTTGGCAATTCTTTAATTTTAACTTTCCACGTGTCATGTTTAAGAGCGCAAGATTAAAAGACATTTTGTTACATTTTACATATTTTTAGTTTAAGACTATGATTCAAAAGTCTTCTTTACTTTCTTAAATTCCGTGTCAAGTCAAAACCAGACAAACAAACTGAAACGGAAGGAGTAACTAGTATAGTTTACCTGAGGTTCTCCAACCCAAACAAAAGGCAATGAAGCAAGACCAGTTGCTTGTTCATAAGTGCTCTTGTGATACCAATCAGTGAGAAGAATACTCCTATCATGGTCATATGAAAATGGCTCTACAACTCCATCAGGTACTAATACTCTGATCATTCCTTGTAGCCCTGCTTGTCTTTGCATACCATAATGAGCATGGTACAAATATGTTCCAGGCTGCACAAAATTTGGAAAAAAAAATTAGGAAACTAATCTCATAATAATAATGGTACGGCAAACATTATTGTTTCTCGCGCTTCAATTAAAATGCAAAATCAACATTTTGCCATGTCAACAAGAGCGGTTTAACAGACAATTTTTTATCAAGAAGAGGTGTCTATGTGGTCACTGGTGCTCAATTAGTTAAAAGGGTCATCGATGTATTTCGCCTATAAAAAAGAAAGAAAAGAAAAACTTACCCTATCAACAACAAATTTGTATACAAAAGTATCCCCTGGCACAATGGGACATTGTGTCACTCCTTCTGTTCCATCAGCCCATGGTGTTCCAATCTGAAATCAGAACATAAAAACACTATTAGTTAAGTTGATAACAATAAATTAAAGAGAACTAAAAATTTTATTTTTATTTTGGTTTGGTATATTTACCTGTCTAATTCCATGCCAATGGATAGCAAGATTTTCAGTCAACAAGCTATTTTTGACTTCAACAACAATAGTGTCACCTTGTTGAGCAACAATAGTAGGTCCTGGAGTTTTACCATTGATGCTAATAGAAAGCTTCTTGAAACAATCTGGGGATTTATATTCATATTTAACCTCCCATTTATGATGACGAACTCGAGCTTCAACTGAAACAGCAGCCAGAAATAACAAGCACAGAATTACAAAGTTATGACTTTGATGATGAAAATGCTCAACCATGGTGGATTGAGCTTGAATAAGCAAGAGAGCTCTTTGTTATTTTGCTAGGATTTTGTTTTTGTCTAATATGATTTGCTACTAGATAACTTGTGTATCCATATATATATAGTAGTTTCTTAATGGAGTGGTCAATCAAAAATGGCAGCTACTCTGACTAAGACAACGTGGGAGTTGGTCATACATACTCGTTTTTCTTTTTATTTCTGTTCTTTTTTTAAAAACAAAAAAATTAAAGGGGGTGGATTGGGATGAAAGGGGGTGGGTTGGAATTGATCATTTTGTCCAAGGTCTAAGACTCTAATCTAATTGCAAATGTTGGAAATTTTCTTGGATTCTGGAAAGAAAGAGCAGTGAAGTTTCGTATAGAGCTGACTTAGATTTTTTCAAAGAAAATAATAATCCAAGAAGAGCAAGTGGACTGTGACATTATGTTGGAAAAAATTGACTAAATTAAAATGCTGATAGTGTAAGCTTTGGGCCTACATGATGATCATCTACAGGATATCCCATGTTTCCTCCTCCAATTTTTTATGAAATGACTGTACTTAATTAAAAAGAGTACGTGAACGTGCTCGCTCATGTTGTCGATTCCAATCGCAGGCAAATTGGGTAGCGTTATGTGCGATAGGCTTGGAGTCGTCATAAAAATAGTCAACAATAAAATCTCACACTATTGAACATATGCTCATGTAAGTAGGAGTTACATAGCACCCCAATAATTTGGGATGAAGGCGTAATTATTGTTATTTTAAAAAATAATTATGATTTAGAAGACTCGTTATCACGTATTTGGTTATTAGTATTGAAGAATGAGTCAAAACTAAGTAAAACTAGTCTTTAGGTTTATGTTAAGTAGGTTCCTAAATTTACTCAAGTTAAATTAGTGTTGCTGAATTTGTGTCGTAGTGGGTTACCTGACCAATATTTTCGGATTGTTTGTTTGTCTGTTACCCTATATATTATGTAGGCGTATTTTGTTATCGGTAGATTTTAATTAATCCCTGAAATAAAGAAAAGTTATGCAGTTTTTATTTTTCTTCCCCTACTCTGTGAGTTTTTTCTGTTTTCTGTCCAACAATTTTGGTATCAGAGTCATGGCAACTAATGGCAATGCATTGAGTGTGGCACAACCACTCATTCCCGTCTTCAAGGGAGAAAGCTACGGATTCTAGAGTATTCGTATGAAAACTATACTCAAATCTCAAGATCTTTCGGACTTGGTAGAACGAGAATTTGCAGATCCGGATGAAGAAAATAGACTGCAGGACAACAAAAAAAAAATGCTAAAGCGCTGGTGTTTGTCCAGCAGGCTGTCCATGATAGCATATTTTCACAGGTTGCGACCGCAACCACATCAAGGCAAGCTTGGTCCATTCTGCAAAAGGAGTTTCAAGGTGATTCAAAGGTTATTGTGATGAGATTGCAATCACTTCGGCGTGACTTCGAAACCTTGATGATGAAAGGTGCAGAATCCATTGCTGATTTTCTGTCCAGAGCAGTGGCAATTGTCAGCAAAATGCGATCCTTTGGCGAGAAAGTTACTGATCATACTATTATGGAAAAGATGCTACGAAGCTTGACTCTAAAATTTGATCATGTAGTTGCTGCTATAGAAGAGTCTAAGGATCTATCAGTTTTTTCCTTTGATGAACTGATGGAATCTCTTCAAGATCATGAGGCAAGACTCAATCGATCTACTGAAAAGAACGAAGAGAAGGCATTCCAAGTGAAAGACGCAGCCACTAGATATGGAGAAAATAATGGTCCAGCAAGCAGGGATCGAGGAAGAGGAGAATTCTGCGATGGTCGAGATCGTGGTTATGAAAGAGGCAGAGGAAGAAATGATGGGAACAGACATTCCAACGAGCAAGGTAACACAAAGAATGGCATTCAATGTCATTATTGTCAGCTCTACGGGCATATAAAGGCTAATTGCTAATATAAAGATCAAAAATTAAATTTTGCAACAGCAGAAAATGAGGAAGAGAATTACCTCTTTATGGCTAGCATTGATACAAACCATAAGTCAAGTGATTTATGATTTGTAGACAGTGATTGTTCAAATCATATGACAGGTGTCACATCTTTGTTCCAGGAGCTTGATGAGAAGCAAAAGAAAAAAGTCCAGCTTGATAACACAAAAGAGATACAGGTTGAAGGAAAAGGCACTATGGGTATTGACACTAGCCACGATAAAGTAAAAATATTAGATAACGTTTTTGTACCTGATTTAGGATACAATTTGTTGAGCATTGAACAACTAATGACCGATGAATATTCTCTTTGGTTTGATGATGATGCTTTCATCATTACAAATAAGAAGTTGGGCAAAAAGGTTCGGGTTACCATGATGCCAAATAAGATGTTTCCGCTGGACGTTTCTCATATAGAGAATTTTGCTCTCGCTGCAAGTGCAAAGGATGACTCAAAGTTGTGGCATTTGAGGTATGGTTGAAGGGTCTTAAATTGCTAGATGATAAAGATATGGTTCTTGGATTACCGAAAATTAGCTTTCTTAGTGTATGTGAAGGGTGCATTTATGGGAAACAAACCAGGAAATCTTTTCTCGTTGGAAAAGCATGAAGAGCTTCTAAATGCTTAGAGTTAATACATGCTGACTTATGTGGTCCTATGCAGGCTAAGTCCTTAGGTGGGAGTCGTTATTTCTTGTTGTTTACTGATGATCATAGTCGTATGAGTTGGGTGTATTTTCTGGAGAATAAGTCAGGAACATTTGAAAAGTTTCAAAAATTTAAGGCTTTGGTGGAGAATCAAAGTAGCAGCAATGTAAAAGTTCTTCGCACAGATAGAGGAGGAGAGTTCATGTCCAATGAATTCAATTTATTTTATGAAGAAAGTGACATCCATAAAGAGCTGACAACACCTTATACTTCGGAGCAGAATGATATCGCTGAATGAAAGAACCAAACCATTGTTGATATGGCAAAAAGCATGCTACACGCAAAAAAACTCTCAAATCAGTTCTGGGCAGAAGTTGTGGCAGCATCTGTTTACTTGTTGAATCTTTCACCAACAAAAGTTGTGATGAATAAAACTCCTTATGAAGCTTGGCATTGTAGGAGATCAAATGTAAGTCATTTACGAATTTTTGATTGTGTTGCTTATGCTTTGGTAAATTCACAAGCTCGTCAAAAGCTTGATGAAAAATCTAAAAAATACATTTTTATTGACTATTATACTCCATTCAAAGCATATAGATTGTATAACCCTCTTAATGGTAAGATCGTAATTAGAAGGGATGTGATATTTGATGAAAATGCAAACTGAGATTGGGGTAAAAAGCTGGTACGACAAGAGATTCTTATGCCTCTTGAAATCACTGAAGATGAAGGAAAAAAATCAATCCCTGCAGCTGCAAGTTCACTTTCATTTCTTCCATGGAGTCATCAAGTTCGCCAACTTCAACAACTCATGAAGAATCTTTAGATGAGATTATTCCATTAAGAAGATCAACAAGGCCTAAAAAGTCAAATCTCAAATATGCTAATAACATTTATGCAACTTGTCAGTTTGCTCTTGTTGTTTCATATTCCATAAGTTATGAAGAAGTTGCTGGAAAAAAAAAAAGAATGACCGAAAGTAATGACAGAAGAAATGAAATCCATCGAAAAGAATGAAACATGAAAAATAATGGAGTTACCAAAAGAAAAAAATGTAATAGGCTTGAAATGGATGTTCAAGACAAAGTTTGCTGCAGATGGTAGCATACAAAATCACAAAGCTCATCTTGTGGCAAAAGGCTATGCACATCAATATGGTGTTAATTTTGTAAAAACATTTTCTTCGATAGCTCGATTTGAAATAGTGAGACTGGTTTTAGCATTGGTTGCACAGTTACAATGAGTAGTGTATCAATTTGATGTCAAGTCGGCATTCCTCAACAGAGACTTACAAGAAGAAGTCTATATAACACAACCTGAAGGTTTCATAATGGAAGGCAATGAAACAAAGGTATACAAGCTGAAAAAGGCGTTGTATGGATTGAAGCAAGCCCCTCGAGCATGGTATAACAAAATCGATGGATACTTTCAAAAAAATGTATACATGATTAGTGAGAATGAAACCACCTTATATGTGAAGAAGGAAGGTAATGATCTTATCATTGTATGCCTTTATGTTGATGATATCATTTATACTAGCTCTTCTAATTCTCTTCTGGACGAATTTAAGTCTCTAATGATAAATGGATTTGAGATGTCAAATATGAGTTTATTACATTATTTTCTCGGCCTTGAAGTTCATCAATTCGAAGATGAAACATTTATTTCACAAAAGAAAATATGCCAGAGACCTTCTCAATAAATTTGGCATGCTTAATTACAACCCTGCGGCTGCACCAATGAATATCAATGAACAATAGCAACAGGTAAATGAAAAAGAGTTGACAGATGCAAGGATGTTCAGAAGCTTGGTAGGAGGTCTAATATATTTGACGCACACTAGACCTGATATTGCATTTTCTGTAGGTGTTATTTTCAAATTTATGCAATAAATTTCAAAGGTACATTATGGAGCAGCAAAGAGAGTCTTGCGGTACATTGCTGAAACTTTGGACTTTGATATTTGGTACTCAAATATCAATAATTTCAGATTGTGTGGGTACACAGATAGTGATTGGGTAAGGTCATTAGATGATAGACAGAGTGTTTCAGCAAATGTTTTCACTATAGGTTCAGATGTGGTGACTTGGAGTTCAAAGAAGCAAACAACATCATTGTCAATCTCAGAAGCTGAGTATATTGCAGTAACTTCAGCAGCTTATCAGGCTGTCTGGCTAAGGAGAGTCTTAGCAGATCATCAACAAGAGCAGAAGGGAGCAATAGAGATATTTTTCGACAATAAAGCAACTATCTCGATGACAAAGAACCCAACATTCTACGACAAAGCATATTGATATTCGTCATCATTTTATCCGTGTTTTGATAGTAAAGGAGGAAAAACTGCTGGAATATTGCAACACACAAGAGCAACTGGCTGATGTATTGACGAAGGCTTTATCAAAGGAGAAATTCTGCTATTTCAGAGGATTGTTTGGTATCTGTAGTTTTGAATCAAGAGGGTATATTAAAGAATGAGTCAAAACTAAGTAAAACTAGTCTTTATGTTTCTGTTAAGTAGGTTCTTAAATTTACTCAAGTTAAACTAGTGTTGCTGAATTTGTGTTGTAGTGGGCTACCTGACCTATATTTTAGAATTGTTTGTTTGTCTGTTAGACTATATATAACGTAGGCGTATTTTGTTATCGGTAGATTTTAATTAATCCCTGAAATAAAAAAAAATTACACAGCTTTTATTTTTCTTCCCCTGCTCTGTGAGTTTTCTCTGTTTTCTGTCCAACAATTAGTAAGAAAATTCATAGGTAAAGATATTGAGGTTTAACTTTTCGCACAAACAATATAGAAAATTTTGTATAACACACCATGTTTTTAAAATTTAATAAAGGTTAGAGAATAATGACGGAATAGTCGTGATTATGCGTGAATGAAGTTCTCTTTGTGACTTTGTAAACTTTTTCTAATTATTATTATTATTGTTCGCAACTTTTGAATGAAGCACAGGAGATAGCACATGGGGGGTTGGGAATTGTAAAATTGATTTAAAAGGAAGATTTCCATGTGAAACCGCGTTGTCAAACTAGAGAACGTAAAGGATATCTTTTTGTATATTATTCTCAATAATTAATGGCCTCAAAAGTAAATATTTCATCCGGACCACTTTATTTATTACTTTTTTTACATGTCTCTTAAGAAAAATATTAAGTAGAAGATAATTTGATTAGATTATCCTTATTTATTATTTTATTTAATTTAAAACTTTTTTTTTACACTACATTAATATATATTCATACTAATAATAACTACAAAAATAAATAACTAATTATATATTTATTTTTTAATATAATAAATATTATAAATTATTTTTAATAAGAATGACAAGAAAGTGCGCTTAATGAAATTTTTATTTATGTCCACGAGTTGTAAAGATTCACCTAAGTAACGTGTCTCCTTTTCTTTTGGTCGTTGGTCCCTGACTTTTTCTATACTTGTAGCATGACAAAACAGGATTTGGTCTTTTAAGTTTTGTACATAATAAATTGAAAATTAACGAGGAAAAAGAAGAAAGAAGAAAAACAGCAAACACTAGTTGAAGCTTTAAACAGTGGAGAAATATTCTCCAACAACATTTTTGGTTGGAAAAATTATAGAGGAATTACAACATTATTAAAGTAAATTAAAAGAAATGCAACTACTTTCAAATAATTTAACAAATGTAATTTATACCAACCTTTTAAAATAATAGGAAATGTAATCTCATTATGAATCTTTAAAATAGGAATTATAGTAATCAAAATAACGTAATCTCTTCAATTCAAAATAATCTCAAATTCTCTCTGACCAAAATCATATGTAATTTATTTAATTTTTCCATGAAAAAACCGTAATTCCACCCCCACACGGCTTGGCCGAATTCAAAGCAACCCAGCAAATAAAGGATTAATCCAATAATTGGCGCCCAAGACTCCCAAAATTTGGAAGGATCGAATATACTCGCTCTGTTCACTTTTACTTGTCAGATTTAGAAAATAATTTAGAAAATGGAAAAGGGCTAAAAATACTCCTGGACTATCTGAAAAGGTTTAAAAATACCCATTGTTCATCTATTTGGCTAAAAATACCCCTCAATCCACCTTTTTGGCCCATTTTTACCCTTAAAACTAACAACCTTTTTTTCTATTAATTTTTATTATTACATTATTTATTACGTGGCAACTCTCTATTGGACAAAATTAAAACCCCAACCCACCAAACTTTTCCCTCCTGCCCCGACCCAATTCCAATGCCCTATGACCCAAACTCATTTAAAAAAATTCATAAGCACACAAAATTATACATCTCTTTCACCTGAACTTGATCGCACTTTTTTCTTCTTATTCAAAGCTTAAAATTCAGGTATTTTGAAGGCTAAAATTCTGGCTCAAACATACTCCAAAGCTGATATACGTTTAGAGAGATCCTACGAAAATCTGCAACACAATTCTGACAATAATGATCCCGAGAGCTCGAATAGAGACCAAATACATGTGATATCAATGTTCTGACTAATCACTACAAATACATATGATTCCATTCTTATCTGAGGTAGCCAAAATTTTACCAAGATCACTCCATGGACAACAACGTATTATGGATGCGTGTTCTTTCAATTATCTTACCAATATCGACCAAATATGAACAAGTCCATCAACAGAACCAGCAGTAACATAACTGTCATCTGCAACGATACATGATCAGCTCCAATTAGATGCAATTCGATTTGCATTTGGTCCGAAAGTGCCACAAATTTCTACCATCAGCAAGACCGAAACGAATACTCTTATTGTAGTAGAAATCAGGATATTTTAGCCGAATTTTTAGCCTTGAAATTACTGAATTTTAAGCTTTAAAGAAGAAAAAAATGAGATTATATTCAGGTGAAAGAGAGATGTATAATTTTGGGTGCTAATGAATTTTTTTAAATGGGTTTGGGTCATGGGGCATTGGAATTGGGTCGGGGCAGGAGGGAAAAGTTTGGTGGGTTGGGGTTTTAATTTTGTCCAATAGAGAGGTGTCACGTAATAAATAATAATAATAAAAATTAATAGAAAAAAAGGATGTTAGTTTAAGGGTAAAAATGGGCCAAAAAGGTGGATTGAGGAGTATCTTTAGCCAAATAGATGAACAAGGGGTATTTTTAAACCTTTTCAGATAGTCCAGGGGTAATTTTAGCCCTTTTCCGTTTAGAAAATAAGTAATTAATATTAAAGGTAAAACATGAAATAAAATAATTATTTTTTCTTAAAAGTGATAATTAAAAGTAAAATTTATTTTTGAAATAGTGAACAAGTAAAAATAAACGGATGGAATAATGTCCAAATTAAAGATTCCTATTATTAATGACTTTGATCTACCTTTTATAGTAACTCGCAATTAGGGGTGTCAAATAGGTGAATTTGATTGAATTTGGATGAATTGTATATAGATTGAGCTAAAATTGATTGGATTACAATCCACCCATACAAAATATGGGTAAATATGCATTTGATCAAATGGTTCTAACCCACTTTTCTTAAGCCAAAATTTTTTAAGCCTTCTATATGTTATTTGCATATCAACTTGTTGATATTAAATCAAACTATTTAGTACTCTAATATAATAAAAGAGTGATTCTACATAAAAATCAAATAATTTTTTTTATGTTTTTCGAAAAAAATAAAAAGTTTTACCCGCCCCACACTCACTTCTACCCCCCTCGCCCCACACCCACTCTTCCCACCCCCCACCCCCCACCCTCCACCCACCCACACCCAATTATTTTAATTTTTTTAATAAAAAATATTTTTTTATACTTTTCAAAAAAAAAATATCTACCCTCCACCCACCCACCTCCAATTTTTTTTGTTTTCCCAAAAAAAAAAGTTTATTTTTATGTTTTTCAAAAAAAAAAATTATCCCCTTCCCCCCTCCTTACTCCCGGGCACCCCACCACCACCACCACCACCACCTTCCACCCACCCACTTCCTAATTTTTTTTTTTTTTTTCAAAAAAAAATATATTATGTTTTTCAAAACAAAAAAAAAATCTACCCCCCGCATCCCCCATCCCCACTATTACTCCACCTCCGCCTTCATTTATCCACTCTCAAATTTTTGTATGTTTTTTAAAAAATAAATAAATTTTTTCAGATTTTTTTAAAAAAATTAATTTTTTTCCTGTCACCCCATCTTAGCCCCACCCACTCTTCAATTATTTTGAAAATAAAATTAATATTAATTTTTTTATTTTTAGCACAATTAAGAATTTGAGTAGAAGTGGTCTATTATGGGTTTATATGGATACCCATATTTTACCTATTTTGATCATATTTGTAGGGGCTCTTAAAATAGCTTGAAACTCATATTTACCCAATTAAAATAGAGAAAACTACAGAGAATAACAAACTTGGGCCTATAATTATGATCCATAACAACACTTTAAAATAATTACGATTCAAAGCATAAATAGCAATATTTTACCCGGACCCATTTATCAGTCCAAATACAATTAGAAGAGTATCAACCTCTTCCTGATATCAAGTTGGGATCTGAGGCATCTCCTTCTCCCTTTTCTCTCTATCACTCCTTCCTCTCCCTCAATCTCGTTCTCCTCTCTCGCCATCTCCTTCTTTCTCGTTGCCTCTCTCTCTCCCTACCTCCCTCTCGTTCTCATTTTTTCTCCCTTTCTTATCTTTTTTTTATATATATTTCATAGTTATACCCATCAATGGTGAAATAGAGACCAATTAATGGTGAAGTAATTTGAGACCCATCAATAGTGAAATTGGATGAAGATCTGAGTAAGTAATATTCATATCATCAATGGCGAAGTAATTTGAAACCCGTCGATGGTGAAATTGAATGAAGATATGAGTAAGTATAGATCTGGGTAAGTAATTTGAGACTCATCAATGGTGAAATTGGATGAAGATTTGATTGTTAACGATGAATTTGAAGGCAATAGATTTGGAATTGAAAAGGAAATTGAACTGTTGATTTGATTGGAAAAGAGATGGAAAAAATTGACAAAGAACTGTTGATTTATTTTATATTTGTATTTTATAGTTGACTGCATATATATATTTTGATTGTATATATGTATTTGATTGCCTCTTATTTTTGTATTCTTTGATACTTTTATTTGTATTCATGATACGAATTGTATTTGTTGATATATTTATGTCAAATGATACATTCAACGATATGTACTTTTTGTATTTCGTTGATATGATACATTCACTTGAACACAAATACATATGTTTATTCTCTGTATACAAAATGTATTTATCTTTTTGTAAATTTGACATTCTACAAATGTATTTTTTAGTACAAAATGTATTTGAAATATAATCTGAATACAAAATACAAATAATTTATATTTTTTGACTGATTTTATATATACAATGAAAATATAAATGTATTTTGTCTTCTTAATTATATGCAATGTCAATACAAATATAAATAATTTGTATTTTTTTGGCTGCTCTAGTATATGTATTTCAAACACAACACAAATTATTTGTATTTACACAGCAAAAATATAAAATAATTTTTACTTGATTGAATTGGTATATGTATTTACAAAATGAAATACAAAATCTATTCTGTGTTTTCTTAATTGTGTTTGTATATTAGATATCTTTATATAAAAAAATATATATATACATACAATTCAATACAAATACATATTGTATGTAAATAAATGAATATAAATACATATTACTCAAGGTCAAATACATATTGTACGTAAATAAATAAATAAATACATATAGAACTGTATATATATACATACAATTTAATATAAATACATATTTTATGTAAATAAATGAATATAAATACATATTTACTCAAGGTCAAATACATAATATCTATTTATAAATAATATTTGCAACACAGACTTGCAAAAAAAATCCAAATTGATTCGTGCTGTCAATATATTCTGCAATTTGTATTTGTATGATAAAAACTCAAAATTTATTTTTTAAAATTCAAATTTTTGATGAAGAACTTTGAATTTCAGATTAGAGATTTTGTTGCTGAATAGTTTTCCTTAAAGTTTCCCATTTGAAAATGAAATCTAAAAAAATCAGATCAGTCGCGTGATATAAGGAGAGAAATCTGCTCATTAAAGATCCTTTCCTTTTTAATCGTAACAGTCCAGCTAAAATCACTCAATACCCCCAATTTGTATTTGTATTTGTCCGTTAAAATTTTAAATAAAAAAAAATTAGGAATATTTTAGCTGAAAAACTGTTCTCTCCTGTAATAAGTAAAGTTGTAATATCTCCTTCTTAATTATGGCTCAAGTTTGCTATTTGAGAAATTTTCTCATTAAAATATGAGTGATTCAAGCCATTAAATATGAGTTAAATGAACTCATTTTATTAATATGATTTAAAATTGTCACCCCTACTCGCAATATATACCTAGTTGATTGTGTTGGAGTTCTTTTAGGTAATTAATTATTGTGTTTTAATATGCATTTATTATCAATAATTTTATGTAGGGAATTTCCTTACTTTTAATTTCTTATTCACAGCAACAATCTCGGCATTTTTTTAATTTTAGTTGCACAATTGGCAATATCTAAATTAGTTGTAGTAATTAATTAACTCTTATAGATCTTGTATTTATTTAAAGCTAGGTGGCTCTCGCCTGTGTGGGCCCAATATTATAAATACAGAATTAATATTATTTTATCAACTTTGTTTTTTATGAAATAGCAAAGAAAAGAATTAGATGTATATGAATGATTATCAGATATCATATGAGAAATTTTTAAATTGTCAAAATCCGCTAAACGTAGATAAAAAAGTAATATTAATCCAAATTCAACAAGCCCATTTTATAAATCTAAAGATATTTCATACCTGAGAGTCATTAGTTTTTATATTTAGTAATAATTTAACTTTAAAATATCTATTTTATCCTTAATGAAATAATTTACAGCTACACAAATATTTATAACTCATTTTAGACCACAAATTTCAAAAAAAATTCTTTCTTTCTTAAATTCCGTGTCGAGTCAAATTAACTCATATAAATTGAGACGGAGAGAATAGTAGGTAAAACTTATATTTTCTCCGTTTATTTTTACTTGCTCATTCTGAATTTTGTGCGTCTTTTAAGAAATAATGATTGATATTAATATTTTATCATAATACTTATATCAATTGATGTTTAATATTAAGTCTTAAAAAATAAGAAATAATACTAAAAATAAAATATGAAAAAAAATAATTTTTTTTCTCAATATGTTAAAAGTAATACTAAGTAAAAGTGAAAACTCTTAAAAATAATTATCTTTTCAGTAAATATGAAAATGAAAGTAAAAGGGAAAATAAACACCAAGCAAGAACTCTTTGGAAATACCAAAAAAGAAAAGAAAAGGGAAGCCGTCTCTTATAAAATGACAATAATGATATGTAATTGCCACTTAAATATGGATAAACTACTCAAAGACACTTGAGTAGTATTGGTAATTAATGTTCAATATCAAAATACCCTCAATCTTTTATATTATAAAAATTAAAATTATTAATATATTTTTATCAAAATAATTAATGTTCATAGTGTATTAATGTCCTAATTAAATTCTAAACGCTCGAATATCTAAGAGTATAATTTTTGTCCTTTTTGTGCTATAAAATTTTATTTAAAATATAAACTTTGATAAGTTTCTAAAATTACATATATTTTCATGTGTATGTAATAATTGATAACTCATAGAAATAACATACTTAATCAAATACCGAATAATTTGGTTTGCATGTAAAAGAATAATGAATTATACATATTAATTATTTAATAGTGAATTATATTTGTCCTTCACAAAGATAAAATCTTATTAGGTATCTTTTTTCATTCTTTTTACTTGATCCATGTTGACTTGATAGATCTTTAAAAAATATTTGTTATGTTTTTATTTACTAAATTAATTTTATTAAATATACTTTAAATATTTTAAATTTATTATTAGTATTTTATATAATTACTTAATGAGGAGGATAATATTAGAAGAAAATAATATATTTTTTTTAATTTTTTAAAATAAATAAGTAATTTTTTTATTTTTAATGTAAGAGTCAATTAAAAAGAAATATATAATATTTATTTATTTTTAATATTTAATTATAATTAATTACTATAAATTATTATTTTATTAAATCACTTAATTATATTAAATTTAAATAGTTTAATATAAATATGAATATAGATAGTAAGTATTTAACCTACTCATTCAGGGGAAATATAGAAAGAAAATTATTTATTCTCTACCAAATTCAAATAAAAAATATAGGGAAGAGATTAGAGTATGACATCATTATTACTTATTAGATCAGCGGCTTCTTAAGAATCAGCACAGATCTACGTGTCAAATTAGGCCCTATCATATTTAATGACATTTCAATGTCATGGCATAATATGTAATTTAAGAGGAATGAATGAATTTTTGCTGAAGCTACCAATAAGGTTCAAATAAGAAAGCAAAAATGACAACTTTCTTAAGCAATAAGTTGTCCTTGCAAAATGCTTTAAGGACCATAATACCCTCAAACTTTTCATTAATACCAAAAAATTGACATGTTGAAACTTTCTCTTCTAAACTATAGAAATATAAAGAACCCGTGCTAGCACGTCCCAGTATATATTATTTTTTTATTTTAAATTATGTGACATAAATAGAATTTAACATGGGCCCAGTATATATATTTTTTTATCTTAAATTATGTGACACAAATAGAATTTAGATAGTCAATCAAATTTTTATATGGTTTTATATATTTTAAGTTGTTAACTATTGTAATTTATTATATTTTTTACGTAATTTTCAAATAATATATGTTACCCTCTCTGTCTCAATTTACGTGGCATTGATACAATTTTAGTCAACTAAATTTTTTATATATCTATTAAATATTTTAAGTTGTTAATTATTGTGATTTATAGTACTTTTTCTTTTGTTCTAATTTATGTAAAATTTAAAAAATCTGAAGAGTCAACCAAATTTATATATTTTTTAAAATATTTTAAATTATTAATTATTGTAATTTATGTAATTTTTAAATATATAATAAGCAAAAAAAGAAGTAAGATAAACAAATTAAAACGGATAAATAACCTACTCACCATTCGAGCAAAAAAGTGAACAATGGAGATTCGGATCGGTGAAGACGAAAACGGATAGATGAGATGGATAAACGTGGCAAACTTAGTCACAGGCTAAATGACACGTAAGATAAGTAGATCTGAAAAGTCAGAACTATCCTTAGCTTTGATTTTATTGCCATCAAACACACATGTCGAAACAAGCGCTTTCTAATATAGTAGTAAAGTAATATAGAAAAATCCCAAAATAATATTGAAACTTTTTCTATCTAAATGTAGTGACTATATTTTCTATAGTATAATAATATCAATAAAAAAACTTTCAGATAATAGGTAGTGTGGGTTGAATTGTTAGTGTCTTCTTTCTTTCTTTTTCCTTGACAGAGTATAATACATGTGTGAATTTCTTATCTAAATTATTATTTATTAGTTTGAAAATATATTTTAATGTTGATTGAATTAAATATTTGTATACAAACATATTTAGGTGTATTTATGATCTAGCCATTAACTATTCTTTCACGTGGTATATTATTGTTATTATTTTAACTGATACATCATTTTTAAATATATTTTTCAATATAATTAATTTTTGAAACTCTTAACTCTCCCTTTCTTCTTAAACAATCATGTAATTTCTTGTCTTTTTATGCTGGTGGACGAAAAAAAAACATCTGCTTACAAGCTCATTAGCCACATTAAGAATTCTATAGTACTGTTAGGGTGCATAAAATTGAATCGCAAATTGAATCAAACTGCAATTCGAATCAACTCATAAAAAAAAAAGAATAGTGATTTAGTTTGACTTGGTTTGGTATTGAAAAAAAATCGATTATAATTGATTTGGTTTGATTTTAACTAAAAAATGTCAAACCGAACTGAACCAACTCGATATTACATGTATATTATTTTTAAAAATATTTTATACATAAAAATATTTATTGTGATGTAATTTATAGATATTTCTTCAACTTTTTCATAGTTTTTATCTTTCAATATATTATTTCAAGTTTAAACTTAGAATTTTAAATGGTCCAATAAATCTTTTTACAACCTATAGATATTAGTAACTCAAATAAAATCCAAATCAATATGAATGTTAACAAAAGATTATTGAAAAAATTACACGAGTGAGTATCTTTTATAAGATAATTACTACTTTTAGCGATACTTTTTATTTATTACCATCTATAGCAATATATAGCAATACTATGAAAAATCTGCAGTATGTATTAAAAGTGAATTATGCATGCAATATAGATGTATTATAAGTGAATTAAAATGTATTGGGTTTGTTTGGTAAGAAATTGGCACAATGTATTATAAGTGTATTAAAGTGTGTGATAAATGTATTATTCATGAATAAAATTTGTATTATATGTGTTTTATAAATTGTTCTCTGCAATATGTATTAAAACTATATTATAAATATATTATAAGTGTCTAGTGAAAAAAAATATTATTGCTATAGATGGTAAATATTTTCTTAATATAACATATCTATGTAAGTTTTCCAAGATTATTCAATCCAACCCTAGAAATGACAATCATGTTAGATATTTATTCTTTAATTTTACATAAATACATAAACTAATTTATTTTTCTGTTTAATATATAGTCATGTAGTTAATACTTATTAGACTTATTTTAGCATGACTTAATACTTTTAAATTATGATTATTTTTATTATGACTTATTAATATGCAATATTTATTCTATGCGATTTCATTATTTTTTTGGTTGAATATTTTACCAGTCATCACTCACTTCATAAATTTCAAATAAAGTGAATATATTTTGTGTTATTTTTTAAAGAAATACTTTATATAGTTATATTTTGCTCTGATTAAAGAAATATTTGAAGCACAAGTTAATTATATGTTTGTATGAACACTTTACCGGAAAAAAACCAAAAAAATTCGAAAAAACCGAAAAAATCCGAGATTGGAAAACCTGACTTTTATTGATTTGATTTGGTTTATAAATTTAAAAATTTAACACTAATAATTTGATTTGGTATTTAAAAAGTCCGAATCAACCTGGTCCATGTACACCCCTGATACTGTTGTTGAGTGTTCACTTTAATTTACCTCGAATTACTGATTATAACTCCTTATCAGAGGAAGTAACACGAAACAAGCCTATACTAAAGATTATTCTAATCAAGTAGGCTAAGTCTCCTGATTATAAGCTTAACACAGATGGTTGCTCGAAAGGTAATCATGACCCTGGAGGAAGAGGTAATATTTTAGGTATGAAACTCACAATTTAAGTATGTTTTTGATATTTTACTCTATACGAATAAGAAAAGTTATAAGTGAACATATTTGCGCCCATAATTTCGCGATCAACTCAACTAATTAAATTTGATGCAATTCATTCAATTATTAAATGATTTGTTTGACTATCCAAGCTCCCAAACTGGTGATTCTGCATGTGATTGCACTCTAGTTGTCTGCAAAATTTTAATTTACAACTTGGTTATATTAGGTAACAACCTAATTGATGTTTTATATCCAATTAACTTCTATAATTTTGTTTTTCTGGGGGAGGGGGGAGGAATTTGATCTAAGCTATTCTAGGTTAAGAAATGGTATCTTTATTTTTTTGAAAAAATGGTCAACTTTGCACTTGAATTATTCAAAATAGGATAATTTTGTCTTTCATTTTGTTTTCACAAAAAAAAATGCCCTTGCAATTTGCCAAGTGACTCAAAAATGTACTCCCCCTATCCCCTAGTAATAATGGTTTCCCCAACTCAAATAATGGAAAAGGACCAATTTTGCTCAATGATTATTTGAAATTGGAAATCTTTATCCTAAAATTCAAGGGTAAATTTTTTCCCATTTCATTATAAATGTGGTAAAATTTAAAATAAATAAGGCAAACTTTATGAGGAGTAATGAAAATGGGATGAACAAGCTAAGGGGAAAAAAAGGTATGTTATCTCAGAATTTAGATATACTATAAATAACAATGCTAATCAAAACAACGTAGTTAAGAAATTTCAAGAGAAATGAAAGATTTGATAATCTTATCAAATAATAGTACTATGATTCAACTAAAGAGGCAAAAATAAATTTATCAAATTGTGAGTTTGTTTTCAATTATACTTTAGCATTTGATCTCTCTGTATTAGCATATATTAGATATTTGATTTAATTTTATGCTATGTAAACATCGTATATTTATTTTTCAGTTAGCAACAAAAAAAAATCAATAAAGTTGAATTCATTAGTAGAAAAATTTACAATCAAGAAAAAGAATTTAATATTGATTCATTCATAAATTAAAGCAAATAAAAAAGTAAAGGTCCATTTTCAATAGTTCTAATGTTTTGATGAATATGATTTGAACGGTAGAGAATGGATGACAAAGTTATCTCCTTTTGAATAATTTATGAGCAAATTTAGTCATTTTTCATTTGAAGTGAAATAACCATTACTACTAGAGAATTTTTGAGTTACTTATCAACTAAAGATGTGAACATTTTTGTGCAAAAAATGAAATGAAAAACAAAATTATTTCATTTTTTGAAGGGATCTATGTTATCCTGCAATAATGATTTTCCAAAAGAAGGAAAATATGATATTCGAGATCTTTAAAGATTATGAATATCTTCACCAAGCCGTGACAGTACATATTTTTTTTAAAAGTGATGTCATGATTTGTTTCCGTGTTTTTTAACTATTATTATTCTTTATTAATATAAATATCGAGTAATATTATTCATTAAAATTTAGATAATAAATAGATGAAAATCACCAAGATTTAAATAAATGAAATAAAACAACAGTTTTCCAATATACTCTTAATTAGATGATTAAAAATCGGAAAACTATCATATTAATAACCAAAAAAAATTAAGATCGTATCTTTTAGAGGCTAAGTAGGCGTTTGGACATTATTTAAAATAGTATTATTTGAAAAAAAAAATTAAAAGGAATACTAAAAAAATTTAATTTGTTGTTACATGTATTTAACTTGACAAAAAAATAAATTAAAATCTTATGAGTGGAAAAAACAATTCATTTGACAAACTGAAACTAGTCAAAATCAATTTTTCAAACTTGAAATTTATCTTCAAATTATTTTTTTTCATAAAATAAGTCTAATGTAACAACTAAATGGTGTTTTGCGATTAGTTTTAAGAAGTGAATATTATATGGACCAAGGGAGTTAAAAAGTCAAAATTAGGAGTACACTCAGATCTCTCTATAACAGTCCTTGTTATAAGGACATTTTATTATAGCGGTTTGATTTTTTCAGAATCAATTTTTCTGTTAAATTTTACTTCTCTAACAGCATTCTACCTATAACAATAACGACATTCATTATAGCAGTACACACTCTTTATAAAATTATACATCTATAACAGTCATACTCAAATATTGTGTAATAATATTTTGTAAGAAATATATTATATATAAAATAAAATATTAAGGTATTTATGACAATCATCATTTAACTAGGCAAATTGTAAGCTTTCATCAATTCAAGCGATATATTATCGCTAAGAGACTAGAATTTAGAAAATACTCTATAATTATAGAATTCTGACTCAAACTTAATATATTCAAATTTTTAATTAATTTTAAATGCATATGTTTCTTAGATTTTTATTCTTTGTCAGTAAGGTATAATTAGTTATGTATTTATTAATAATGAATTAGTCTTTTGAATTTTTAATTCAAGAAGTACGAAAATCAATTGAGATTTTAAATTTAACAAGTATTTGGTTTCATTTATATATAATATAAAAGTACAAAAAGATAATTTTGTACATTTTTGTTTATAACGGCTAACTAATAAACGTCAAATGTCACTATACATGTATAACAACACCTCACTATAGTAGCTAGCCATGAAACCTTCAGAAAACGTCGTCATTATAGGGAGGTCTGATTGTATATCATTTTGAGTCTTTCCTTTTTTTCTTCTTGTAATTCTTCTCAATAACTTCTCTTTTGAGTCGGAGGTCTATCGGGAATCTCCTCTCTATCTCACAAAATTAAAAGTAAAATCTGCGTATCCTCTCCAGATTTTACTTGTGAAATTATATTGGGTATATTATTTTTGTTGTTGTTATTGTATTGTGAGTCTACGGGCCAGTTTGATCATGCAATTTGAACTTCAAATTTGAAGTTTTCATTTGAGATTTATGTTTGTTCATGACATTTAATTTGAATAAAATTTTAACTTTAATTTGAAAAATTAATTTCAAATATCAAATTCACCTAAAAGATAGAATTTTAATTTCAAGTTTATGATTTTAATTTTTAAAATTTTAAAACTTGACTCATAAGTTTCTATTTTACGAAAAATAATTCATAATTTTAACACTTACAAAGAAAAGACTAATGCTTGACGCGTGAAGAGATTGTCCATAACATCTGAAAGATTATATTAAGGAATAGCTAGTTACTATTGTTGTAGATTTATTGGCCCAATGAATCTTTGTAAATTTATATACATTTTGAAAGTTTGTAATATAGCATGTAATCATAAATATATATTTATAAAAGGAACGTGGAGATATGCGATCAAATAATCCAAAGTCTTAGGATAATTTATGAACTTAGGATATTTAGGATATGTCTTAGCATGTTGAATTTTTTTTTGATAATTTTTACAAATTATAAAATTTTCGTGTTTATAAATTAAAATTAATAATTTCATATCATGATTTTAAATTGTTGTACAAGGACTTTCTTACCTTTTTTTTTTTTTTGGTTTTATACTGATGTCATGGTCACTTGTCATTTTCTAACTTCAATTAAATTAACATGCACAATGGTTTGAAAAAAATCATCCTTTGACATCGTGAGTTTCTAAGCTAAAGATGGTTCTTATTATTCATTTTAATTTGTCTCGTTCTTTTCTTAAATGCATAGGTATTTTCCCAGAATGTAATACCAATCAGTATGACGACTGGACTGTTTTAGGGTTGACTTACCACCTAATTAACACTTAAACAGTAATCAAACAAAAAAACAGACGGTGAAATATATTACTCATAATACACGTAATTTTTTACGGTCTTAGTGTTTTTGGATCAACTTGTGCGTATCTCAATTAATTTTACGAAATATTTGTCATCTCCATCAGCAACAATACCAGTAGCTTTGTATACCAAAATTAAAATAGCTGGAAAAAAATCACCTAATATTTTTATCTCTACTGAAATTTAAACCTGAAAGGCTGAAACCTCATTATTCTCGATTCACTTCATTCAGCAATCAGCACTAAGCTTTTATGACTTATAGCATGCATAAGTAAATATATTTGAAGTCAGATGGTTTTTCATGTAATTATTTCTCTATTTTGTTATTTCCTTTTTTTCTCTTGGCTGCTTGTTTGGATGGTTGTTATAAGTTGTTACTTATTGTATCGTATTGTTTTGTTAATTTAAATGTAATATTATTTAATTTGTTTATTATTTAAATTTTATTATATTGTATCGTTAAATTCATTATTACGTAATGACAAAAAGATCCATTTAATGATTGATTTGGTTTGATTGAGTCGTTATCTTATAATTTTTTTTCTCATTTTATTTTGCTTATTATCTAATAATTTTATTTTATCATTTACCCTGTCTCTTGATAATAACTCTACCCGGTATATACCCTACTTTGTTTTGGTAGGTTTTATCCTTAAAATTATCGATGTGTGCTATTATATAATGACTAGTCAAAAATAATACAATATATTCAAATATTGTATTTATTAAAATAATATAATATAATACGATACTGACATGATATGTAACAACAATCCAACCAAGTTGTAAGTGACCGAGACTAAAAAGTGAATTGATTATAAAATTATAATTAACTATTTTGCATTTTAAGAAATTTTTAAGGATAACCTTCAAATAAAATATAAGAATATAAAGATCTATTAATTAAACTTAGGACCTCCTTTTTAAAGCTACTTATTCTAACTAATGAGCCGTCAAACCATGGCCATTAATTAGTCTTCAACTCATTATAAAAACTAATCATAATAACGAACTTACAAAATAAATTTATTTTATTCTTATATATCTAATTCAAGTTATTGTTCAACGATCTAGAAGTCAAACACTTCTATAAGAACTGTTAGCTTGCTGGCAAGCAATTTGATTAATTCAAAGTCTTTATACAGATTTTTAAGCAACCATGAACATTCAAATACAAGTCCTTTTATCAAAAATATTGACTTTTCTGTCTGTGTAAGGTTTCAAGAAAAGATATTTAAGTTATATACATCGTCAATATAAATAAGTTTTAATTTACGTCACTGGGTCACTTTTAATTATTGTAGAAGGTTACATGAAATCCCACATATTTTAACGGAGACTATAAAAGTCTTAACTTGTTTCATGTCACAATTTTTTTGTGAATACAAAATTTCATTTCATGATACAATTAATAGAATAAAGTGTCAAATTATTTAAATTTAGCAATTGTAATATAGAGTAACCTCTTCGAAATTTATATTCACAGACACATGAAAATATGTACATTGTACAAGTATGTGTAAATTTCTTCCGACTTATAATCCTGAAGAGACACAATCTTTCAAGTTAAAGTTCTAGCAATTGTGTCTCTTCTCTTTTATCTTTTAACATTGTAATGTGTAACACATTATTTCTATTTATTTATCTTTTCACTCCAAATTGATTTAGAGGAGTTATTTCATATCTAAAATTTGCCAATTTTGCTGCAAGTGTCAAGTTGTTAAGACTGGGAGACATATATAACTCCAAATTGCTTTTGAAGTCTTGTTTAAAAGTATTGCAATTTGCATTGGTCCTCACAATCCAAGTCATTGACCATATTGTAGGCCTAGCTAAAATTTTATAATAGTAGAATCTTTTACTAGGACTTTTAGAAGGTCAACCACATTGTTGATAAGGTTGAGGGACACATATATAGTTTAAGAACCGTTGGATATATCCTACTGTAAGACTTTTAAGACTGACAAGCTTCAGGAAAAAAAAATAGTATGGATTCTCGAGAAGAGAGGAACCGTGGTGGTCCCCGGACCGTCCGGATTTCACGAATGAATCGAAAATTGAATCTACATTGGATCTCACCCGAATCGCTCCATCTATCCTCCTGAGGAGGAGTTTGGCTTCAAATCCCTGTTCGCATGGACAATTCATAGATCTTTGGACCTTGATTACCAAGGAATAAAGACTTTACAAATAAAGCCCGAGGATTGGCATTCCATTGCTATGGGTACAATATAACATCTTAGGCAAATTTAATTTCAAAAAAGAAGAAGGGTGAAGTGACATATAAAACAACGAAGCATATATATTCACATCTTGCATATGTTTTTGAGCTCGATGATGGCATATATAACTCAAAAGAGAAATTCGTGACATTTACTGTGTCAAAACAGAAAAGACGGAGCGTGTGCTTGGATCATGACACAATGAATATGATATGTAGAGCTAATCAGAAAGTCCTCGACAGACAACCATCTATTAATTAAACATTTACGTATATATTTCTATTGATAGTATAATACCACATTGCGTTCAGATTATTTTAAATTACTTATAATGTCACTCTTGGCTTAGCTTCTTGGATGTCTAAGTTTAGTATTAAAAAGAGAATCAATTATAAGCTAAAGACAGCTGGTTCAACTATTAACCAAGTCAAGTAAATTTATATAGAAAAACTGCCGACAAATGCCAATGTAAGGGAGCATTTAAATAAGTTATCGGTCAAAGAATTTAAATTGAACCAGTGTTTTACTATATTAAATTTTATAGGGCAAGTCAATATTTTGAAGGGGCGGAAGAAGAAAAAGAAAAAGAGAATTGAGTGGGTCTGAATTTGAAGAGTAAAAGAAATTAGTTAGAAAGTTCTCAGGTGTCATTTGGTAGCTCGTTTAGAGATGAGTTAGGCAGGTATTAAATCCTACACGAGTAATACCATATTTAGTAATTGGTTAAGAGTTAAGTTATTTATATATAAGATTAATACAGTGTTTGATTTGCAATTTAGAAACCCGTATAACTAATACATGTATACGTTGTGAGAAAATATATGTATTATTTTATGTGTAACTAATCTCTGCATGAAACAATATATAAATTCCTTAATAACCAATCCATGTATTACTAATATCTGTATAACTCTAACATGGTGAAAACATTTATATTTAATTAAGAGTTCTCTTTAGTTTCTTTAGTATATGATTGTGACCTTGTGGGAATGAATAAGCTACTAAAAAGCAAATGGTCTTTTTTTCCCTTCTAATCATGAACATTTTGATTTAAAGTTGTTACCCATGAATATCTAGCAAATAATTGATCTAACGCGTTTTCTGGTTCAGTTCCCTTTTCTCCAAAAACAATATTATGATGTTTTGATAACTGAAAAACCACTTACCATAAAGTGTTGATACCTTTTTTTTTTTACTTTTGACTTTCCAAAATAAAAGATGGTTACATGGTTTATAACAATGGTGATGGTACATCTGATGAAAGTGTTGGTGACTCCCAGGTGGTGAAAGAAGGGTTGGTACGGTGGATTGGCATGTCATTGACTGAAATAGAGACATAATATTAAACTTTTTTCAACCGTAGGGGGAGGAGTGTAACCCTTTTCCCTTTTTAACTAACCATATAGATGAGCTAGAGAGACCAAGGAAGGAAAAAACAACATGAAGCCAATACCAACACAGTAGGTTAGGGTTCACAGCATAAATGCATTCTCACAAGCAAATTCAATGGCATTTTGTGCAATCCAGCAACTCACTGTTATCATGGACTTTGAACTTGGATACTAACTTGATTTTGAAACTCAACATATCAATCCATACCAAATAACTGAAATGAACCCGAACAACAAAAACCGAATTGAACCAAACTATGGTTTAACGCCACCCTAGACCCCAGTGACAACGGCCATATGGTTGGAAATCCTTAAGAGATAACAAAGGTCATACAAATGTATCTAAACTTGATTATTGATCAGAATAACACATAAATATTGGAGGGTTGAGGATAATCCAGAATAACTAAGAAAAAGTTCAGACTGCTACTCGGGTAATAACCTTTAAAAGAGGCTTGAGACTTGAGAGTGTTCAATTTAAATCAACTAATAGTATGCACAAACAGGCACAGGTATTACAGCTAAAGTGTCATTCTCAATGGGGACAGGCTGAATATGGCTATAACATATTATAAGAGCTATTGTGAACTGTCCTCCTGAACAATCTCTTGGCTCAACAGTAGCTATAAATTATCCTCATCTACCAATAGCAAAGGCCTCTAACTTTGGAAATGCACAATGAAGCACTCAAAAGTGACTTCATTAGTTGATTCTCCGGTAATTAAATGCAAAAATTCCTGACGCTCAAAGGTAAAACAGAACATCACCATCTTCATTTTTCTTCTTCAAAGTCAATTTGAGGGTACAAGAAGCAACAACCTGATAAGTCATATATGATACATTATATGCCATAATCCTGCATTGCTCCAAAACTTGGAATTAGGACCATTGAAGTTTTACCTTTGAGATTAGTAGCTGTATTTCCCATCGTTGTTGCATAGAAATTGGCTGTGCATCCAACAACAAAATTCCCATAAAAACAGCCAGCTTGACTTTTCCTCAGGACATGCTGTGAAACAAGATTTCTAGTACTTGAAAAGAACATCTAACATAACATTACATTTTGCCATTTAGCTTGTTCCTTTTGAGTAACAAACCACTTCAAAAACAGATATCCTTGTCATTCTTCCATATCACTAATAGTCTTGGAATTCCTTAAGCTCTCACAACCTGGACAATTGTGCAAGCTCTCATGTATATAAATATCACAATCAAGGCAGAAGTGTTGTTTGCAGTTTGGACAAGCAACCTGTGGACCTGGCAAATTTCCTGCATCAAATCAAACGAGAGAAAAGTGGAACAAGCAAAAAGTGAGAAGCCTGATGAATGAAGAGAAAAGTGGAACAAGCAAAAAGTGAGAAGCCTGATGAATGAAGAGAAAAGTGGAACAAGCAAAAAGTGAGAATCCTGTACATTAAGTTTGCATTAGGCCAAGTACATGGACATCCCCTTAGAAGAAAGTTAGTATCAAAATACTTCCAATTAATTGAGGCTCATGCAGGCTTAGCGAAAGATAGGACACAATGAAAGAAAAAGATCTATGTAGGAGATATCTATTAATTGAGAATATGCTCTTGTCATGCTAACACTTTCACTTTACGTCCTATACTTTTATCGAAGTTGTTTAGCCTTGGTAGATTTATAAGACAATCACAAAATATAAAGAACTTCTAGTACTTTTTATGTTGCCTTATGTTTATTATTATTTTTATTTTGTTTTATTTAATGTAAGTCTGAGATGAGTTTAACCGGAGTAATATGGTCAGTGAAGATTCATATAGCCGACCCCGACTTGCTTGGGGATGAGGTGTAGTTGTATTGTTAGGCAGCTGAGTGAGTTACGGACAACTTGAGTATTTATAGGCATGATTTGTGTTTGGAATAGTGTAACATGTTTCTATTTTTTCTTGTGTTTTTGGGGCATTTGAAGAGCAAATTTACTGAGAGATTTTCATGGGGTAAGGGAGAAAATGGAGGAATGAATTGCCAGAGAGAGATCAGAGAAGGGAAGGGCGAGTTGAGGAAGATGACCCGGTGTATGTTTTTTTCTAAAGACTCTTCTCTTTTTTCCTTTTTTGTTAGTTGGATTCAAATGCCACATGGCTTTGTTCGATTTGCTATTTTGCCACACCATCGCATGTGAACTCGTGCCATTTTTTACTAGCTAGGCATGACGTATTCAATAGGCACATTTTAGGCCTGCATTGGGTGTTTGATGGGTAACAGGTTCAATTAAGGTGTACAAATAAAAAGTTGTGGCAACTTTAAGGAGTTGTCTATGCATTTGGCCTTGAATTAAGAAGACACAAATTGCTTCCGTCCCAAGTTTTATGATCCCAAGCCATGGTTGGTCCAAACACAGCTCATTGTACAGAAAAAGAATTCCTAATTCATCACAAGTTATCAGAAATTTGGCAAAAAACAAACTATCCGGCTGAATACAAACACTAGTTCAATACCACCTTCAAAGACTAATTTCAGCGTTGCTTGAAATTTTGCCTCAACACAGTACTCAAAGGACAGACTTACAAACAAACTGTGAAAAGCACAGAATTGTAATGTAAAAAAAAATTATCATGTTGGAAGTGCATACTTTAAGCTCTAGAAACTAAACATCTTGTTTTTTCTGTAGAGCACTAGAGAATAGAGACATTTCTTTTGCTTCAGTTCAAAAGCTCAGGATACGATTCGTGCATTTTTTTTCCTTTTATTGTTCTTCTGTAGACGGAAAAATGCACACACAAGATATCTAAGATAACAAACAATTATATAAATGCTTTCTACAATTCTCTGCAGCTATGAACTTAAAGAAAGAAACTTCATTGACATCCTCAGCAACACACAATGCTTCAGTTCAGGGTTATATATCCGAGAGTTAATCTGATAAACTACTTTATTTGAAAATTCTCACATTATAGAACATCCTAAAACATACATGGATAATGATAATATCTACCCAAAAAATGCAAATCTTTTTACAAATATCCTGTGCGACCAGGTGCTTCAATTGGTCTCAGATTCACTTCAAAGGCTACTTACAATGCAATCTTTAGAGCAAACAGATAAGACAAATTTCTTCGTTATGGCATAAATCTTTTACCTCTGGATAGTTTCAATTTTGAAAATAAGCTTAAGAGTGCTCTTACCAGGATTTTGAAGACTTAGTTGGCAACCAAAGCAATTCTTTGGTAACTTGTGAAGATCTTTCAGAACTGAGGGTGAAACATCATCAAATGGCCTTATTGGGAAGAGATGGTGATATGACCTTGCCAAATGTGGAGAAGATACAAGGGTCAGTCCGCAGATGCAGCATTCAGTAGGCAGCTCACATATACGTGCTTTGCATCTCGGACAAGTGTATCCACCACCAACTTTAGCCTCTTTATGACATGAACAAATTGAAATGACACCCTCAGCTGCTCTTTGGGGGAACCCCATCTTGATTAAATTTGCAACAGCAAACTCTGCAATAGCTGGAGGAGGTGGGGCATGCTCCAATACCAACTCTTTTAAATGAGGCTGACAGAGCAATAACCAAGAATCAAATTATAAGAAGTTTAACAATATTATGCTTGCCACATATTGCTAATCATTATTTAATGAGACGTTCTACATAGTAGGCAATTAGAACTAAACTTCTCCTAAAATTTATTAGTTTTTGTTTCACAAGTCTCATATTACCATTACATCAGAGCTCAATTATCTATTCCTCACCTCATCCAATGCAACAAAATACATTCCACCAGTCTCTTGGCATAGATGTTTGCATATGTAGAGTTCTGCAGAGAGACCAATTACTGAGCATCTTATCTTAGACGCTTTGCATTTTTGGATGGTTTCCAGTATGTCCCCAGGATCACATGTGCTAAGAGCTGAATACAAGATAAGGACTTCACGATGACCATATGATGGGATTTGATTTAGGAGATCACGCACAAGATCTAGGCCATTCTGAAGGGATGCATCACCTGAGGTCCCCAATTTACCCATCAGTGCTTTGATATGAGCCTCAGGACTGCCACCAAGATCTGTTAAGCAATGAGCTACTCCATCTTTCAAGATCACCAAGCCAATTTGACTCAGGGGATTCTGGTCAAAAAATTCTCTTATAAAAGCCTCCACTTGTCTAGCAACTACAACCATTCGGCTTGGTTTATAATCCATTTCTGCAGCTGCCTAAAAGTCAAAATTCAAGTAAGCAATTATAACTCAAAAGTTGTATAAAGTTAAAGATATTATGAGACATTAATGCTCGCTTTCAAAATTCATTTTTAAAATCATCTAGACTTAATTGAAGTGAATGCTAAAAGTCTCTCCTTTATTATGTCTAGATTTCTAGTACTCAAAGCATTTCAATTTTTCTTCTAGCTTTCTAAGTTGGCTTGGCCATTGCATAATTATAAGCGTGTAGGATAAGTATCGAGTAGATGCAATCAATTCTCAGAAAACTTTCGAGCAATGTGAGGAAAGAAACCTAGGAAAATGTCAAAAACAACAAGCAGAAAAAAGGATGCTGACATCTTGAAAGGAGAACTATCAGCAAAAAATTTACATGCAAGTGTTTAAGAATTTTTATTACAGCACTTTGTCAATGAAAAAAAGAAAATGTCCAATGCAGTGATAAGCACAACCCAATTAAGGGACATTTTCAAAAGGCAATAATCGTCTTAGACACTCAATTCACAATTTTATTTCAGAATTTTAAAACGTGATTCAGAGAAATCAATGTGAGGTGGTGTTCAAGGATACGTGATTACATCAAAACTAAAAGTGGGTATTCACTTGAATATTAGTTAAATTTACTGATCAAAGACGAGCACCCAATTGCATTGCATATAGCAGCGTGATTTTCTGAAAAAGTTATTCAGTGTATTGGTTTCTCAAAACCATTACAAGAAACAAAATTATACTTAGCTTTAATAATATCTCATAGCATATTAAACTAGTTACAATCACTAAATCTTCAGCCCTAGACGCAAATAGAAATCCTTAAAACGAAGAGCTGCTGGTTCTTTAGAAGGACCATATTGTATTCCTTTTTAATACACAATTTGCTAGCATCGAAAGGAGATCATCAGGTTGTCTGGGAAATTGGACCCGAAAAACTTCTTCTGGAGATAACTCATTTACAAACAGATAAGTATAGATGCTTATATAGATTTTTCATATCTTGCAATGAAAAATTAAACCTGCAAATGTCAGTAACCAACTACAGTATGCAGTTATTGTGCAATCATATAGGATTTTACATACCCTGGAGAAATCAATGATAATGTAGAGGTACCGAATCAGACCCTTCTGAATTCGTGCAGCAGTTGCAGTGCGGAGACGCCGTCGATACTGAGCATGGGACAGAGTTTTGTTGTCAATTGGACGAAGGAGTCCTGATTCATCCTCTTGCAAAGACTCCCATGATCTTTCATCTGCATAAGTTCTTTCCCATGCTTCTCGGCCTCTCCCACTTTCCTCCTCCTCGTCCTCTTCTTCTCGATTAAACCGCTTTTCTTCATTGTTCATTTCCCTATTAGATATGACGCCGACTCTTAATAAGACGACCAGATACTTGAGAAACTAATTGTACAAACTCAATATATTAATACAAGAAAATGTATGTGCGTGTCCTGAGCTCTTTGCATTACACATCCTTATTGTATGCACTATTTTCCAATTTGCACCTAGTCCTTTGCTATTTCTATACTTCACTTTTCCCTCTAAAGTGTGCGCACACTATTTTCTGACAAAAGCGGATTTCACCATGTGATCACTCTTTTAATGGGCTAAAGAGATAAGGTCACCTAATGGGTGAAGGTGCGTTAGGGCACCTTTTTTTTATACTCGTGGTGTCTGGTCCAGCTTGCAGGGGATACCTGCCACCTCCACCAACAACAGCTACCCGGCAACTCTGTCCACCAAGACTAAAAACAGGTGGGAAGAAATCACCAAGTGTTTTTGCCTGAGATCTCATGATTCTCAACTTACTTCATTTACCACTAGGCCACAGTCTTGGGTGCGCATTACGGCATGTTTTTACTATAACTAATTGCAAATAACTCCATTTTACTAGTTTACATAACCTGAGATAGGATAAGAATTCAGATTACCTCGAAACAAAGGTGTTAGATATCTTTCAAGGTACACAATTAGGTTCCCTTCTGTATTTAAACTAGGTGGGATTTAAGTGCTTAAGCTAAAGTATTCTAAATATCCTAGATGATTAAAGATTCAAGTTAATTTTATTAACCCAAGTGAGATAAGTGATTAAACGTACAAATAATTGTCAATTATTAATGTTAGAATGAAGCTAGGTGTTGAAGTAGAAATATGGTTTGGAAAAATAAATAGAGGAAGTTTCATTGATAAAGAAAATACATATAATATTTGTACAAGGAAAATAGATATAAGAGGAAGAAGAAACAATACAGACAACAACAGACAAAGGTTTACATGAATACAGCATCTTCACAAAGGTAAGCCTACAAATTTAAAAAATGAAACTAATAAAACTTGAATAAAGTAACTTAGCTACCCCACACAAATGAATAACTAAAGTACGTGAGGTCAATTAACCAAGTGAAGGGACGCTTAAATTTTAGGCCTAAAGGATCACCTCTGCTACACCCCCATTTTAATATCAAAAGGCTTTCTCCGATAGAACTGATGTTTTGAGAAGGATCATTTATTTAACAGAGTCGTCACTTGGATTTGAGTTTTGGTGTTCAAAATCATCTTATTGAATCCCTAATCAAAGATTTTGAGTCTCTATGAGGTAGGGGTAAGGTCTATGTACACTCTACCCTCCCCAGACCCCACTCGTGGGAATACACTGGGTATGTCGTTGTTGTTGTAGTACTGATAGCATAGGTTTCCAACCATGCCACGAATTTTGATTTGTATCTCACGCCTTGAGGTATTTATGGATCGTTTCCATTTCCTCGCGCCTAAACAAGCATCCAACTCACTTAAAGTCTATTCACTCCAAATAATCCGGCTTCGAATATGGTAATTGAATTTTATTAAAACGTTTTCGCACTTTCCGAATCTATCATTGATTATCACTTATTAATTAGCTAACTTTTAAATTCTTTGGGTTAAGAACTCAACTCTCTTTTTTTCGAGTAATTCTTTTTCTCTCTTTCACAACGGGTTTTGAAATAACTTCGCCACCCATTTTACTCCCTCAAAATTGTTTTTTTCCGCTCTTTTCGTTTTACTTGATGCAATGAGATTCAAAATAAATTTGTATCTCATCTCGCTCTTCCCACATTTCATTAATTAATTTGGGTCTCAAAAAGTTTTTATTTAGACCCAAAGTCTTCTCAGCCTTAATTATCCTAGACCAAACCAGTGAAATAACAAGAGAACAACTTCAAACTTGGCCAAGATGGTTAAATAGAACAAACTAGCAGTTACTAGTTAAAACTTCACATAAAAAAAAGAAATATGTTCAACGAAACAAAGCTAGCTAACATTATAGTAGCTACTAAAACTCCACATAAACTTCAATTTTGTTAATCATTTATCCTAGTTTGTGATCACAGATAACTTTAGTAGTAATATTCTAAAAAATATTTCCAATTCACAATAAATATAGACTGAACTGAACCAATACTTGCCTCTTATTATTAACAAAGAAGAAAGAAAATTCAACTCAAAGTTCCAAACTACATGATTAAATGCAGTAACATCATAACATACAACTCTTCAAACAAAAGGAATACAATTAAGCATTGAATTTAAACGGCAACTGACAAACCGGTGTATCTCATGATATAAACCATTTAAACTATTCAGCCGGTGAGGGATAGTCCAGCTCCAATCATTACAACTTGTACAACCAAAAGATGATCTGTATCAGTCTACAACTAATTCCAAATGCTTAACAGAGTAAAATGTCTTCTTCCATGTAATCAATCATCAACCAAAACTAGATTCTCACACGCATTTTAATTAATCGGGTCTTGAATTTTGATTCAGGCCAAAAATATTCTTTTTAACTTCTCCCGTGGATCCACGAACTAACTCAAAATACTCTCTCATAAACGTCAAGCAGAAATCAATCATCTTCTTTACTGCCTAAGCCAAAACTAGTAAGAGCACTAGACAATGAAAATTAGACATACAAGAACATCAAAAGCAAGAATAAACAGTAGGAAATTTCATTTTAATTTCTCATATATCAAGTATTCATCTCAATCAAAATAAGCAAATAAAGATAAGTTCGATAGAAACTTATTTGAAACAGTAAATCGGAACAAAAATGGACCTTTATGTAGGAGACCTTGACGACGACCAGAACTACAAACGAAAACCTCGAACTGAACTCAGCAACACCCAACAAGACTGAACACCAAGGAAATGGAGGAGGATTGTATATGGTCTGTGAGTCGAGATAAAGCTCCAGTGGTTATGGTGGATTCATATGGTGGAGCTTCGAAAAGAACTTCCAGTTTCTGGCGAGACGCTACGGACAGAAGAAGGAGACGAAAGGAAGAAGGTTCAGGAGCTACTCTGTTTTTGTGGTCTGTTTTATGGAGTTTTCATGGCTATTTCGGGATGTATGGGCTTTTCTCATGAAGCCACGGAGAGCTGGTGGTGGTTTACAACGGCATTAATGGAGAGGCTGGTGTGACGTATCTGGTGGTGCTCGAAGGTGGCGTTAATGGTGGATCACATGGAGATGCTTTTTGACGAAGATGAACAATGGGTAAATGTATTTTGCTATGTATCTCTTAAAGTTCAGCCCATCTTTTAGCAGATGGTTTCTGTATTTTGCTTTCCCCTTTCTAACTACTCTAGCTCTTTATACCTAGGGTTTTAGGTTTAGGTCTAGGTCTAGGTCTCTTCAATTGTGGTCCATTCTCCAAAATACCTATATACAATGGATAAGAATAAATTGGAGAAAGGATGGAATATTCCACTCCTAAAATAGAATATGTTGTGACTTTGAATAGGAAGGAATACTACAAGTGCGGGCTCTCGTTGATCCCGATCTTTTGATTTTTTCTGATCTTCTTTTGAAAATAACCAAAATAATATACTAATTAAATATTTTTAGACTAGAGCGAAGATATAAGATAGTTTAAATAATTAAACTAAGAAAAAAATTCAAAGAACATATTTTTTGTAAAATTTCTTTTTCTTGCAAATGAAAACGAAACTTATATTCTAAGAAATGCGACTCTTTTTGTTGATTTTTAGTCTTTCTCAAAATAAATCTACTAAAAATGAAATAAAAGGTCAAAGAAAAAGATTAAATCCAAAAGAAACAGTTGGTCGCTAAAAATGATATAAAACTCAAATTCGATAAGAAATTAGGTGTTCACAACTTCGTGCAACACAACACAATTAATACTTTGCAACCTAAGTGCAATGGTTGCTCATATTATCCAACGAGCACAGACTATCATCTCCACTACCCTCACAGCCTCACTTACTACTAGTTAAGGTTGTTTAACTTAAAGCACGTAGAATGTGTTGAAAGCCTAAACCATGTTCTAAATATGCCTACCCGTCCCAATTCCTATTGTCTAGGAGGCATTGAACATTTGCTACTAAAGGTAGTCTACTGGACACAAAGAGAAGTCCTAAGGTATGTTAATTACTCTAACTAGCATGGCATGCATAAACAAATAATAGGGACTTAAACAAGTACAACATACCTTGTGTAGAAAAAGGAAAAAGTTAGGTGATCTAAAAGAAGCAGGAAAATATATGTTGTGATCATCAAGAGGCAAGACATATAAAATATAATTTATACAATTAAACATGTTCTCCAGGAATTTAGCACAAAGATGAAAACCATGAACCACACAGAAAGGGGAAGAAACATCCAGCAAAATACTTTTAAAGTTTAAAGCATTAAAGTTTATACAATTATACAATTAAAGTTTAATTTATACAATTAAAGTTTTTTGCAGAGTGTCGATCAGAAAACCAAGTCAGGCCAGGGACGAATACTCTAATAACTAGCAAATTGCTAGTAATTAGACACCAATAACTTGGAAAATTCCAAATCCGGTCAAGGACCTAGAATAATCGACACCCAAATCTCAGTGAGAATAATAAAATAGGAATATCGAGAATAATAACACAGGCAGGCAGGAAATGATAACAATAGCAAACAGTCACAGTGCCTTCAATAGGTTGTAACAAGTGAGTGAGTTTCTCAGTGTAAGTAAAGGTGAATAAGGCTTGTTCAAGGCACAATATTTTACAGCTACAAACTTGGGAGAAGGTTGGCAAAATTCATTTTTGCAAGATTAAATCTTTCTTCCCTAAAATCAATAGCTCCGTGTCATAAAATAGGTGAAAATTTACACCTATGTATGAGCATGATTTTTTTTGTGTTGAAAAATTATGAAAATAAAGTTTTTTTAAAAAAGGGAAAGAAAACAACAAAAACAACATACCCAGTATGATCCCGCAAGTGGGGTCTAGGGAGAGGCCGTTTCCAATAGACTCTCGGCTCGACAAAAAAGAATCACATTTAATCAAATACCCAACGAATTCATCTATCAGAAAAAGTATTCAACCTACATAGTTAAGTTCATAGCCTGGACTCTGGTATCATGTTCAGCATAGAATAAAATAATGAAAATAAATCTCCGGTTGACATGAAAACCTTAGTGTATGCGTCCATTTTGTAACAAAAATAAGCATTGTATAAGGGAGCATGGTATACTTACCAATGATGTTGATGAGTCAGTGTCAGCGTAAAGCCTGTCAATCCAAGTGTCTTCAATATGTCTCTGAAGAAATAGGCCAAATTTTACATGAGTATGAGATCCATTACTATGGCAAACCACCAAAAGTTGCTAAACAAAGAGGCTTAAATGAAGAATGTGTATCCTACATGCTTAACTAGACTACCCTCAAGGGGATATAAAGAGGGAGACTCGGCGTCGGCTGACGGGGAAGGAAATTTGGGAAGAGGGGTTTTGGCCTTTGAGGTTCACTTTTTTTGATTTGGGATTAATTGGGTTTTTTTGGAAGGGGCTATAGGTACCGTAGGACTAGAGTAGTAAAAATTTGGGAAAATAATACTTATACCTCAAAAAAGTAAAATGTTTATCTTCAAATGCTTCGTAAATTATATCCCTTTTTATCCTAAAATGGCATATATCTATTTCTTTTTTTTTGGACTGACGTCACCGCCCTCCCTTTTTTTTTTGGTCTTTTGTGCTTTGTATTTTTATTTTATTTTGAAAAAGATTTAACATTTCTTTTTCTTTTCTTTCTATTTTATCATTTATGATTCATTTATTAATGTATTTTTGTTGCTTTGTTTTTTATTCTTTTTTATATGTATAAAAAAAACTAAATATGATAAATATTTTTTCATTTTTTATTTCTCTACTCTTTTTTTTTCTTTTCTCCTTTACTTTTTTCTCTTTTTCATTATTCTTTATCTTTTTTCTCCTTTTTCGTTCATTTTTTTTTTTCTCAAATCAGATTATTATTATTTTTTAATTTCTTTCACCATATTCTTAATTCATACTCAATTTTGACTTTTCCTGTTTTTTTTCTTTTTTTTCTTTAATTTTATTTAATTCAGATGGCATCAAAGAGAAACTGAGCAATGTTTTTACTGAAGGATTGTTTCTTCCTCTTTGATATCATCACAATACATTACAGTATATGAATATACTCAGGTGGTATCAAGTCAGTAACTGAGCAGTGTCTTCATTGAGGATTGTTTCTTCCTCCTTGATACCATCAAAGTATAATATACTCTGATGGTATCAAAGAGCAACTGAACAGTGTTTTCACTGAAGGACTGTTTTTTCCTCTCTGATATCATCACAGTATATCACATTGTATGAATATATTCTGATGGTATCAAAGATTAACTGAGCAGTGTTTTCATTGAGGCTTGCTTCAGTCCTTCAATGAGATTGTTCAATAATCCATGATACCATTACGATATATCTATATATTGGCATGGTATCATTGAGGTATGTTTCAGTTCTTCAATGAGACACTCCTTAGTCCTTCATGATACCATAAAAATATATCTATATATTGTCATGGTATCATTGAGGTCTGCTTCAATCCTTCAGTGAGACTTCTCAGTCCTCCATGATACCATCACAATATATTTATATACTAACATGATATCATTGAGGTATGCTTTAGTCCTTCAAAAAAAAAATTAAAAAATAAAACAAATAGAGTTAAAGCTCAATTTGATGTTTTAATTTTTATACCATTTTTAGCAAGTTAATTTTAATTTAAAAATAGAATTATAATAGATACAATTTTTTTAATTTGCAAAAAGAGAAAAAAAATTATAAAAATATATTCTTTACTAATTTAGAGTTTAATAAATAAGCTTGTGACTTCAATAATTTTCTCTTAATTATTTTTTATTTATTTCTTACAAAAAAAAAAGAAGCTCAGTCTTATATGATACCGATAGGGTATCAATATACTAACGGAGTATCATAGAGGATTACTTCATGGTAGTGACGCTGATGTCATGCTAACGTCATGCACGAAATAAGAAGGCCTGGACAGACTTGTAAGTATTTTAGGCCGCCTGGGTATTGCGTACATATTTATGGATTTTGGTTCATTTTCTGTAGTTTTCCCTAAATATTTTAGGGATGTCCTATTTTGGTCTCCCCATTTAAATAATATTCACTTTCTTTCTTTCTTTATATATATATATATATATATATATATATATATATATACTGAAATTTTAGTCAATTTTAACATATGTAGATCTTTCTTATGGACTGGAGTTGACCAGATTTCAATTATAGTCAATTTTAACATATGCTGAATATTTGTTTACATATGTTTGTGGCAGATCTTCAGGGTCAAAGAGACAGTTATACTCACGTGAAAAAGGTTCAGTTGTCATAACACAGAGCATGGACAGAGTTGAGGTTGATATCTCGCTCAGCCCCAGGGTGAATTCAGTAAAGCCTTCAAAAACGGTTACTATAACTGATCAGGCAACTGCTCTTGTGCAAGCTGGTGTACCTGTTATTATATTGGCAGCTGGTGAACCTGATTTTGATACTCCAGCCCCAATAGCAGAAGTAATATTTCATAATCATAGAACCTAATCTACACCTATTTTAAGGAAATCAATGTTCTACTCTTTTCTCTATTTTCTAAATTAGTCTCACTTATTCAGGCTGGGATAAATGCAATTCATGATTTCTCTAGTTGAAGTTTATTACAGAGATTTTTGTTTCTATTTGCTTTTCTGATTTAATTTCTTGATGTAGAGGAGAACGATCTATCATATCAGATTTTGGTAAACAATGGGGCAAAACAAAGTATTGTTCAGGCAGTGCTTGCAGTTTGTTCACCAGGGAATGAGGTAACTCTACACATACCAAGGACTATCAACTTTCCTACATAATTTTCATTTCCATGTTGAATTGTTATTACAGGTCTCCCAGGATTTCTCTTTGGTGGTGAATGGCTTAAAAATTTAACTCAGAATTATGTTGTTTTCTTCATAAAGGGGGCCAGCCTATTTCACCATTTCTCTATTGTTTAATCTCTTGGTAGAAAAATATTGTAGCTGGTTTAACTGTGACGGGAAATATACCGTTAGTGCAATTACTAAAATTAGTTTGCATTTCCCCCCTCTTTAAAAGAGAACTACCATTTTGACGAACTATCTTCTCTCTCTTAAAGAATGTCAGATGCAGAAGATAAGGTCGGATTCTCTTTAGTCCCCCCCCCCCCCAAAAAAAATATGGATGTTAAGTAGGGTCTTTACGATAGAAATCACTCAATCACTCACTCAATTAATGTGTTTGTTAGTTCTGAGATGTAAGTAGTACTTCTTTCTGAAGTTCGTTGGCTTATTAACTCACATACACAGCACATGTGCTTATTCTAGCTCCCTATTGGGTGAGTTACCCTGAAATGGCAAGAATGACAGATGCAACGCCTGTGATTCTTCCGACCAGCATATCTAAAGATTTTCTATTAGATCCAAAGCTTCTTGAATCTAAACTGACTGAAAAGTCAAGACTTCTGATTCTTTGTTTTCCATCCAACCCAACAGGGTCTGTTTACCCTCGAATTTCTTGAGGAGATTGCTGAGATTATGGCTAGGCATCCTAGGCTTCTTGTAGGTTCATCATGTCTTACTCGTGTTGAATATGAATGTGATCCCAATCTGTTCTCTGAATCTTAACTACCCCCTTCCTGCCCAAAAAAATATTTTCTGATCTGCAGGTGATATCAGATGAAATTTATGAACACATTAGTTATGCACCAGCAGCTCATACTAGCTTTTGCATCGTTGCCTGTATGTGGGTAGGACTCTCACTGTAAATGGTTTCTCTAAGGTAAGCAACTCTTATGGCACGACGATTATAATTCCTTAGTTCTCTGTTGCATTTCTTAAATTCTTTGGCAATGACTATTTTTTACAAATTCGGGAATACATATCTGGAGGCGTGCCTTATGATATATGCATTCTTGTAGTTTTTTGACACCTTAAACTACCATTGATTTTCACAAGTCAAAAGAGATGCAAGGTTGACAAGGATGAAGGTTGCAGCGACTTGTGACACCAATGATGAACTTGGGAAAATACACAACAAATTAGACGAGGTGTAAGCTAATCGTATGTTTTAAATCACATTAATAGAATGACTCAACCAATTCCAAATCACTCAGATGTATATCAGCAAAAAGGGAAGGGGAGGGGGCAGACCTAAAACAATCATGTAGCTATTGATCAAATTTGAATCTCACAATTTCAATCACGTATGAAAAAATCAAAACAAATGAGACTCAAACCAGTTTAAAGGATGATGAATTAATCTCGGACCTATGAGCACCTCGGGAGACAAAATTAGTTAATTGAAAGCCTCCATTTAGCTTAAACCAGCCCCAATCTATATTCATTTTCTCTTTTAATTAAAAATCAGTACTAAAGCTTAAAACTTTAACGACAATTAGGATTTTCAAAACAGGAAGCACATTTATGAAGTAAAAGACACATATTTTTGAGCATATAATACCTAATGGGACATGGAGTTTTAGAAAACAATGGCTTGTTTTAATCTAGGATCAAAAGGGAAATGAAGAACAAGATGAAATAGGGACGAAGTAGATTCATTCTTATAAACTGGAGGACAACGAACAACATGAAATATTTTGTATGTATAGCTACTTTAACTTGATAAAATTGATTCATTATGTTCATAGTCAATTCATTATGATCATAGAAAACTCGATCACACTCAGTGTTATTCTTAAACAGACCTACCATAAAATCAAGAATCAAAAGTAGATGTAAAAAATTCATCTTTTTTTGTGAATATCTTGAGCACTGAAAGGACAAATCAGAACATGGAGGAGTTTGGCATTGCCATCTTTTCTGACTCTTGGGGAAGAAGTAGAAAGTAATTCCTAAAGTCAGATTCACTTCTCTTGGCTAATCTTGCTTGGAATCATGAACCAAGAAGATTTTTAAAGGGAAGTCCTCAATCAAATCACACATAGAGACAACACATTCTTCTCCCTCTATATCTAAACACACAAACACCGAACAAAAACACACGTGAACATTCCCAAAGCCTTCAAGCCTAATGCTTGTTTAATAGTAACACATAACCTCAAACATACGAGTAAAATCTAACTCTCATTCATAAATCCTCACCAAATTCAAACAAAAATTTCACATTGAACGAATATGTACCTTGTCAGTACAAATATTGATTGGCATTTTCCCGAATTTCTGAAGAAAATGAGGATGTTACCATTTTGGGGGACACATAGCTGGTTTCTAGATCCTTCTAGAAGCAGCCAACTCATCAACTTCGTACAAGAAGAAACATAATGAAGTTTTGGATGGAACTTGTATTTTGTTGGTGTCTGTCAAGTTCTAACTTATTTAATTGAAAAAATGAACAGAAATTAATTAACACAATTTATTGGGACAATTTCTGGGGGGGTTTATATAAGCTGAATTGGAAACTATTACAAGCTAAAACTGCAATGGGAAATGGATAAGCTAAAACTGAATTGGAAATGGATATATGAGCTACAGTACTCTAATAGAGATCAGAACCTGAGAGAAGAAAGAAGAAAAAGGGGTTAGAGAAGGAAGAGAAGAGATGAGGAGAGAATCAGAATAAAGAGGTGAGAAAAATACCACTTTGAACGCATGCTCTCTCTCTCCTGTCAGGGTGGTTATAACAGTGATAACCACCGCTGCTGATGTGGCCGAATCCTTTCCCTTGCTGCTCATTAAACTACTTTCAATCTGGGCCGCTTAATTTTAAAGAATTAAAATTTGTTCTCTTCCTAGATTCTACTTTGACTCCCCGCAACTACATTGATTTATTCTATAATATGAACTACTCATGTCATAACATTCCAGGTCCCTTGAAAATAATCCTTGACCTCAAGGATCAACAATCAAAGCTTGGGAACTTGGCTTTAAGGAATTGATAGTCTTCCCAGGTTGCATCCTCAGGAGGAAGATTAGACCATTGGACTAGAACCTTTACCACAACAACATTATTTCTATTGACTTGAATTGCCACCGGTTTGACTTGGAATTGACCATCATCACCAGTGGTAGGTAAAACAGTCTGCACAACTACTCTATCACTAACCTTCTTCTGTAGAAGAGAAACATGGAACACCAGTTGAATCTTAGAAGTAGGGGGGAGGTCCAGCTCCACATTACCAATCTTAGCAGTCACTCTATAGGTCCCATAGTACTTAGAACTCACCCTCAATTTTTTCTCATAGCCACAAATGTCTGTTTGTATGGTTGCAAATTGAGGTAGACCAAGTCATTCACCTGAAACTCCCTGTCTGTTCTCCTCTTATCTGCATAGAATTTCATCATTTCCTGTGACTTGTGAAGGTTATCCTTTAACAGTTGCAGCCACTGTTGCCTTCTCATCACTACATCATCTGCAGCAGGAACCATACTCTCAAGTAAAGGGCCAACGGACACATGAGAGGAGGAGTAACCATAAAGTGCTTCAAAAGTTGTGCATTGTAAGCCAGTGTGAAAATTGGTGTTGTACCACCATTCAGCTGCAGGTAGCCAGTGACTCCATTGAGTAGGTTTGTTGGAAGTCATACACCTTAAGTAATTTTCTAGACACCTATTAACCCTCTCTGTTTAGCTATCACTTTGAGGGTGATAAGCAGTACTATAGTTCAACTGAGTTCCCAACAGCTTGAACAAAGCTTGCCAAAAGTTACTCAATTTTTTTTTGTCCCTGTCAGTAACAATAGACGCAGGAACCCCATACAAACAATGTATCCTTTCCCAAAATAAATCAGCTATACTGACAGCAGTGTAGGGGTGGGAAAGTGCAATAAAATGGGCATACTTGGTCATCTTATCCACTACCACAAAAATAACCTCTTTGTTTTTAGACTTTCGTAATCCTTCTATGAAATCCATACTTATATGGCTCCATGCTTGATTAGGGATGGGTAGTGGCTGCAAGAGTCCAGGGTAGGACACATTCTCATCTTTGTTCCTATGACAAACATCATAAGAAGTAACAAACTGAATTACCATCTGCTTCATATTAGGCCAGAAAAACACTTGTGATAGCCTCTCCAGAGTTCCCAATTGTCCTGAATGACCACCTAGAGGTGATTCATGGAAACTGCTTATTAGTTTAAGTCTGAGATCCCCATTACCACCAACATACACCTTGCCCTTCTTCCTTAAAATACCATTAGAAAATTGCCATAAGCTAGGACCTTGTTGTCCTAAAGTAGTATGAAGCATCATTTTAATAGCATGATGATCACCATCATAACTATCAGCCACCTCTTGCACCCACATTGGCATGGTGGTGCTGATATCCATTAACTGACCAGTGCCTTGCAACATGTGATCCTCTACACTCTTCATATGTCTAGAAAGGGCATCAACAACCCTATTTTTAGTGCCCCTTTTAAATTAAACCTCATAGTCTAAGCCCAACAACTTGGTAAGGCCCTTCTGTTGTATTGTTGAAGTCACTCTTTGCTCTAACAAGTATTTTAAGCTGTAATGGTCAGTTCTGACCACAAAATGCTTGAACTAGAGGTAATGTCTCCATTTATCCACTGTATTCAATAAGGCCATATACTCCTTTTCATAGATAGACTTGCCCCTATGCTTGGGTGCTAGAACTTTACTGAAGTATGCTATTGGTATGCCTTGTTGTAAGAGCACAACACCTATACCACCATAACTTGAATCAGTTTCCAACATAAATTCCTGAGAATAATCAGGTAATGCTAACACTGGGGTAGATGACATAGCAGTTTTGAGAGCATTGAAGGCAGCCTTTGATTCTGCACTCCAGTGGAAAGCCTCCTTCTTAAGTAGATCTGTTAGAGGTCTGCAGATAGTGCCATAATGAGCCACATATTTTCTATAATAACCTGTCAAACCAAGGAAACCTCGAAGAGCCTTCACAGAACATGGTCTAGGCCAATCCATCATAGCTTGAATCTTGCCTAGATCAGTGGCTACTCCCTCTTTTGTGATGATATGACCCAAGTACTTTATTTTGGACTGACCAAATGAGCACTTCGATCTCTTAGCAAAAAGTGTGTGCTCCCTTAGTGTCTCAAAAACCACCAACAGATGCTGCACATGTTCCTCCAACGAAAGGCTGTAAATAAGTATATCGTCAAAAAAAACCAAAACAAACCTCTTAATGAAAGGTTGAAAAACTTGGTTCATCAGGGCTTGGAAAGTGGCAGGTGCATTTGTTAATCCAAAAGGCATAACTCTGAACTCATACTGTCCTAAGTGAGTTTTGAATGCAGTCTTGTATACATCATCAAATTTCATCCGGATTTGATGGTATCCCGCTCTCAAATCAACCTTGGAAAAGACCACCGACCCATGTAATTCATCTAACAAGTCATCAACAATGGGAATTGGGTACTTATCTTTAATAGTGATGTCATTGAACCCTCAATAGTCCACAGAAAATTGCCAACTCCCATCCTTTTTTTTACCAGCAAGGCTGGGGAACAGAAGGGTGATTGACTAGGCGTGATAATACCATTGTTCATCATTTCTTTAACTTGCTTTTCTAGCTCATCCTTCTGAAAATAATTGTACCTATATGGCCTTAAGCTCACTGGATTGGACCCAGGCTTCAAATTAATCCTGTGATCCAAAGATCTAACAGGAGGTAGTGACTTAGGCTCAGAAAATACATCAGAGAATTGGTCCAATACCTGCAGGATAACCTCCGACTCTTGATCATGCTCAGCTGCAGTGTTCATCATGAATAGATGGGCAATTAGAGTATGCCCTTTCTTCAATAACTTGCTCATAGCCCCACTGTTGATCAAGTTGAGCTTGCCTTCTTCAGAAATGCCCTTTAAGACAAGTTTATTACCCTTTCTACCAATAGTGACACAATTTCTTTCATGATCAAACTTAGTAGGATTATGCCTCTTCATCCAATCATTCCCTAGTACAAGATCACAGCCACTAAGTGGAATGATCAATAGCTCCTCCTGAAAGGTTCTGCCCTGCATCATCCACTGAAAGCCTGGACAAGATGATGTGCACATAACATAGTTTCCATCTGCTACTGTCACTCTCACAGAAGGACAATAACTAACCTGATAACCTGTCTCCTTGACAGTGTGAGCATCCATGAAACTATGGGTACTCCCAGAATCTATGAGCACAGTGAGATCCCTATTCTTAATAATACCTTTCACCAAGATAGAATTCACTCCTCTATTATGGCCCGAAAGTGCACTCAAGCATACAACCTCCACTATCACTTGGTCCATGTCCCCTTCAATGATCACATCTGGGGAAAGCTCAGGGATTGTTGGGTTAGCCTCACTTGAACTCGAAATAGTTTCAATCTCACCCACTGCAAGAGGACTGGACTCAACTTCTCCCATCAAACAGTTGAGTTTTTTCTTGGGACATTGATGTCCAGGAGCATATTTTTCACCACACCTAAAACAAAGATGGTTGCTCTTCCTGTATTCGTATACTTTTGGGCTAATCCTGAAAGGAGAGGGTCGGGAAGTAGCAACAACATTGGGCCTAGAAGTAGTGGCACCACCCACCATTGAGGAATTTAAGGTGATTTTATGCCTCTTCTGAACAGCCTCGATGGCCTTTTCCTGCATCCTAGCCTTTTCAATGGCAACCTTAAAAGTGGTAGGCTTAAACATCTTAACTTCAAACTTGATCTCCCCTTTCAAAGCCCCCACAAAGCTAGACAAAAAGTAGGCCTCAGTAAGTGCAGGGTTCTTAATGATCATTTATGCCTTAAGATTTTCAAACTTCCCTAAGAACTCATCCACAGTGCCCGTGTGACTCAATTTATTAAACTCTTCAACAACATCCTCCATCAATTCCTCCCCAAATCTATTGCAAAGCTCCTTTTTAAACTCAACCCAACCAACAAGCCCTACACTCAATAGGAAAGAGTGATACCAGATCTCAACCACACCATTCAGATAAAGGGCAGCAGCTTCCACCTTCTGGTTATTCGAGGTCCTGTAAAGGTTGAAATACCTCTCACACTTACAGATCCACACCTTAGGATCTTTTCCATCGAAGCTAGGTAGCTCCCATTTAGGCGGCGAAATAGGCACAACTTGAAGCCTGTGTTGTCTATAGTCCTGAGCAGGCATGGGTAATAACACACCCCCTGGTTGCTGCTCAATGGGAGCTCTGTTAGGATCCCTTTCCAGCACAGTGAGTTGATCGAGGATCAATTTGAGTGTACCTTGGATCCCAGTTTGAGTGGTACGAACCTCTTGTTGATTCGTCAACAAATCGGCTAACAATTCATCGTGGCGAGCTAGCTTATCATCCAACAACTTCATTCGAGTCCCTTCAGCCATCGTGAAGCACATGGGTCATAGGTTCGAAGGCTCTGATACCAATTGTCAAGTTCTAACTTGTTTAATTGCAAAAATGAACAGAAATTAATCCACACAATGTATTGGGATAATTTTTTGGGGTTTTTATATAAGCTGAATTGGAAACTATTACAAGCTAAAACTGAAATGGGAAATGGATAAGTTGAAATTGAATTGGAAATGGATATAGGAGCTACAGTACTCCAATGGAGATCAGAACCTGAGAGAAGAAAGAAGAGAAAGGGGTTAGAGAAGGAAGAGAAGAGATGAGGAGAGAATCAGAAGAAAGAGGTGAGGAAAATACCACTTTGAACACATGCTCTCTCTCTCCTGTCAGGGTGGTTATAACAGTGATAACCACCACTGCTGATATGGCCTAATCCTCGCCCTTGTTGCTCATTAAACTACTTTCAATCTGGGCCGCTTGATTTTAAAGAATTAAAATTTGTTCTCTTCCTAGATTCGACTTCGACTCCCCGCAACTACATTGATTTATTCTATAGTATGAACTACTTAGGTCATAACAGTGTCGTTTGGAAGTTGTTGCTGCGTTTCGGTGAAGATGGTGATTTTGGTGGAACTTGTTGGGTTTCCTAGTGGGAGAAGAACAAAGAGAGTGCGTATATGTTTTGTTTTACTTAGGGCATGTTTGGAAAGTCACTCTGGGAATTGGATTTGGTGTAATTGGTGTAATTACACAGTTTAGCATATTTGGTTGGCCAGATAATTACTTGGTCAGCAGGTAATTGAGTGTAATTGGCAGGGTTAATTACACTCTCCAATTCACAGGGGGCTGTGAATTGCTGTGTAATTGCATGGTGTAATTACAAGCTAATTACTTTCTAATTTCGTCCTTTTTTATTATTATTTTAAATTCTTTTTTTTATCATTCTAATAATTTTAAAAAATATTTTTTTTATTTTATATTATTTATATTTTATTTCCTTCTCATTTCCAAACCTTTACTTCTTGTGATTTCATACAATTGTTCGTATTATCTATTTTATATTTATTTTATGTTTATTTTTTTTCATTTAGCATAATTTAGTTAGTATTATAATTCTTAAATTAAAGTAGAATTCATTGTTGAATAAGGTTATATACTTAGGTTTTCCTTTTCTTTTGAATCATATTTAGATACATTGTATTGAAATTTGACATAAGAGTATTATGCTAACTTTTTATTTTGAATTTTGAACTTATATTATATTTTCAGTTCCAATTTATTTGTTTTACTAGTATTGACTTGATATTTCACATTGCAAGCCATTCATTTTTTAGTTAGAATTGATAGATTATCTTTTTGTCAAATGTTTTAATAATTTTATGACATTATATTTATAATACTAATATTTTTGTTAAAAATGCATTTCATGATGTTCTTAAAAATCATGTACTTTAAGTTTTATGATTAATTTAATTAAAATATACTAATTTTAAAAATACAAAGCAATTATTTTTTATAATATAGTTAAGAATATATGTTTATTAATTAATATATTTCAAAAGATAATATATATATATATATATATATATATATATATATATAATATATATATATATATATAATATATATATATATATTAATATCATTTATAAAGGCCCTTATTTGTTTAGTATAAATTTTTAGTTTTTGGTAATTAGCTTTTTATCTTTAAATTTTAATATAACCATGTGATTACACTTGTGCAACCAAACAGTACACTTGTAATTACACTGTAATTACATTGTGGCAACCAAACAGGTCGTTGTAATTACTAAGCTGGTAATTACTACTCAAGTAATTACACCAAATCCAATTACCAGGTGGCTTTCCAAACAGACTCTTACTAAGAAATGCGAATAAGCATACAGCTCTCAGTCAACATACTTGGATATTTTTGGAATTGTCAATTTTTCTTGCTGAGTTGTATTTCATTGTTTAGTTTAGAAACGTATTTTGCTGCTGTGCTTGACCAAAAAACCAACTCTTTGATTGAGTTGAGGTCCTTTTTATAGTCACTTTTTGCCCTTACTTTTGCACTTTTTAACAATAAATGTAGTTGTACAATTTTGTAAATTCAATGAATTCTTAGGCTCCTTTTAATGAGTACTTAGCCTTCTTTAAATGTCAACTTCATACTACCTCGGCTCAATTTTGCTTATTTATTATTTATTTATTATTCTCTTCATTTTAAAATAAGTGGTGTTTTATATTATCAAAAAAATATTAATAATATTTTTCCAAATTTATCCTTATTTAAATAAAAAAACATTTTACACAATCAAAAAATTATTTTAAAAAATTATATCTTTTTTCTAGGTATTTATTAAGAGTAAGTAAAAATATGTTTTACTTTCTACGAATAAGTGATTTACTTAATGGGTGTGCCTAAGCTAAAAACACCACTTATTTTGAAATGGAGAGAGTATATTAAAAATAAATATCTACTTTTACTTGATCAATTTAAAAAATTGAGAGATAATTTATCACTTACTTCCTAATTTATTTATTTTTATTAATTATAGTCATTTTTCAAAACATTGAATTTTACTATATTCAAAGACTGATAATATTCAAATAATCATTGGCATGTGCATATGAAGCTTACAAAATTAATTTCTTTTGAAAATGGTTTTTCCAAAAGTTAAAAAAAAGTAGACATAATTTGTGTTTGACTAATAAATTTTAAAATCTCTTTTTAACTGCAATTAGAAAATTAAAAAGGAACAAAATCCCGAAATTCATCGATTCATTTCCAATCTCACCCCGTTCTCTCACCAACTTAAATAACTTATTTTTCTTCTCAACTCAAGGTGATGTAAATATCATGACCTCCTTCATGTAAATTTCAATTTGTTTGAAGTTTAGAGGAAGCATAAAATATTTCAAAGAGAAAAAAAAATAGGAACATTTAGAAGAAAAATAATGAGTGCAGTACCAAAGCTCTTTTTGCGCTGAGAAGTGGGTTCGAATCTCATTTGCTGCCTTCCTTCTTAATAAGTGCTTTAGTAATTTTATGTGCATTACTCACTGTTTTCAAATAATTTTTGGACGGCTCTTTGTTCCTTTTGGGCCCCACTTGATTTTTTCATTCTACTCTTTCTTTGAGCTTCTTCAAGTATCATTCTTCTGGAATATGGGGCCATTGAGCTTTCCATTTGTCGCTCTTCATTTGCATCCTTCTTAATATGTGAAAATTGTGGCTCGTGAATAATTATAGATCTTTCGTTCCAATTTAAATGATATTTCGCAAATTATGAGAATTAAATATTTTTTAATATATTTTTTATATTTTTTGAATTGTCAATTATTGTGATTTTATCACGACCCAATTTATCAAGTCATGATGGCACCTACAACCCCCCAGTAGGCGAATCAATTCCCGTAGCCCGGAACAGCTAGTAATGGGCTACTACCTAACCAATACGCTCAACAAGCTGAGATAAGCAGAAGCAAAATGTAAAGGTAGACAAAACGGAAGCAAAACTCGAATATAAATACATAAAGGAAACTACACCAACCCCAAGGCTTGGTATCAATAGTACAGAAGCTTCTAATAGAATACAAGTGCTACAAGTAACAAAATACAATACAAATTTGCCTCCGAAAGTAGAAGGAGCAACAGTACAACAGATGAGATGTAGACAAGCCCCGACCGTCAGGCGCTCACCCTTGTCTCAAAGATCCAAAAGTTGCATGAGTCTCCAACGTGATCAACGGCGAAAGCTCAGCTAATATCTGCACCAAAAAGTGCAGAAGTGTAATATGAGCACCAAAACAACGGGTACTCAGTAGTTATCATCGGCCGACTGAGCGCATATAAGATATAAAAGCAGTAAGTAACAAATAGCAAGAAAGCAGTCACTGAAGCAATAAGCAAGGCACAAGGAGCTAGCACAGATCATCCATAACCAAGAGCTTCAAGTAACACATGCTAGCACAGAGATACAATTACATAGAATCACAGGTGAAGGAAAGGAGAACGCACCTGGAGTCCTTGCACAATAATATAAGTAAGTAGAGAGAGAGTTGAGAAAATGGCGGTATACCGGTAATCTCAAGTAAAAGGAAAAGACGGAGAGCAGTCTAACATACTCAAAATGGAATCAACAAGTATAAGGAAATCACAACACCGATCCAATCACATGATAGCATAATCAGGGAATCACCTCACAAGTACCACCCTAGGATGAAATAACTAAACCACAATAACCGAGAGATACCACTCAGCTTCCCACAAGAATAGAACCAGAGTCTCACACTCTGCTCAGAAGGCCACACAAAAGTGCCTCAATAAGATAGGACTCCCTAGCCCTCACAATAATCAGACATCCCACAACCAAAACCTCAACAGGTTAACCATGACTAATCCTTCAATAACCGAGTGGCAAGACAAGCTCTAAATAAAGACAGGAGTAAATATAGTCTACCTACAGTCCCAACGGCCGCCCATACAACCGAGGAACACAATCAAGTGAAAGCAAACCCTCTGGCATCCCAAACTACCGGAGCGTATAATCAACAAACAGCAAACAAGGGTGGAATCCAATGCATGATATGATATGATGTGTGAAATAGAACCTCTGTATGTACCTCCTTCGGTGCCGATCAGGCCCAGCAGACAGGTTCCATGGAAGGACTCAGCCCGTATACCTCTACTCCACCGTATACCCTTCCCTCCGGCACACGCAGCCCGAAGCCCCAGGTTTGGAGCGGCAAGGTCCATGGAGGTCCCCGACCCCATACTAAAACTCAGTATCAAGACATGTCATCCAGAAGCAAGTCCGGGATCAAGATAGAGACCCAGTCTCAAGTATGCATGCCCAGACCCTATCCAGGACTAAAGTAGTATAAAATGCCTTAAAAACCCCTCTAAGGGTGCCCGGGCGTAACCGGGTCTAAAACTGTAGTAAATCAAGTCTAGTGCTCCGCCCCGCAGAGACTAGTATCAGTAATAAAATCAAGTCTAGTATCAGTAATAAAATCAAGTCTGGTGCTCTGCCCCGCAGAGACTAGTATCAGTAATAAAATCAAGTCTGGTGCTCTACCCCGCAGAGACTAGTACCAGTAATAAAATCAGTGCAAAAACATCAAAAAATCCCCTTTTCTAATCATCAACAGTACCAAAAAAGGGCCCCAGGGCCATGCAGATTTAGGAAAACTGTCAGTAGTGGCTCGCAGCCAAAACTGTAGTAAAACATGCAGGGGAAAACCTTTTTCATGGATGATATGCTCGCACACAAATATAAAAGTAGCCCAACGGCTCACAACAACTCCTATCAGCCCTGCACAGGCCCAACAGCTACTCAACAGACATAACCAGCCTAAAAGGATCATCTCTATGTGCGGATCTCGCGGACATTCCCCAAATAACCCACCATCTATGTTCCAGAGTCAATACAAGGCCACACAGGACCACAAAGGTAATATACAATACTACGCGAATACTACAAACAACGTATGAAATAGACGGACGAAAGGCGAACAAGGTCTGGGGTACCAACCTATAACAACCCATCCAAGGATGCTAATTAATGCAGTTATAGCCTATATACGCAGAGTCTAGATAGGGGAAAACCATAACCTACCTGTCATCCGATGACTAGCTGTGGGAACGGCATCGTCCAGACTCGAACTACTCCGGGAAGCTCTAAATCGCAAAAGAATACTTTTAACTGAAGCCCCAAAGGCGTCTCTATGAAGCCTGACCAACCAAGGTAATGGAACAATTGCTAGAATCGACAAGGCTGCAAGAACGAGCCGTAGCCAATTGATAAGGTGTTAATATCACACTCGCGACCAGCCAAATCCAAAGCATAAAATGAGGCCAGTAACAATAAGAAATGGCAACTAAATCTAACAATAATATGCAACCCACATCTCAAAGGAGCGACGAGCTCCCGAGGCACTATTTAAAGGCGTACTTTATGTCATTCAATCCAATAACTATCGTACATGACTTCAATAAGAATCACACCAATCCCTAGTACCTCCAACACCTTAACACCATCAACATACAACAATAACAACCCAATTTAATATGACAAAGGGGCTTCCCAGAGCCACAGATCCAAAATACCACTTCGTGGCTCAGAAATCCATAAAACAATACTAGAACATATAATAACGAAGGAGGGTCGTAGGGGAGAGATTTCCTTGACAAAAATATTCAATATCCCAAGATTAACAACCTGCCTCCTTGCAGGAACAACAAACAGATCCAAAATCAACAAGAAACTACTACAAGATATCGGCAACAATAACATTTCATAACTAGAAGCTTAAAATCTTGATCCAACAAATAGATAAGTGTACGGGATCCATACCTCACCAAAATAACTCCATAGCTACTGCCAAATACTCAGAAAACACTTGCTAGCTCGCTGCATCAACACCCACGAAGATACGCCATGAAATCGACGGGACAAACTACACCAAAATGACGAGCTCGCGACGTAGAGCAACTTCCGTTAAACTTCCGAATTGAAAGCATCAAAGTCCATGGAGTATCTAGGGGATTTACCTCTGATTTTCTGAAGTTTTTGGTTGGTTTTTATGAATTAAAACGAAGCTGGAACACCTTTTATAAAGCAAAACCGACTTAGGATGTGTGCCCCACCTTGACATGTCTGCTTGCGCGGTCTTACAAAAATACGAATATCTCTCTATTATGAAGTCGTATGGACGAACGGTTTAGTGAGTTGGAAACTAGACTCGTAGACCTTCGATTTGGTATATTAGGGGCCCACTAACTCTTTATAGATAGGGAGAAACACCCCAAGACATTTAACCCAAATTTGAAGAGAATTCCTTAAAGGAATTTACAATAAATTTTTTCGACTTTTGTTTCGCAACTTGCTTGACTTCAAAACTTATCATACGACCATTTTACCATTACAATACCTCATAACACATCCTTCTTAGTATATTAGACACTATTAGTCTTACCCCAAAGGCACGGGTTACTTTAAACCTTTCAAACGGGCGAGGTGTTACACGAGCCATTTCTTTAACTCGAACGTTTGAGTAAGAGATTCCTTTGACCTAGAACCTTGGTTTAATTCTTTGATATTACCAAGAATGTTGTCGGAAGTCAACGATTTCCAAAGTTGAAGCTCTAAAATGAGGAACGGCCATAAAGACCAAACAAACGGCCCGGGCATTGAACTACCGGTCCCAACAAGCCATAAATGACTTGGGCCGCTACAAGTAAGCTCTAATGGTATAAGAAAGGAAAAAACGTGTAAATTACCGGAAGGGTCATTACAGAATTATAGAATTTTTATGTAATTTTTAAATATATAAATTTTATTTTAAAAATTTGAAGAATATATATCCAAAGTCACCGTCCAAAAAATGATGATATGTATACAAATATTTTATTGTAAATTCAATTTGTAATTTATATGATTTTTTATGTAATTTTAAAATATATAAATTTTATTTTAAAAAAATTAAAGATTTCATATCTAAATTTACTGTCCAAAAAAATGATGATATGTATATAAATATTTCATTATAAATCTAATTTGTGATTTATAAAAAAAATTATGTAATTTTCAAATATAAAAATTTTATTTCAAAATTTGAAGATTTCATTTGTGCGAGTAGAAAATAAGGCAAATCTTATTTTCAACTTCAATTTTCAGGTAGTAATTCAGACAAATAAAATTATAAAAAAAATTATATTTTAAATATTTATCATAGTATGCACGGGCTCCTCACAACTAGTTTGTGTACAAGTCTGAGGGTTTTTGGAATTGGGCTCGGGTATGAAAATATTTTGGGCTAGGAATTATTTTGTTTGGGCCAATGTGGTCTGAATTGGACAAGGTGAGAGATTAAAATTTGGAAAATTTTAACTATATACAGAAAAGTAAAATGTTTATAAAAAAAGTAGTTCTATTTATAGAAAAAATAGCCAAAACAAGCGATATTAAATGCACTCAACGACTTCCTCGGTTCAAAAATGATAAAAACATAATGGAGAAAAATTCTCTCCGATACAATCTCTCTCACAATCGACAATTTCTAGGGTTGATTCTCATATCAAAGCTTCAGTTTGTTTCATTATTTTTTCAATTTTGGAGATCTATTTTATCAGTTTTGGCTTGATTCTTCATCAATTTTGAAGCCGATACATCAATTTCAGAGCTGATTCTTCATCAATTAAGTGTTGATTCTTTATCAATTTCACAGCCGATACATCAATTTCTGAGTGAATTCATTCATTTCTGTGAATTTTTATGGTAATTCATTTATTTCTCTTAGATTCATTAATTTTCATGGATAAGTACACTTTTCTTATTCAACACAAAGGAGAGTGGGAGACTGATAATAAGTATGTCAATTACAATATTGATGTTACTGCTATTAGTTCGAATTGTGATTTTGAACAGTTATTTGATATTGTTTTTACACAAATTGAAATTGATACTGATTTAAATTTCATGAAAATTAAATATGTCCTAAGTGATCACTGTTCAACTATATTGATACACAATAACATGAGTGTTCGTGTTTATATTGAGTTAAAAAGGAAAAACTCATAAATCACGGCTTATCCACTGTCTGTCACTGTAAAAGGAAAAAATGTAATCAATAGCTCAGATAATATACATGAGGTATACAATTCAAATGCTAGAAAGTGGAACTATAAAGTATGGTGAGGTAATTGAAGAGAATGTAAGTGATATAATTGATAATTGTTTCCACCTGAAAGTTGAGGTAGATCAGAAAAATAAAGACAAGATGACCATTATCAAAGTGATGAAGAACTATTTGGTTCGCAACCAGTTTCGAACTAGGATCGAAAGATCAAATGCAGACATGTATACATTTGTATAATAATATAACTTGTTTGTATAACTTTATTTAGTGAATGTATATGTTTGTTTGTGTTGTATTATCACGTATTATCTTTGATGTATCGATGAAAATTGCAAGTAATTTTTTCACTCTTCAAGCTTGCACCATTTAAATATGTTCGAGGTTCAAAAGTTTAATAAAGTTTATACTTGCACAAATCAGAAGACAATCCATTCCTTTATTGTTATGTTTCACTTCGTGCGTCTATCAAGGAATGAGAGTTCTGCAAACCTATATTGATTGTATATGGGAGCTTTCTGAAAGAAACATATAAAGGGACAATTCTTATTGCTTCACCACAAGATGCAGATTGTAATTGCACTTTAAACTTGATGTATAGCAATGCATAGGGACTGTTATAGTCTATGTTTCATAATGTATATATTTCTTTGTTTTATGACTTGCAGGTCACATTTCGCCTCTTGATTATGCACTAGTTAACTCGAAAAATAATGTATCTTGGTGATGGTTCTTTGAGTAAATTAAGAACACTTTTAAAATACGAGAACAAATGTGCATAATATCGAATAGGCATGAGAGTATAATGAAAGCGACTGCTACTATTTATCCAATAGTTTCGCATTGTATATGCATCTATTACTTGTGGAATAACATCAAAAGTAATTTCGAAAAAAGTCAAGTCAAAATTTAAAATATATTTTTTATCATGGTCAAGGCTTATACAACAAGACAATTTGATCGTCTGATAGCAGAGGTAAACAAAATTGACTTTAGAGTGTCAATATACTTAATAAAAAATAAATATGACAGATAGTCTAGAGTACATGCTAGAGTCAACAGAAATTTCCTTATGACTTTAAATATAGCCAAGTCTGTTAATGCTGCAAATAAGATTGCAAGAGATATGCCAGTAATGCATTTGTTAGAATTTATGACAATAATGATTTAAAAGTGAAATTGTTCAAATAAAAAAATTACAACAAACACAACTCCATACCTTTCTATCAGATTCCATAAAATTTTAATAGAGAATATAAAAGAATCGACACAGATGAAGATATACACAATTTTTTAATTCATTTGTATATATGCTATGAGATGAATGTATAACTAGTGTAATTTTATATTTAATTATTATATATTTTTATTGTGTTTCTAAAAAAAATTAGGTGATGCCTTTCAGTGAGTACTTGTACACTATGATCGAAAACTTAGGCATTACATTGTGTGTCTGAAAGCAGAAATATGTAGTGGCAAGAGATTTCAAGAGAATTAATTTTTATGCAAGTATGCTTGTGTAGTTTTGAAGAAAAAATATATGATTGGACATGAGTATTGCTCTTTGTACTACACAAAGAATCATATGCTTAAAACGCATGAAGACCATATCGAACTTCTTCCAGATAAGAATATATGGGACAATCCTCGAGAGGTCTTAGAAGAAGTTGTCCGACCATCAATAGAAAAAAGAAGTGCAGAAAAGCCAAAGAAGAAAAGTGTGAAAACATATGGAGAAGGCAAAAAAAAGAGGGCAAAGATTTCATGCGGGTCATGTGAGGCAAAAGGGCATAACAGGAGATCGTGCAAGAATATTCTGCCTTAAAGTTTTAAACTCAATATTAATTTGTTAATTATTAAATAATCGGCGATACTTGTTCCTATATTGTTGAATTTGATTTGAAAAACTATTGATACTTCATGTGTTTTTGTCTTTTGGGTTGTAAAACTGTTAATACTTCATATCTATTTATGATTTAGATCATGAAATAAATTGCTTATTTTCGTTCAAGTGTATTACAGTTAATGATTGAGAATTACTACTTGTTGTGAATGATGTTGTAATAAACAGATAGTATATATTTGAGGAAATATAAAATATATACTTCATGTTTCATGAATGTATAGCCTTGCATATCTGGTGAAATATGAAATATATACTTCATGTATCATGAATGTATAGCCTTACATATTTGGTGAATATGAAATAAACTTCATGCATCATGATTGTATAGTCTTGTATATCTGGTGAATATGAAATATAAACTTCATGTATGATTAATGTATAGCCTTATATATTTATATATACAAAGTTTCATATGAAGCTTTATAGAATAAAAAGAACATTACTAACACTTGGATATGTAATGACATAAAAAAAAAATTCAACATGAACAAAAATTAATATAATTTGTTTCAAAGATTTATTTTAGAAATCAACATGAGATCTAGAAATTTAGTAAACATAGACATACTAAAACTGCAAGCACACTGCAAGTAACTTTAAAATATTTGAATGTATAACACTATAATTATAGCCAAATGACTTTAAAATCGGCAAAAATTCAAAAAAATAATTTAAACTTAAGATTATGTAAGTACTTTTTTTTTGCCTTTTAACCTTCCCCTCATCATTTTGTGCTCCTTTACCTATTGAATGATATTGTGCTTCTATACCTTTTGGATGATTTTCTGCTTCATTACCTTTTGAATTATTTTGTGCTACTATATTCTTTGAATCAGTTTGTGATCTTTTACTTTTTTATCATAAAATTTATCAATTTGTTTCGACTTGCTGATTGCACCACATGCAACTTCTTTTACTTTTGCATAATCCCATAAAATAGCAGCATATATTTCTCGAATTGTCTGAATCTTTAATATCATTGAAATAAGTTTGTCCATCATCAGATACTCAACAAAGACTGCTATATATGCACCACAATTCTTGCAAGTATCAAATAAAAAGAAAAAAATATATCAAATCTTGAAAGTAAAAAATACAATTAAAAAAAGTTATATAAAATTAAAAGATAACTTACGCAGTACGTTGTTGTGACAGTCCATCAACAAACTTGATTATCAAAGGTGTAAACAGATTCTGTCCAAAATATGCATCACTAAGCCAGTTGATACCTTCTTTTTTCTTATAAAAATTTACTTCTTTAGATAAATTGGTATCAACTCGGCATAGAATATCAAAATATTCAGAATAAATTTATCATTGATGATTTCACGCTTAGAATCATATACATAAATGCACATGTCTTTGAATGTTAGGACAATCAATATACAGTGCCAGTGAATCGTTACATGTATTGACATTAACACACAATCGATAGTATGCCACGAAAAATTACAATCCAAAAGACAATCAAAATTGTACTCAGCTAATATATAATTATCCTCAAGCACACTCTTATCTTTATTATGTGTAAGGAACTTCTTATGCAAAATTGTCAGCACATTGTGAAAAGAAAAATCAATCGTGGTGAACTTCACATTGACATTAGGATCATACTTTTTTTTTCTTCAAGTAGTAAAAGATCACATCAAGATACTGAAAATATAAAATATAAAGCACATAATCACATACTTATACAGTGCATATATACTAAAGGTACACTACAAAATAAATTGCTTATACACTATCTATACAGTAATATAGAATGAAATAATTAAACATGCATTACCTCAAATGGTACACAATATTCAAAGCTACTTTGACCATTCTATATTCAAAATTCAACAATATATTTAGCACAAATCACTTCCTACCAAGAATTTAATTTAATAACAAATAATAATTAAAAAGTTACTAATTTTTGAATGATTCAAAAGATTTTCAAGGAGAAGAAGTATATTGAAGCTTCTGATTTTACAGTAACTTTATTTCAACAGTTCTCTTCCTATTCTATTAAGCAAATGTATCACAGGTTGCTAGAAAAAATACCTAAAATAGCATGGAGAAAATTGTTGTACAATAGCAGAGATTATCTAAAATGAATCTTTCTGCTTAGACTTGCAATATTAGGTAGATCGGCTTCTAAGGATAGGCTAGCGTGATGAGAAATAAACACTGACCCTCAGTGTGTAATGTGTAAGTCAGTGCATTCTGCATTATCAACTTTAAATAAGTATACTCTCAAAATTTAGTACTTTCTGAGATTTAATTCAAATTCTATTTATTATAATCTAAACACGAGATATCAGAACACTGATAAAGTAAAAAAAATTAGCTCTATAGAGTCAGGTATTCTTCCATAAAAATTATATTATTATCAATAAAAAAACAGAGAAATAATATTATCAATATAATCACCCATTTAATTCATTAAGCAACTGAATTTTTTTTTATTGTAGTAGACTTTTTAGTGAGTTAAAAGTTGACATTTCAACTTCACATTAAAAAAAAATACTCTATAAAAATAAATTCTTATCAACATTTCTTTCAATCCAAGTTCAGATTTGAATTTCACAAAGTCAAAATACAGTTGATCAACTATCTAAATAAATATTTTAAAATTGTGAGTGAGAACTTTTCAACAAACAGAATCAAACAATTAATAATCTATCAGCTTTACCTGAATATCAAATCAGTCGGGATTCATTACATGGATCTTTTATATTCATTTGTCTCTACTTTGAACTCATGTCATTGCAACACTGTAAAAATATGTCTTTTAAGACAAATAAAATTAGAGAATCCCGACACAAGAAGTCATTTGATTTGGGCTTAGGATACATCTGAATTATCATAAATGAGATGATTAAGAGAATAGTAATAAGAGTTACTGCAGTCATTGCAGAATTTACACCACTAAAGTGAATAAGATCCATCCACCTCAAACTCAATCTTTCTAATCAAACATCTTAATCAACAAAAGAATAGTGGCTATATATAAAGATGCATTTTTTATACACTGATTATACATGAGGATACATTGATCATGCACTTACTATACATCAAGATGCACTCAAAAAGAAATTACACATCCATTGCTATATATGAATAATGCACCACTATAACTAAAGTTACTATCCCCCCGAGCACAGAAACACACAAGACATAAAAAAATATTTGAAAAATATTTAAAATAAAAAAAGAATGAAACATACTGTGTTGAATAATTCATCTCCAAAAATCTACAACTTTAAGAATCAAGACTTCTTATCCAACATGTAAGTTCCATCAAGTTGAATGATCCTGTAAAATCATTAAGAAAATGAATTAAATCAAAAAGTGCATTCACTAAATACAATGCAACAACTTTAAAAGGGCAACTTACTCATTGGGATTCTTCTGACATTTAAATCATGCTAAAATGAGTTGCAACACTTCTGACTGAACAGGCATATCAATTGCACTCTCAAATAGATTTTTTTAAAAATGATACTTTGAATCGCTGCCGGCAAGTTACTCACACTTGAATCAAAAACAGTAACAAATGAAGACACACAAATAGTCCCTAAAAACTTTACTCTACCAGCCTTTTCATGCGTTAGGTCCTCAATCACTCTTTCAGAATTCTCAATCAATTTTTTGAAATCCTTTATGCTTGTCAAGATAATTTTTTCAGGCAATGACTTTGAATTCTCAAATAGATCATCATTCATATCTTTCACACCACCATCAAAATCATCTAGTCTATTTTTGACAGCACCATAATATTCAAGAACTACAATGAGAGAGGAAGAGGAAAACATGGCAGTATGCCCTTTCTCATCTCGCGAATGTTCATCGATTTTAATTTTTTCAGTTTTGTTATTCTTCAGTTTGAAAAGTGATTCAAAAGAAGAAACAACAAAATCATTGAGTCATGTAACTCGATCATTACGCTACAAGAAAAAAATAGAAAGATTAAGAATAGAATATCTATATGCATAAATTAATATTAAATAAAAAGAAATTGAAAAGATATATATTATTTCAACTTCACTGCGGAGTTCTTTCATCTCGGAGCTCAAATAATCTAGCTCAATAAAGGGGTCATTTTCGATGACTGTATCTGCTTGTACCTTGACAGTTTGATGAGGTAAATTTACAGGAAAGTCCTTTTTGGTGACTGTGTGATCTTGCATTCTGAAAGCAGTTTGAAAAGATGGGGTACAAAAATCATCAGAAATAGAATGTTCACGAGATGACAGTTCAGACATATCTCTGATATCATAGGAGCCTTGAAAATACGACTCTTATTTCTCTTCAAGAGTAGGACAAATGTTTTTCATATTTCACTAAAAAAATATTTAAAAAGATAATAAAAAGTACAAGGAAAAAAAATGTTTCAAAAACAAGCATATATGATACAGTAATGTTTCAAAAATAAGCATATATGATACAATACCTTGTCAATGCTCTTCATCGTAACAATGTCTACTGTCAGATCTTTAAATGTAGACCTCTCGTTCACTTTTCAGTTGAGTATACATGGACGATTGCTATCAACATGAAAAGCAATATGCCATGACAAATCAGTGCAATATTCATAAAATCAACACTGAAATGCAAGTGGAAACCCCCAAGCCTGTACATTTGTTTGATGTTTCAATCTTTATCATGCAACGAGTGCACTATCTTCTCAAAGACTGCTAAACCTTAAGAAAATGTATTGTAGACTCCACTATCAACTAGATCGAAATCACTCTTCTGAATAGGGTGATCATTTTCATTTGAGAACAGAAACAAGTGGATAAAGTACATCACAACTAATTTCAGCATCACTATTTGATTTCTACCTCTTCTCCACAAAGCATTCTAGCATCGCAAACCTCTCTACCTTTTCAACACTACCAAAATATGTCTCCAATAAATAGTTTTTATCTAGGACATCATACACAGTCACACTCGAATTGTCAGGAAAGCACTTTAAATCCGTTATAAGTGTAAATACTTTAAGATCAAAAGTAAAAATTATATCATTAATCTTGACAGAAAGTTCGATAGGCTATTTAGGAACGACTTTCTTATGCACCAAGACATGAATGAGCTGATTTTGAATGAAAAAAGGACGTTGCTCAAGAAAATGATCAAAATAAATAGCTTTAAACATTTTTAGTTGGTGCTTCTCCAATTGATTCAACATAGTAAGAACATATGTACTGATGTGCGCACTAATTCTAAGATAAAATATTTTTGAGGAGAAATATAGAATACGCTTACGTGCTGCATTAACAAATAGTTACAGATTGTTAAACCTAGATACAGTCGCTATACATATTAAATAAATGTGATACTTTAACTCGAATCAGAAATTACCTTTAGCGTATTTTTAGATTTTCTTGTATTTTTTTTCTTCTTTGGGAGGTCTTCTAAATCTTTATTTTTTTCAACATTTCTCTCTCTTTTGTTCTGCTCCGATACAATTTCTGTTGTAGTGAAACTTTTTGATTGAAAGCGTGTTACTCGAGTATAATCCGATTCAATCTTCACACTAGCATTACTAATCAAGACTGCTTTAATTGATTTGAAAGTCCATTTCTTAAATGAAACAGAGAGTCTAGAAATCTTTCTCTTTGACAAAATAGGTGTTGCACTTGCAACAGATATAATGTCTTGTTGATGCGTATCAATCAATGGACTTGTTCTTGCACTTTCAGTTGAAATTGGATCAAGAAGTCTAAAAGTTATATTTTTCATAGGAACAGGGGTTGTACTCGCAACCTAGATAACATCAGTAGGTTCATCGTCAGCCATATCCTCTAGATTCACCATATATCTACCTGAACAACAAGTTTTGAGTCAGATTCAGATACTTATAAACAAAAAAAGTTTGGCATTTAGCAAACTATAAGTGAATCAGAATTTAGCTATAAAACACTATAGAGAGCTACTTCTAAGAAAATCAATGAACCAAACACATGTGCACATTGCAAGATGAACGATGTTCATTATCATCTAAGTAGATAATCTAACCTAAAAGCAGGCACATGTAAGTAGATAATATAACCTACAATGTTGATTCTAATAGAAAAAACAAAAAATACACAAAAAACTTTAAGATTTAACTCAGAAGGAATAAATTTGAACTATCAAAATCGAAGCAAAATGCAGATTGATAACATCAAATAATCAACAAAGAAGGAGAAATTTAACTACGAAAAAACTTAGATCAAAGCAACATGCACATTAACAACAACAAATAATCAATCAAACAAACATTGTATTATCTTATATTGAAGCTCAAATCGGAGCAAAAATGCTCATAAAAACAACAAATAATCAATAAAAAAAGTAATTTACTTACGCACTCAGCTCAATTCGATGAAATTTACAGAGAATATGAAGAAAAAATAAAAAAAATGATAAAATTTTTGAAAGAAGAAAGAGATGAAGTACGGTGAAAGAGAGAAATAGATAATAAAATATTATTTTTACGAAAAATGTAGTAACATGGGCTATTTTGGATAATTATTGTAAAGTTGGGCCATTTTACTTGTTAATATTATAGTGGGCTGATATTTTGCATAATTTTTTCTTAAAATTAAGGATAAATTACATAAAGAGCCAAACATTCTTATCACATCTACTAATTCTCTCACTACTTTATTTTAATTACTTAATATATCACATGTTAACAAAACAATCCTACTCTTTGTATTAGATACATTACATACCCAATCAGCCGTATCTCCATTCAAACACGTCGTGAAACTCGCTCTATCCATATTTAAATCACTCAAAATCACAATTAATCGTATTTTTGTCTCTTTCTCTTTCCTGTTCTTCTCTTTGATATTAGAGAGACTTGTGGGTTGGTTTGGGTATTGTGGAGGATTTGAAGGAAGAGAGATGAAGTAAACTGTAAGGAAGAAAGTTTGAGGTTCTTGAGAAGTGAAGGCCAATAATTTGTTTGTTTTTGCAAGAGGATAGAGAAAATTGGGGAAACTAACTGGGTTTGTTTGAATTGGGTTCTCCAATCTTGAGGGTTTTGTGTTGTTACAGTTCTTGCTATTGCGATTGATTTCTGGAAGAGAAAGAGAGTTCTAGAGGCAATAGTTATTAGATATCTATGTTGTTTCTTCTTCTTCTTCTTCTTCTTCTTCTTCTATTAAAAATTCTTACGGGACATATATTTTTTATTACATGTATGAAATTGATACTGGATACATCAATTAATATGAATATATTAGATAAAATTAAACCTAAAATGGCGCAAGCAGTGATTTTATTAGCAGAGATCTGGTGATATTCAAATTTGAAATGGGTAATTTGAGGGTGTTCATCTACAATGTAATTAATGTATATAGAATATAGTTTTTTGTTCATGATACAGATATGTACCTTCGTAACCATGTATTATAGCCTACTAATTCATATTGAATATGAAACTTGATGTTTGTTCATGTACATACGAATATATCTCTGTCAGATCTGTGTTTTTTCTTCATCGTCATTATCATCATCTTCTTCTTCTTCTTTTAAGCATGTATCTATGCAGAAATACATTTATCAAAAGTTTCAATGGGGCAACTTGATACTAGATACATATATTTTAAATTTACTATATAAAATTTATATTGGATACATCAAATTAATACTGAATACACTAGATTAAATTGATTATGAATACATGTATTTTGGATATAATATATGAAATTGTTACTGGAAACATCAAATTAATACTAGATACATATAAACACATGCATAAAATTAGTATTAGATACATATAAACAAATACATGAAATTAATACTAGATACAACGTATGAACAAATACATAAAATTAATACTTGATACATATTAAAATATACATGAAATTAATACTATATATATATATATATATATATATATATATAATATGATACACTAGATGAAAATTTGATGAATATATATGTGTATCATTGACACCAGATACATATTTTCATCTTATATTAATAAAATTAATGAACTTATTATTTTTCAAAAATAATAAAATTAATGAATTTATTATTTTTTAAAAATAATAAAATTAAATTAATTAAACACAAATACATGCATTGATTTTTGCCTTAAATTAAGAAATTTAATTAATTAAAATTTCCATAATTAGTTATCCATGTATCTGAGATACATACCACCATTGTGAAAAGGGATGTATTCGAAGCTTTAAAAGTGATAAAAATGTAATTAGGTAAACTAGTGTGTAAGAGAGTAATTAGACCCTAAACATATGAATTTTTTGTTGTTTAAAAAACTACGGCGATTAGCAAACATAGGCTTGTAATTATCTGTTAAAGCTTTAGTTTCTTTTAATTACCGCTCGCAGCCAGATCAACACTTTAAATAGATATATTTTTAGAAATACGGTACACACGTGCAAACCCTAAGAAATACGTTACACATGTTATATATCACGTTATTATATCAATTCTTCTTTTCTCTCATTACCCCCAAATACTACGGGATTTCCCTCTGTTTCTTTCTCTAATCATGTCTCCCTCCACAATATTACTATCATAAATCGTGAATGCTCATAAACAATTGTATTTGTTGATACAATTATATTCGTTGATACGAATTATATTTGTTAATACACTTTGAACTATCCAAATATAAATGATACATTTGTATACAATTTTATTCGTTGATGCACTTGTATTCGTTGATACAAATTGTATTCATCGATACAAATACAAATGATAAGTTTGATACATTTGAGAAAAAAGGAGAGAGGTGAAAATACAAAATATAAAGAAAGAGAAAGAGAGGGGAGAAAATACAAAATACAAAGAAAAAATTGAGAAAGAGAAGTGAGAGGTTTGTATTAGTTGATACACCTGTATTTGTTTCAACAAATACAGTTGATAACAGTTTGCTGATACAAATACCAGTTGATAACAGTTTGCTGATACAAATACAATTGATACACAGAGGCTATGAATTATAATTTTTGAAACTGTAGCTATAAAGACCTATCTTCACATATATGTATGCTATTTTTGAAAGTTGCCCTAAATTAATTTATAAAATGGCCACTTTGCTTTGCAAATAATGACTAATGACTAAACTTTCATTGCCTTTATGGATCATTATATGCATATATGGTATGAAACATGTATCACAATATTGACTCCTTTCTCATGAAGCGTATGTCTTTTATAAATTAAAATATTGTGCAGATGATAGTTCAGATAACTCATGTCTAACTTTGAGTTCACAAATCTACTTAATCATTTTATTCGTCAGAATATACATTTGGCATTAGAAATAGACTAACTCATTTTAATCACATATGATTAAACGCAAAAATCAAACTACATTGTTATAATTATAAACTTTCAGCTCTCTTTTATCATCACTTCTGACAATAATTAGTTTATAATTGTTTCATATTGCTATCGCACCTCATTTTTCTCGCGAAAAGCGGGATTCGACGTGACAACTCTTTTTAGGATAAAAGAGCGTGAAGAGTCGCCATCTAACGAATTAAGGTGCGTTAGGGCACCATACTACACTAACTATGATTAACTTAGATTAAGGTCTACGCAACCAGAAGTCGGGTAAGGGTTCAAGTTACAACGAAAAGAAGGTGTTAAGCACCTTTTGAGGTCCACAAATATGGGTCCCTGCCGAATTCATTAATTATATGGAGAAGTACGTGATAAACAAAGGTCAATAAATTATTAAGCTAAGATGCCTATGTGATTAAACAAGTAAATTTTTATTTTAAAATAAGTGATTAAATCAATTTAATTACTAAAAATCTAGATGAGAGATGATTGCACATATAAATTACAAATAAAATAAATAAGTAAATAAGAGGAAACAGATAAGCGAGAAGACAAAATTAACACAATGATATAGAAAAGAAGACCTAATTACTAAGTGATTTAATTAACTACCCCAAGCATATAATAACATAAAAATTAAATAAACTATAAATCCTATACATTAGGGAGTAATCACTCAACCTCATGCGAAGTCTTAAAAGACTTCTTAGTCAAAGTGCAATAACTATCGAGCTATAAGTGTATCATATAGATCTCCCTGCGTAGGAGAAAAAAAAGTTGGAGAGGAGGGGTTTTTTAGCCTAAAGAATCACCCCATGCAACATAAATTAATATTTCATAATTAAATTAAGGATTGCTCGTATTAATCAGCGAGCACAGACTATCATCTCCGACTACCCGCCTAGGTTGGTTATTAGGATTGTTATTAATCTAAGAGTGCACTAGAAAAATGCAAAATACTAACGCGTCTTAAAATGCCTACCCATCCCAACCTAACGTCCAAGAGGCATTGAACTTACTAATTTGGGCATTGATTTAGACAAATAAAATCCTAAGGTTATTAATTAGACTCGGGATTAAGCGTCAAAACATACAAAGACTTTAACAAATAGCATACAAGTGGTCTCAAATAAGCCTCTTATTTAATCAACGAGAGCTAATCAATAAGCACACTAAAACAGATCGCATTGTCGTATAAATAAATCTATAGGAATGATCTTTAATGATTTAAAACATGTAAAAAATTGATATTTTGATTAAGCCTATGGACATGACTTCTAATGCAGAAATTTATTAATTAAGTCCTATGAGCATAATATCTAGTAGTTATCATGCTGAGATTGATTTTAACATGCTAAAATTGATGGAAAAATAAATTAATATGCTGGACACAGTTTTTTAATTTATAAGCACAATTTCCAATTGAAACAATGAAACTGCTTTGAATCCTATAGCCATATTATCTAGCTATCTAGTTATTTAATGTGGATTTTTTTTTTAAAATTCTATAGGCAAATTATCTAATTTGGATATGCAAAAAATTGATTTAGTCCTATAAATATGCTAAATAACTAAATTATGTCGAAACAGATTTTTGAATCCTATAGACATGGTTTCTAACAAATTCTGCAAGCATGATTTAGTTAGAGGAAAGATAACTAATTATTTAAAAGTTAACATAGATTTACCTATGAGCATGGTATTTAAATATTATGACTGGATTACAAACACTATAAGCATAATCTCTAAATATTTAATCTGTTTTATACATGCTGAAAATATTATCCGAGATTTCCAAACGGAATCTATGAAAAGAATAAAACATGCTGAACCCGTTTATGATCCTATAAACATGATTTCTAGGCAGATATTATTATACTCAACATGCTAAAATGACTTTAATCCTATAGGCATGGTGACTAATTAATTTGAACGTTAGAGATTGATTTAAACCCTATAAGCATGATTTCTATTGTTTACAAGTAAAACAGATAGCACGTAGTTTGCCCCTCCCCCATAGTAGTCCCCTAAAGTATTTCATTTATATTAAAATTTGTACAATAAATATACAGACCCAATGAATGAATATATATATAAAAAATAACAGAATTAATAAAATCTAAAGGTCTACAAGTATCTCCCCAATCCCGGTCAACTCTTCACTGTAAGACCCATCTTCTAATAGTGAACCTGTCAAACATGTAAACATAGGATTTGGAGGACCCTATTGCAACCCATAAGACCTCCCCTGACATGTCAGAGTTCCTGAGGATCTCAAAGATCCTAGACAATGCTTATGTCAGGGAATAGGGGTGCATTAAGGCCTTCGCTCTTCACCAAATACCACGAAAATAAAATAAGATAAAAATTAAGTATGCTTATGTAAATTACTAAGCAGCCAATGCAAACAAAGAAAAATCCAAGAAAAAGCAGGTTATGGATACAAATACTACAGGCAAATTTTCAGTGAATTCACACATATACACTAAAAGTATTCATGAATATACATAGATGAACTAGAGTGTGTTCTAACCTGCAAGAAATCATACATATGAAGTGAAATTTACTTCGATAGAAACTAACCAGTTAGCCTCGAGTAACAAAAAAATATTCGAAATCCAACCCTTAGCAATCAGTAATTGTAAGCCAAGAAGAGAAGTCTTAACATATGAGAGTAGTAGATGTGTAAAGTCTGAGAAATAATGAAAAAAAAGGACTGTTTATATAGTGGTCAGTTGCCAGCAAGAATAAGGAGAAAGAATATTTTAAAATCAATAAAAAGAATTTCTTTCCTTAAACACATTAGTAGAATCAATTAGTAGTAGGAAAGTCAGGCCAAATTTACCATAAATATATGAGTACTAAAATTATTTCGTAATAACAAAAGTCAGAAATATACTTTCCTTTTCGAAAGAAATCAGTCCCTTTAATTGCAAAACCAGAGCGAATTTTAAATAAATTATTGAATTTACCTTAAAAATTCCCAAAAGCAAGCAATTAAATCAACAAGTCAACACTTTACCATATTTAGCCGAGTACCAAAACTGTTCCAGTCTATATAAGGAAGAGAAATCAACCAAAGGAACGGGTAATCAATTGCAAATCCAAATCTTACCCGGAATAAACAACTATCAAGGCTGTTATAATCCAAAAAAGGCAATAAGATTCAATCAAATATATAGAGACATGCTGAAAATAATCAATATGGGTCAAAATTTATTAAAACGAATTACACCCAAGACTGTCCAGATTCGATTTCCAGAAAAGAAGTAAAGCCATCAAATTGAAGTCACCAAATTCGCAGAGATAGAAAAATATCAAGGTCATCTCACTTATACAAGGAAAGAAAAATACAAATTAAACTTAGACTAATCAATTGTGATCTAAAATAATCAAATAATGAGCACAGGGTGCTCCTAATCACAGAATCAATCAAGTCATAGAATCATTGCAATTATTTTACTCTCATGCGCACAAATAAATCATATAAGACTTCTTTGGAACTAAGCGTAAGATTTCCAAGTCATGAGCAAAATTGTAATCCAATAATAAGATATGACTTAACATGTAGAACATATCGGGGCAACGAAGGGTACTAAGCAGAGGCAAACCAAATCAATCCAAACTTAGAACATGAAGCAACAAATTAGCAATTGAATTCAATACAAAAATGACTCATCAAGTTTCAGACTTAGAACACAACAACAGTAATCCAACATGCTTAGAAATCAGCTTCACCAACAGAGCAAACACATATCTGAATTTTCAAAATTAGGCTAGAAGTAAAAGTTTATAAAAATTGGAGTTTTTCACATACGATAGTCCACAAGAAATAGTTAACACAAAATTACAGGACTCATACACAAATTCACAGCCCAACTCTACTAATTTCACATCTAAAAATCAGGTAACAAAGAAAGAATATGACAAAATTAAACAGTGAAGCCAAAGCGAAAATGGGTTCGTGATATCCCATTGGAAGTCCATGATATAATAGAAACCAAGATGAACATTGATTTTGAAACCCCCCGATGATAACGAGCTATACGTGACACCCTTTTCACTGAAGCCTACGAAAGTCGCCAGAGATTGATGGAGAGAAGAAAACACGGACATGATGGTGACTAGGGTTTGGGGTTCTGATGACGAGGAGAACATGGGGTTTTTGTTGGTGGCTTACTGGCTGTTAGTGGCCAGCACCGAGGATTAGAGAGAGAGAGAGAGAGAGCGGGGCAACATCGGGGTTTGACGGTTTTATCGAGGTGGAGGATAAGAGGAAGGGAGAGAATAGTGGAGAAAGGGGAGCGGGGGTGGCTGTCCATCAATGGTGGTTCGATGCTGGGGTTTACTGATGGTGGCATTGTGATGGTGGAGAAGCAGATGGGGGAAGAGAGGGAAGGAGAAAGTGAAGGGGTTGAGGGTGGTGTTTGAGAGGAGTTTAGAGAGAGAAGGGGGGAGGGAGGGCGACCGATGGTGAAAGTGGAGAATGAGGGGTAGGGTTGGGGTGTGGTCAATTAAAAAGGAAAGGTGTAATGACCGGGTCCGTTGTTACGAGTAATCCATTCATGCCAAGTTTTAGAGTTAGAAAACTCTGGGTTTGGGAGTTTGAAATTCTAGGCTAGGCTCGCCTCGACTAGTTTTAGAGTGAGGTATAGTCTAGGGAAATCTGGGTAAGGATTGGGTGAGAAGTCTTGATTTGAGCTAGATTTCCATGTAGCCAAGACATAAAGGAGTCCTGGAAACTTTTCAAAATCGAATTTGGGTAAGTAGAACTCCTGAAATCGAGGTTGATATGAAGGGGTTGTATTGAATCATCGGGGAAAGCAAGTGTGTTGTAAAATGAACTAATTTTGGAGAATTCCCAACATTCTATTCATGACGAGCACCACGGCTCCACCATAGCAACCTCAGCTATAACGAAAAAAAATCTCGCTATAATGGGAGTCAAGGCTGTCAACCTCCGCCATAGCGGTTGACTCTGCTACGGCAGTACCGCTATAGTGGAAGCCGACTGCTATAGCGGAGTGCGATGGGATTTAATGCAGAAACTTTCCTAAAATAGTTCAGTTTTCTGCAAGTCATTTGGGAAAAGAACTAGGGCGATTTCAAGCATTTCACCCTATTCTTCATCATTTTTCTTCCCTAAGGTAAGACTTTTATTCCCCGAACTCCGTATTACTTTTCCTATGCCATAGAATTGTTAGGGGTGGACTTAGAGAGAGGTTTGGAATAACTTAGGGATGATAGAATCTGGGGATAAAATGGGATTCTAGGGGTGGAAGTTCTTGGGTATTGTTAAATTTACTGTTTATTGATCATGTGACCTTAATTTCCTAATTTTATCCATAAAAATGATAGAACTAGGTGAATTAATGGTGGGAAAGCCTGAGAAGAGGGTGGAATGATCATGGGTGTCCTGGGGTTTAGGACTTTGCATAATTCGGGTAAATTTTAGGCCATAAGGATTAATTCTTGGTTATTGTGTATTGTTCTAGACCAAGAACCGGCAAGAACTTTGGAAAATGGGAAAGCTCCAGTTGAGTAGAGCTTGGATCATTTCGAGGTAGGTGATGGTTTGATTTCTATATGCTTTGTGTGTTTGAGTACTTATATCTAAGTTTTTGTATGAGATGCATGGCTTAGGGAATGCTTAGGAATGTCTAATAGTCTTGTTTTATCAGTCTGGTTGAACTGTGCATTTTACTTGTTGGTTTTACAAGTTAATTGTTCATTGTTGTGACTGTGGATTATTTGACATTCGGTTAGCTCGGGTACCACGGCTGGTACGGGATATACTAACGTTTTGGCTCGGGTACCATGCCTAGTATGAGTTTATTTTACTACATTGTCACATTGATATTATCGCTTTGTGCACTTGTTGTTGGTTCCATGAGTGGACCGGGCTGTGTTGTTGAAATGTGATATTTGCTTATGGTACTTGAGAGGCCGGGTTATTGTTGTATCTAATTTTAGAGTTTGTTTTGGTGTAGACCAGGTTTTGCTTGTTAACACTTAGGTGTTGGTTAGAGAGGGTCCCAGGGTGGGTCTGGGCTATATAGATAAGAGGTGGTTGTTTGCGTTGACTTTCGTATAAAAGTGGTTGGTATGTAGAGACAAGTGAGGAGGAGAATTGCGATCTAGAATTGATTGGTAACTGGATTATGTGTTCTTGTACTTGTACTTGATTTTTGTACTACTCATTCATTGTATATTTGGAACTGGCTGATGATCCTACCAGTATACGGTGGTTGTGTATTGATAATGCACTTGCTTATCTTTTGTGAGTACATGAAATCTTTCGACGGTTGACGCACGACCTCACTTGTAGGCCTGACTATTCATGATATCAAGGGTGAGCTGTTCGACCAAGCTGCCTTGATTTCTATCCATTTGAGTTGTAGCCCAATTATATTGGGCTTAGAATATTTCATTATTGTTTTTGGGGTTTCATCCTTGTACTCTAGCTTTGGTAGATGTTTTGGGCATGATGACTTTCAGATTCTAGGGGGATTTCCGCAGTTTTATTTCAATGAAATTACTTTTTCTTATTTGAATTGCTAGTTTATTTCCTGTTACTGGTTTTAGGCTGTTAGTCTAGGCTAAGGGTTGAACTCTACTGGTTCGCGCATCTGGGGGTTGGGTGGGTGCCACTCACGATGGCCTAGGTCATGACAAAGATGGTATCAGAGCCCTAGGTTCGTTGATCTCGTCATACCAAAATAGGTCTAATAGAGTCTTGCGGAACGTTGCAGAGACGTCCGTTCTTTTCTTTGAGAGGCTATTGGACTTTAGGAAAACTATCTCTTCTTTCTTCCATCGTGCTATAACTTGATTCTAATTGGTATCTGGTTATAAAAATTGGTATCTAACCTCTTTCACTCTTCTGTCTGCAAATGGTTAACACAAGGAACAATGGAGCGAGACCAGTGGTCCCAGCAGCGGGTCCAGCAGTTCGTGGTAGAGGTAGGGGAAGGGGCAGAGGACGAGGAAGAGCCACACCCACCAGGGGTGGGGATCAAGACGCTGCTGAAGCACATGAGGCAACTCTTCCCCTACCTCACAATCAGGTTGTCGAGGATGTGGAAGTTGTGGTAGAGGATGACTGGGCGCAAGTGAAGGCGGAGGCGGCATCGGCTAGGGGTGCAGACCTTCCTCCTATGACACTAGAAGCTTTTCAGCATGCTTGGAACATCTTGAGTGGGTTGGTTGATGCTGTATCCATACCCGCGAGCATTGCAAAATCAGACTTTGGACACTCAGCCAGCAGTTACTATGATGCCTAGGATGGATGCAGCTTCAGGCACGAATGATTTCTTCAGGCCAATGCTAGGCCCAGTGATGACAAGAAACGAACACGAAATGCTGACCAAGTTTCTCAAGCTGAAACCTCCTATATTTCAGGGTACTGATAGAGAAGATGCTTATGAGTTTATACTGGATTACTATGAGAGACTGCACAAGCTGGGCATTGTGCGACCGTATGGGGTTGAGTTCATCACAATCTAGCTGCAGGGAGATGCTAAGCAGTGGTGGAGGTCTCATGTGGAATGTCGGTCGTCTGTTTTACCCCCACTGACTTGGGAATAGTTCCACACTCTATTTTTAGAGAAGTACGTACCCCGTACTTTAAGGGACTGGAAGAAGGATGAGTTCTTGAACTTGGAGCAGGGTAGCATGTCAGTCTCTGCTTATAATGCTAAGTTCCACGCCTTGTCTTATTTTGCTACACAGATGCTGGGTTCCGAGGAGGAACAGGTCCGTTTGTTTGTGAAGGGTTTGAATACTGAGCTGCAGGTGTTGTTGATGCATATGACTTCTTTAGGGAAAGTCTTTAATGATGTGGTGAATTATGTGAAGAAACTTGAGGGAGTCAGGCAGGCGGGGCAGGCTAAGGTGTTAGCCAAGACGCCCCAAAATGAGGGAAATTATGGTGGTTCATATTCCAGGGGTCATAATCAGCAGGTATACTCAGCCCGTCCTATTCAGTCAGCTCTGCCAGATGCTACAGGTGGTTGTTCGGGAGCTAATCAACAATCTTCAACTCTTAGAGGCCAGGGAGCTTCTTATTCATCTGCTAGCAGGCCTGCACTTGATCGTTGTTGCTTCCATTGTGGTGATCTGGTCCACTTTAAGAGGGAGTGCCCTCACAGGCACACCGGCAATCAGGTTCAACAACATCCCAAGGCTGTGGTCTCGGCAGGTAGAGATAGTCATGCTAGAGGTCGTCCACAAGGTGGGCGAGGTAACTTTCAAGGAGGCCAGAGAGACAGAAGGAATGGAAGTGCGGGCAGAGGTGCGGCGCAGCAGGCCAGGGAGGCTGCCCAGATTGATGATCAGGCTCACTGCTATGCATTTCTAGGGAGGACCGAGGCTGAGGCATCAGATGCAGTAATCACATGTACCATTCTCGTCTGTGATAAAATAGCTTCAGTATTATTTGACCCAGGTTCTACATATTCTTATGTGTCTATGAGTTTTGCGTTGGGTCTAAACTTGATATGTGATATTCTTGATTCCCCTATCCATGTTTCTACCCTGATTGGAGAGTCTGTGGTTGTGACTCATGTTTATCGTGACTGTTCTATTGTGTTTGTGGGGTTGCACACTTGGGTAGACTTGGTAATCCTGGATATGGTTGATTTTGATATTATCTTGGGCATGAACTGGTTATCCCCTTATCATGCTGTATTAAATTGTAACACCAAGACTGTGGCTCTAGAGATTTTCGGTAAGGATGGGCTAGAGTGGGAAGGTATGTACAGGCCTAAGCCAGTTAAGATCACAACGTTTGTTCGGGCTAAAAAGCTAGTGTAGAGGGGGTGTGTAGCCTTCTTGGATCATCTCTGGGATGATAGTGTGGAGTCCTCATCTATTGAGTAAGTTCCAGTTATTTCTGAGTTTCGAGAGGTGTTTCCAGCGGATTTTCCTTGTATGCCTCCCGACAGGGATATAGACTTTTGTACTGATTTGGAGACAGGCACTCATCCCATTTCCATTCCTCCGTATCGTATGGCTTCGGCAGAGTTAACGGAACTTAAGAATCAACTACATGAACTCCTAGATAAAGGATTTATCCATCCTAGTGCTTCGCCTTAGGGTGCTCCAGTCTTATTTGTAAAGAAAAAGGATGGTAGTATGCAGATGTGCATAGATTATAGGCAATTGAACAAGGTTACCATCCGGAATAAGTACTCGCTACCCCGTATTGATGATTTGTTTGACCATCTCCAGGGTGCATCGGTGTTTTCAAAACTTAACTTGAGGTCAGGGTATCACTAGTTGAAGATTAGGCTGGAGGACATTCCTAAGGCTATTTTTCAGACTCGGTATGGGCATTACGAGTTCTTAGTAATGTCATTTGGGTTGACCAATGCACCAGTAGCATTCATGAGTTTGATGAATGGGGTATTTAAGTCATATCTGGATTCCTTCGTTATTATGTTTATCGATGATATTTTGATCTACTCTAAGAGTAGGGAGGAGCATGCTAATCACCTTCGTATTGTGTTGGACATATTGAGACGCTTTATGTGAAGTTCTCCAAGTATGAATTTTGGTTGACTTCAGTCACGTTCTTGGGGTATGTAGTGTCAGAACAGAGGGTGATGGTGGATCCCCAGAAGATTGAGGCAGTCAAGAGTTGGGCCCGACCTAGCTCTGTGACAGAGGTGAGGAGTTTTATTGGGCTCGTGGGGTACTACCAGAGGTTTGTTAAGGATTTTGCATCTATTGCTACTAACCTGACAAGGCTAACACAGAAGGATGTACCATTCGTGTGGTCCGACAAGTGCGACGAGAGCTTCCAAAGGCTCAAGACACTTCTGACCACTGCTCCTATCTTGTCCTTGCCGGTTGAAGGTAAAGACTTTATTGGTTACTGTGATGCTTCATATTCTGGTTTGGGTGCTGTGTTGATGCAGTATAAGAATGTGATAGCCTATGCCTCCAGGCAGTTGAAGGTGCATGAAAGAAACTACCCGACTCACGACTTAGAGTTGGAAATGGTGGAATTTGCACTCAAGATTTGGAGACACTACCTTTATGGTGTCAAGTGTGAGGTGTTCACCGATCATCGCAGTCTGCAACATGTGTTCACGCAGAAGGACTTGAATTTGAGGCAGAGAAGGTCGATGGAACTGTTGAAGGACAATGATGTGACTATCCAGTACCATCCGGGTAAGGCTAATGTGGTGGCAGACGCACTGAGCCGGAAGACAGTTAGCATGGGTAGTTTGGCTTATTTAGGGATGTCCAAACGACCACTAGCAAGGGAAGTTCAGGCGTTATAGTCCAAGTTCATGCACTTGGGTATTTCAGAACGAGGTGGGCTATTGGCCAGCTTTGAGGTCAAGGCCACCTTCATAGGGGAGATAAAGGCCAAGCAGTTTCAGGATTCGAAACTGAGTAAGCTCTGGGGTAAGGTAATATCCGGGGAATCCAGGGACATCACGCTAGACTCTGGTGGAGTACTAAATTTTAGAGAGAGGATTTGTTTTCCTTGGGTTGATGATATAATTCAGAAAATCTTGGTAGAAGCTCACGGTTCGCGGTACTCAAATCATCCGGGTGTGACCAAAATGTATAGGAACTTGAGAAAGCATTATTGGTGGCCCGGGATGAAAAGGGACATAGTGGATTTTGTGTCCAAGTGTCAGAACTGTCAGCAGGTAAAATATGAGCATCAGAGACCTGCAGGACTACTTCAGAGAATGCCAATTCTAGAGTGGAAGTGGGAGAGGATAGCCATGGATTTCGTGGTGGGTCTCCCCAAGACCTTGGGGAAGTATGATTCTATATGGGTCATTATTGACAAACTGACCAAGTCAGATCACTTCATTCTAGTCAGGGTAGATTACAATTCGCAGAAATTGGCTAAGATCTACGTGAAGGAGATTGTGAGATTGCATGGGGTGCCACTGTCCATCATTTCAGACAGGGGTACACAGTTCACCTCTAAGTTTGGGGTAAGTTGCATGAAGATTTGGGTAAACAGATCACCTTTAGTACAACCTTCCATCCTCAGATTGATGGTCAGTCAAAGAGGACAATCCATGTATTGGAGGACATGCTGAGAGCATGTGTGATGGACTTCGGGGGTCATTGGGACCAGTTTCTACCGTTGTGCAAGTTCTCGTACAATCATAGCTACCACTCCAGTATCGACATAGTACCATTTGAGGCATTGTATGGGAGGGGTTATAGATCACCAGTTGGATGTTTTGAGGAAGGCAATATAAAGCCTCTGGGCATGGATTTGGTAAGGGAAGCGCAGGAAAAGGTAAGAGGCATTCAGACCAAATTGCTAGCTGCCCAAAGTAGGCAGAAAGAATATGCGGATCGCAAGGTCCAGGACATGGAATTTCAGGTTGGTGAACGGGTGTTATTGAAGGTGTCACCAATGAAGGGAGTTATACGGTTCGGTAAGAAGGGCAAGCTCAGGCCTTGGTTCATCGGTCTGTTTGAGGTTCTAGAGATTGTGGGGCCTGTGGCCTACAAGTTGGCACTGCCGCCTAGTTTGTCGGGTGTCCATTTGGTATTCTATGTATCCATGCTTAAACGATACCATGGGGATGGGGACTACATCATCAAGTGGGATGAGGTGCTTTTCGATAAGGATCTTCATTATGAAGAGGAACCAGTTTTGATTCTTGCTTGGGATGTCCGAAAATTGAGGACAAAGGTGATTAATATGGTAAGGGTTCAATGGAAGCATCGTCTAGTTGAGGAAGCCACTTGGGAAACCAAGAAAGACATGCGGGACAAGTACCCTCACTTGTTTGAGGATTCAGGTTCTACACTTTCCTCCCTATATTTTTGTAATTTTGAGTTTGACCGAATGATGGGTAAATTGGTATTTGTTGTAATGATCGGGTCCGTCATTATGGGTAATCTATTCGTTCCAAGTTTTAGAGTTAGAAAACTCTGGGTTTGGGAGTTTGAAATTCTGGGCTAGGCTCGCCTCAGCCGGTTTTGGAGTGAGGTATAGTCTAGCGAAATCTGGGTGAGGATTGGGTGAGATGTCTTGATTCGAGATATCTTTCCATGTATCCAAGACATAAAGGAGTTTTGGAGACTTTTCGGAATCGAATTTGGGTAAGTAGAATTCCCAGAATCGAGGTTGCGTGAAGAGGTTATTTCGGATCATCGAGGGAAGCAAGTGTGTTGTAAAATGGACCAATTTTGGGGAATTCCTGAAATTTTGTCCGTGATGAGTGCCACGGCTCCACCATATCAACCTATGCTATAGAGGAAGAAAATCCCGCTATGGTGGGAGTCAAGGCAGTCAACCTCCGCCATAGCGGTTGACTCCGCTATGGTGGTACCTCTATAGCGGAAGATGACCGCTATAGCAGAGCGCGACGGGATTTAATGCAAAAACTTCCCCAAAACAATTCAGTTTTCTACAAGTCATTTGGAAAAAGAACTAGGGCGATTTCAGGCGTTTCTCCCCCATTCTTCATCGTTTTTCTTTCCTAAGGTAAGACTTTTACTCCCCGAACTCCGTATTACTTTTTCTATGCGATATAATTACTAAGGGTGGACTTGGGGAGAGGTTTGGAATGACTTAGGGATGATATAATCCAGGGATAAAGTGGGATTCGAGGGGTGGAAGTTCTTAGGTATTGTTAAATTTACTGTTTATTGATCATGTGACCTTAATTTCCTAATTTCTTCCATAAAAAATGGTAGAACTAGGTGAATTAACAGTGAGAAAGACCGAAAAGAGGGTGAAATAATCATGGGTGGCCTGGGGTTTAGGACTTTGCATAATTCGGGTAAATTTTAGGCCATAAGGATTAATTCTTGGTTATTGCGTATTGTTTTAGACCAAGAACCGGCAAGAACTTTGGAAAATGGGAAAGCTCCAGTTGAGTAGAGCTTGGATCATTTTGAGGTAGGTTATGATTTGATTTCTATATGCTTTGTGTGTTTGAGTACTTATATCTAAGTATTTGTATGAGATGCATGGCTTAGGAAATGCTTAGGAATGTCTAATAGTCCTGTTTTATCAGTCTGGTTCAACTGTGAATTTTTCTTGTTGGTTTTACAAGTTAATTGTTCATTGTTGTGACTGTGGATTGTTTGACATTCGATTAGTTCGGGTACCACACATGGTACGGGATATACTAATGGTTGACTCGGGTACCACGCCTGGTACGGGTTTATTTTACTGCATTATCACATTGATATTATTGCTTTGTGCACTTATTGTTTGTTCCATGAGTGGACCGGGCTGTGTTGTTGAAATGTGATATTTGCTTATGGTCCTTGAGAGGCCGGGTTATTGTTGTATCTAATTTTAGAGTTGGTCTTGGTGTAGACCAGGTTTTGCTTGTTAACACTTGGGTGTTGGTTAGAGAGGATCCCAGGGTGGGTCTGGGCTATATAGATAAGAGGTAGTTGTTTGCGTTGACTTTCGTATAAAAGTGGTTGGTATGTAGAGACAAGTTAGGAGAAGAATTGTGGTCTAGAATTGATTGGTAACTCGATTATATGTTCTTGTACTTGTACTTGATTTTTGTACTACTCATTCATTGTATATTTGGAACTGGCTGATGATCCTACCAGTACACGGTGGTTGTGTACTGATACTGCACTTGCTTGTCTTTTGTGAGTACATAATATCTTCCTGCGGTTGACACACGACCTCACTTGTAGGCCTGACTGTTCGTGATATCAAGGGTGAGCTGTCTTGATTTCTATCCATTTGAGTTGTAGCCCAATTATTTCAGGCTTAGACTATTTCATTATTTTCTTTGGGATTGCATCCTTGTACTCTAGCTTTGGTAGATGTTTTGGGCATGATGACTTTCAGATTCTAGGGGGATTTCCGCAGTTTTATTTCAATGAAATTACTTTTGCTTATTTGAATTGCTAGTTTATTTCCTGTTGATGAATTTAGGTTGTTAATCTAGGCTAAGGGTTGAGCTCTACTGGTTCGCTCATCCAGGGATTGGGTGGGTGCCACTCACGATGGCATGGGTCGTGACAAAAGGGTAGTGGGAGTTAATCTCGGACAACAACAACAACAACAACAACAAAAAAAAATAAAAATAAATTATATTGTATAAATTAGTAATATTACTAATTCTTTAAATAAATTAGTAATATTTAAAGAATTAAATATATTGTATAAATTATAAATACAACTTTAGAAAGCGTCAGAATAATAATAAAATACCCAATTTATTTAATAAATAAAAATAATACGTTAAGAAATTATTTTTAATATAAGAAATACTAGTAAAATAACAGCCCGGGCAACGTATAGGGAGGTCAAAATTGGGTGTCAACAACTTCTCATTCCTTGCTTGAAAATGAAGGATGACTTATCGGGCAAGGAACATTGACTTAATAGCCAATTTTGTCCGGATGAAAGAATAATTCTTCAAAATTGTGGAAACACAAATATGTTGCGGTCGAGACTTTGGTTTTCAAGTTGCCTACATATCCCTGATTTTACGGGAATTAGGCCGTGTGTAGTTCTAGATTTAGGAGCGAACAAGGTTTCTAAAGGAACTGAATAACTGAAATTTCGAACGAAGATGCAATTAGCACGAGTCAATGAGATTTAAACGATTACTGGAGAATAGGACACGAGCAACGGTCCAATGTTGGGGATATCGAGCAAGGAACATTGACTTATCGGGCAACGAACATTGACTTATTATGACTGTCATCCTATTTTGAAAGTGAAAACGATGACTAATCTCATTTCTTGGCCTGCTCGGCTCTCCATGTCTGCAATTTCTATTATGACTAGATAAAAGATTAGTACTTAAATAAGAATAAAATAAAGTATTTTTGGTATTAAAATATGATGCAAGTTCCCTTTAAGACCATGAAAGGTTGCTTAAGGCGGTATAGATGATGTCTTAAGCGATGATATCTTAGGGCCATGATGCGTAAAATTAATTCTCGGGACATGAAATAATGTCCGCAGGCCATGAGAATGATGTCTTTAGACTATGACGCCTTCGGAGCATGATAAGCAAAAATTAAATCTTTAGGCTATGAAATAATGTCCGCAGGCCATGAAAATAATGCCTTTAGACTATGACGCCTTCGGAGCATGATAAGCAGAAATTAAATTCTTAGGCCATGAAATGATGTCCGCAGGCCATGAAAATGATGCCTCTAGACTATGACGCCTTCGGAGAATGATAAGCAGAAATTAAATCCTTAGGCCATGAAATGATATCCGCAGGCCATGAAAATGATATCTTTAGACTATGACGCCTTCGGATGATTAAATGATGATTAAAGAAAGCGTATCTGTTTTGAGCATGATTTGATATGTAGTAGTTTACTGTGATTCGATGCGATCTCGAGCTTGAATGTAACTTCGGGCACAATGCAATCTTTTTCTCGATGCAATCTCGGGCTCAATGCAATTTTTGAGCCAGATATAATCTCGGGCTCAATGCAATATTGGGCACAATATAATTCTCGGGCCAAATATAATCTCAGGCTCAATGCAATCTCGGGCACAATGTAATTCTCGGGCCAAATGCAATTCTCGGGCCAAATGCAATCTCAGGCTTAATGCAATCTTGGGCTCAATGCAATGTTTGGGCCAAATGCAATTCTCGGGCACAATGCAATTCTTGAGCTCAATGCGATTCTCGGGCCAAATACAATTCTCGGGCTCAATATAATTCTCGGGCCAAATTCAATCTCCGGCTCAATGCAATCTCGGGCATAATGCAATTTTCGGGCCAAATGCAATTCTCAGGCATAAATAATTCTTGAGCCAAATGCAATCTCAAGCATAATGTAATTTACGAGCCAAATGCAATTCTTCTTTAAAGAGATAGGGTACCTTAGCTTTCATGCTATATTTTGATGACGATTGTCTTGATGCTGCTTAGATGATTTTCAAATTTGTTCCTGCTAATTCTGCATCCATTTTTTTTTTATTAATTTGATAAAGGGGGAGATTGATTTGTGCTTCTGCTCTTGGCTGCATCTTTCCTCCTTGTTCTGTGTTTGCGGACGATCGCACCCTCTTCAGGTGCTCGCTCAAGCAAGTGAACAGATAAGCTTTGAAATCATGTTTTGAAATAATTTTGTTTTCAAAAGAGAAATAAAATGTTATTATAAAAGAGAAGAAAAATATTGTTGAATCATAAACCATGACGTGTTTTGAGACATCACAACGTCTTATAAGAGAATGTCCTTGCTTCTAGAGTGCAACTTAGATGAAATTTTTGAGGGCCCTCAAAAATTTCTGCCCCAGTGTAGAACTTTAGTCCTCAACTAGTAATTCTTTGTAGAGCGAGCGGTTGTTTGTTGTGAATTTTTGAGATCCCCTCAAAAATTCTGCCCCAGTCTCATGTCCCACGGTAATGCTTTTCAGATGAAAATTTTGAGATCCTCTTAAAAATTCTGCCCCAGTTACATGCTTGATAAGAGGATATGATTTTTTTTATTATGATAAGACCAAACTCCACAGGATCGCCTACGTATACCTTTTAAACGGGAATCAGGTCAAACGTAGTTCCAATTACAGGGTAAGAAAGCATAACAGAAATAAACTTCCTCTCAAACTCTCAGATAAAGTATCTCTTGACGGTGTCTGAATTGATAGGCTTGGGCCACACTTCACCATCCATTTCTGCGAGTATGAGTGCTCATCCTATCAAGACCCGATGAGCCATATAAGGACCCCGCCAATTTGGTGCAAATCTCTCTTTTGCCTCATATTGATTTGGAAAGATCCATTTCAAAACCAGTTGCCCAGGTGTAAAATGCCTTGGTTTAACCTTCTTATTGAAAGCTTTGGCCATTCTATTCTGATAGAGTTGACCGTGACAAATCACATTTATTCTTCTCCTATCAATGAGTGCCAATTGCTCCATTCTTCCTTGCACCCACTCGGCATCGCTTAATTTTACTTCCCGAATAATCCTTGGAGATGGTATCTCTACTTTAGCAGGTATCACAGCTTCGATACCATAGGCCCAAAGATAAGGGGTGGCCCCTGTAGAAGTCCTCATTATTGTACGATATCCCAAAAATGCGAAAGGTAGCTTTTCGTGCAGTGTCTATAATTGTCAATCATTTTATGCAATATCCTCTTGATATTCTTGTTTACAGCCTCAACTGCTCCATTCATCTGTGGCCTACATGCTGTGGAGTTTTGATAGTTGATCTTGAATTACTCGCACGTCACTTTCATCAGATCACTATTGATATTGGCGCCGTTATCTGTAATATTGACTTAGGGACCCCAAATTGATAAATAATATGATCTCAAATAAAATCAGCTATAACCTTCTTTGTGACGGACTTATACAAGGTGGCCTCAACCCACTTAGTGAAATAATTAATAGCAACAAGGATGAACCTATGCCCGGTGGATGCGATGGATTCAATAGGCCCAATTTTGTTTATACCCCAAGCTACAAATGGCCAAGGGGAAGTAGTGACATGGAGCTCGTTGGGAGGAACTCGAATAAAGTCGGCGTGAGTCTAGCATTGATGACACTTTTGCACATAACGAATGCAATTTGTCTTCATAGTTAACCAAAAGTACATGAATCTCAATATTTTCTTGGCCAAGGAAAATCCGTTCATGTGAGAGTCACAGGTTCCAGCATGGAGCTCTTCAATCAAACTAGAAGCTTCTCTAGCATCGACGTACCTCAACAACCCTAAATCAGGAGTTCTCTTATACAAGATTTCTCCACTTATGAAGAACTGATTTGATAGCCTCCAAATGGTGCATTTTTGAATACTTGTGGCGTTCTCCGGATAATCTCTATTTGTCAAGTACCCCTGAATATCAGCATACCATGGTTTACCATCCAAATCTTCTTCGACATGGAAACAATATGCAGGCTGCTCATAAGTATGAATAGGAATGAGATCAATATAATTCTTGTCTGGATGGTGAATCATAGAGGACAGGGTGGCCAAAGCATCTGCAAACTCATTTTGGATCCGCAAAATATGTTTGAATTCTATCTTGACAAATCTCTTACGCAACTTTTAGATGCAATCTATGTAGGGCAGGAGTTTTCTGTTCTTAGCAGCCCACTTCCCTTGCACTTGATGGATCAACAGATCTGAGTCTCCAATTACCAGTATTTCCTGGACATTCAAATCAATTGCCAGTCGAAGCACAAAAATACAAGCTTCATATTCAGTCATATTGTTGGTGCAAGAAAACCTGAGTTTGGCTGATATAGGATAATGTTGACCAGTTTTTGAGACCACAACAACTCTAATACCTACCCCTTTAAAGTTTGCAGCTCTGTGAAGCAAAGTCTCCAACCATCATATATTTCAAATATGTCTTCTCCCATAAATGCCACTTTTTTATCAGGAAAATAAGTTTTCAAGGGTTCGTATCCGTCATCTATGGGGTTCTCGGCTAGGTGGTCCACCAATGCCTGTGCTTTCACGGCCTTCTGAGTGACATAAACTATGTAAAATTCATTCAATAAAATTTGGCATTTAGCCAGCTTCCCAGTAGGCATAGGCTTCTGTAAGATGTACTTCAGTGGATCCATTCTCGAGATCAAGTAGGTAGTGTATGCTAAGAGATAATGTCTCAACTTCTGGGCTGCCCAAGTCAATGCACATCATGTGCATTCTAGCAAAGAGTAACGAGCCTCATTTGATGTGAACTTCTTGCTCATGTAATAGATTGCCTGCTCCTTCTTCCCCATTTCATCATGTTGTCCCAGAATACAACCGAGGGCATTATCCATCATAGACAAATACAGTAGTAGAAGCCTACCTAGTTTAAGAGGGACCAATATAGGAGGATTAGATAGGTAACCCTTGATTTTGTCAAATGCCTGTTGACACTCTGGCGTCCATTTTGTGGTAGCATCTTTTTTAATAACTTGAAAATCGGCTCACAGATGACAGTGGATTGGGCTATGAAGCGACTGATGTAGTTGAGGCTGCCCAAGAAACTCTTTACCTCTTTCTTATTTTTTGGTGGCAGAAGCTCCTTGATGGCTTTGATTTTGGTCGGGTCCAACTCTATACCTCGATGACTAATGATGAAACCTAACAACTTTCTCACAGGGACTCGGAAGGCACACTTCGCTGGATTTAGCTTCAGATTGTACTTTCGTAACCTATTAAACAACTTCTTGAGACCATCCAAATGACTCAAACTCTTTTTGGTTTTGATGATAACATCGTCCACATAAATTTTGATTTCTTTATGGATCATGTCATGAAAAATGGTAGTCATAGCCCTCATGTATGTAGCTCCAGCATTTTCAACCCGAAAGGCATAAACTTGTAACAGTAGACCCCCCAAGGTGTAATGAAAGCAGTCTTCTCAGCATCATCCTCATGTATCTTAATTTGATGATAGCCAGTAAAGCAATCCATAAATGATTGTGTTTCATGCTTGGCACAATTATCGATTAAGATATGTATGTTAGGGAGTGGAAAATTATCCTTAGGGTTGGCTCTATTAAGATCCCTGTAGTCGACACAGACTCTGACCTTACCATCCTTCTTGGTAACAGGCACGATATTGGCCAGCCAAGTCGGATATTTAGTCACTTAAATGATTTCAGGCTTAACTTGCTTTGCCACCTCCTCTTTAATCTTCAAGCTCAGATCGGATTTATACTTCTTGAGTTTCTGCTTGACAGGAGGACAAGATGGATCGATGGGAAATTTGTGGGATACAATCGGAGTGCTCAACCCTGTCATATCTGCATAGGACCAAGCAAAGACATCTTTGTGTTTTTTCAAAAACCGAACGTAGTCCTCTTTCTCATCTGCTCGTAAGTAAACACTGACCTACGTTTCATTAGCCACTTTTGAGTCCCCTAAGTTCACTACCTCTGTATCCACTAGGTTTGCCTTAAATTTATCTTTAAATTCTTCAACCTTTTTGACAAGTTCTTCTGGTACCTTAGCTTCTTCTATCTCTTCTAGTTCACTTATATTATGTTGCACAGTCTCAAATTCAAAATTTTAAAAGTAATTTTGCTGAAAAAGGAAAAACATAAATAAAGAATATTAATAGACTGAAAAGAAAGACTTTTATTAAATAAAAACTGAATGTATTCAAAATGGTAAATAAAATAAAATGAAATTAAACTCGAAATCGGGCCTATTTATTAAAAACTATAAAATCTTCTGAATCTACCCAAGTGCTCGACGAGCCCTGGAAGGAGTGGCAATCCAGTTACTAAGAGTGGCTTTTGGCTGATTATTCTGTTTAGGAACTGCTCCTCTCTCCTCATTAATGATGACGTTGCAATCTTCCTTCTCAATCTCTGTTAGGAATAGACCCATTAAGCTTTCAAGTATCTCATCTTAACCATTATCTAGAAATCCTACAAAAACAAAAGTACGATATAGTGGAGGTATCGATTTTGGCAATGGATAATAGAATCAGCCTAAGGTGACTTCCAATCTCGATATTCTTGTGCAGTATAAGGATAACCCAACCCGAACGTGGTCTCCTGTGACTGTATCTGTATTGGTTCTATTATGCCCTGTAAATTTGCTCCTAAGCCACCATTAGGTACGAACCCTGAGCAGAGCAACATATTCATGATCGTGATGCACCACCACAGTCCTTCCTTAACAAACCCCACTATTTCCAGTGTGTGAAATATCTCTCCGTTCAGTCTTTTCCTTCCTTCCACCGCGTATATGAAATGTCCCTTCTCACCATGGACCACCACCTCTTGATAGTCCCATTCAAACTTGAGGCATTGATGCAGAGTAGAGGGCATCGCTCCTACTATATGAAGCCATGGATGACCAAGTAATATATTGTAGGAAGCTGGGATATCCATTACTTGAAACATAATGGAGAATGTGGCAGAACCAATCACTATATCGAGGGTAATTTCCCCAATAGTGTCTCTTTGAGAGCTATCGAAAGCCTTCACGTTCATCCTCCAAGTCTGGATCCTAGAAGTGTCAACTTCTAGTATCGTCAGTGTGGCGAGGGGGCATATGTTTAAACCAGAGCCTGGATCGATCAATACCTTCGTTATCACCCTATCTTCATACTGCATGGTGATGTACAAAGCATCATTGTGCGTCCTCTCTTGAGACGGTAACTCATCCTCGTGAAAGGATATTTTATGAGCCTCAAATACCTACCTGACCATATGGGCTACCTCTCCACCGGTGATATTAGCTAGTACATAAGCCTTGCTAAGAACCCTCATTAAAGCCTTCTGATGGAGCTCAGAAGTCGGCAAAAGCGACAAAATGGATATTTGAGCTGAAGTTTTGCTCAGCTGATCTACCACAGAATATTCCTTTGCTTGTACCTTCTTCCAAACACCATTCTCCTCAACCTCTACAACTGGTTGCTTTCCTTTGCTAGAACTTCCCTAAGCCAGATTTTTAGGTGTGTAGATTCTGCAAGATCGAGTCACAACCTGAGCAACGTCTACCTCGACTACCTTTGCTTTCCCTAAAATATTTAGCTCATAAATCCATGGGATGGCATGAGGACCATAAACAACTGGAGTGGCTCGATAGACAGTAAATATAGGTTTAGGTGCAACCACCTCTACTTCAAATGGAACCTGTGCTGAAGCAGGCGTCTGTGACACCATCGTGACATCCCCTTCTTGCTTAACAACCCAAATAGAACCATCCAAATCCACTACCTCTCCGACCTCTAACATATTGACCTGATGATTTGGGAGTGGATTGTTGGTGACATTTAGAGCCAGGTCCTTCAACTGAATAACCTTTGTATCAATCAGCTTCTGAATTCGGTCCTTCATTGAGCGGCATACTTCAGTGGTATGTGAACGTTTTATCCTCGAATGGTATGCACAAAATTTGTTAGGGTCATACCATTTAGCCTGAGTGTCTATGGCTAAGGCATGAATGGGGGTAATGATACCAGCCGTCTTCAATCTCTCATACAACTGGGCAATTAGTTCAGCTATTTACTGCTTGATCGGCCTCTTTTCGAAATTTGCTTTGGGTCTGTAATTTTGATTTGCTGGGGGTGATAGGAATTGGGAAGGATGGGCGTTATAAATGGGGTAAGAGGGAATTTGGTATTGTTATGTAGGCATTTGATATGGCATTTGATAAAAAAGGAATTGGGTATGGTACTGGAGGTTGTTGGTATTATGGAAGGTGTGGTGTAGAGGTTGGTGGAGTTGGTATTGTTTTCAGGATCTGCGCCATCATTACAGTACCCACTTCCTTCTTCTTTCGATTTTTAGCAATTCTGCCAGATTGTAGGGACTTATTGGTAGCCTGTAGAGCCTCCAGATTGATAATGCTACCACTTTTGATGACTTCCTCTAGTCTCTTCCAAACCTGGATGATTTCAGCGAAACTCTTATCTATGATGCGCATCATCTTTTCATAGTAATGTGGTTCTTGGGCTCGAATAAAATAATCTTTCACCAGAGCCTCGTCCATTAGAGGTTGGGCTCTAGCCGCTTCAGCTCTCCATCTCATAGCATATTCTCGAAATAATTCATTAGGCTCCTTCTTCAGGTTTTGAATGTAGAACCAATTTGGGGAGTTGTCGATGTTGAACTCGAATCTTTCTACAAAATCGGAGGCCATGTTTATCCATCTGGACCACTTCCTGGCATCTTGCTCAATATACCAGGTTAAAGCCTTCTCAGTAAGGCTTCTCATGAACAACTTCATTCGTATCTTCTCATCTCTTCGTACTCCCACCAGTTTATCACAGTACATTCATAAGTGTGCTTTGGTATCCCCAGTCCCATTGAATAATTAAACTTTGGGAGGTTTGTACCCCTCTGGTAACTCAACGTCTGAGTGCATGGATAGGTCTTCATAACTCAAGCCCTTCATTTCTCTAATACCCTCTATATGCTGTAATCTGCCGGTTATCTGCTCTAACTTGTCGGCCATATTCTATATTAACATGTCCTTTTCAGAAGGTTCAGGCTCAGACTGGTACTGGATAAAAGGGGCGGTTTCCACGTATATAGAGTTCAAGTTATGATTTCCCTGAACGTGGGTACAAGCTATATTTGGAGTGGTTTGAGAATTTTGTGTAGCTGAGTGTGCAGGATACTGTGGTGGAGGAGGGTATTGATTGGTTCTTTGGGGGGTGTATGGGGATGGTGTAGGTTATTTTGGGGTTGTGATACATGGGTTGTAGCTTAGGGTCTTGTGGAGGCATCAACCAACGGGTCTTGAGGACTGTTCAAGGTAAAGGACAACTTGGTCAGATTACGAACTTGTGCCAGTTCTTCCTGTAAGTCGAGAATTTTCTGCTCCATTCATAAGATTAGTTCATTATGCTCTCCTCCAACACTTTCTGAGATTTTCTTACTTGTACCCACCCTTTCGCTAGCACTGTTGTCACCCATTCTGTCCTTTCTTTGATGGTTCAAACTTGTAGAAGGAGGAGGAGTCCCTTTCGACCTTTTATGATACCCCAACATGCACAAATCAACCTTTGGGAAAGGGAGTAAAAATAAGACAAAATCAACAGAAACCAAGTTAGTAGCACAATATATATTATAAGGATAAACACATTGGTTGCGAAAAATAAATGTCCTAAATGCAAGGAGCCTCGTTGAGCAAGAGGTAGGCCTAAGATGACACATATATGATTCATGATAATTTAATCCAAGTCAAAAATTAATATTAATCGGAGTTTAGAGTTAGATAATAAACGAAACAAACCATTTTATTGAATCAAACTTTAATCTACTAAAATCGTTTGTGGGAACGAAAAGAAAAAAACAACAAAGTAGAACTAGGGAAAATGGGATGACAAGGGATAATCCTAAATTTAAAAGCCTCCATTGTACTGGTTTAGATATCTTGGATCAACTTGCTCCCACATTGCATGAGTGATATCATAGAGAAGATTTAACAACTTCCGTGCCCAGATGGTCTCTTTTGTATCTTCAAATTCGTAAGGTTGTACCAGTCCGCTAAGACGCACGTCTTCAGCATCCTCCAAAATCCACACATAGTACTCAAGGGAATAATAAGACTGCTTGGTGCCCATATTTACAGTCATCAACCCTCCCCATTGTTAAAGTAATTCTCTGGCCCTTGGAATTTCATATTTCGGGCCAAATTCAAGCTCGGAACCACCCATGTGAGCCCTTAGAGGTATGACTTGAGTCTGCCCAAACTGGCGAAGTACTCGAACTGGAGTGTATGGCTGGAGGCCCTTTAGACCAATGAGCTCAATGTAATAAAGCTCCTTGCTTCTTATGACGGCTGTGCAGGCGGATAACCATGAATACTTCCACTGAATCAAATATATTGAACACGCTTTCATATAAGCAAACCAATCTTCAGTACCCACAGGAGATTGAATCTGACTATTCTTTGAGCATGAGTGTCGATCTTGTTCCCCATTCCCTTAAGAATTCTACCAAGTTGGGCTATTTGTAAGAGTGCTCGATGGCCCATAACTGTAGTAAAAGGTTACACCCTTCGAAGAACCTCTTGCCCCTAAAGCATTTGGACAGAGCCCTAAATATCTCAGCCAGAATCATGGGTACCAAGGTGACTTCCATGTTATCAATACTGCGCCATAAGGCTTGGACCACTAAACTGAGGCAAGTATCAATCTTACCATTCTCTCTTGGGGATACTAGAGTACCTAGCAAGGCTATGGAAAAAGTATTCAGTCGTTTCTTTTCTTATTTCTTAGAAGAACAAGAGAACTCTTTCTGAAAAATCTTATAACCATCCCTGCGGCTAAAGTGCTCATAGAAGAAGTCTAAAGAGATCCATTAAAAGTTCAGACAAGCTAGTTTGAGGTTATTTTTCAATCCGAGATGATGCAAAAACTTTTTCCCAGATTGTTTGCGAGGCAAGATCAATCCTCTATTTTGATACTGCAGCTCAGGGAATCCTTCAATATCTTCCACAGTCGGTGTTAATTCAAAGTCGCTGAACTTGAAAACTACCCTCTCAGGGTCCCAGAATTGCAACAAGGCCTTGATCAGATAACAATCTGGAGCTACATAAATCAGAGAGGTCAAGAAACCCAGGGATCGACGAATCTCCTTGCCATGATCCTTCTTTATATCTTCCCACCATCTCCTTAATTTGTGAGGAACACCCACAATCATCCTAGTGTTGAGAAATACCGGTGTGCCCTCCATTCTACAGCCTGACAAAAAAACAAAGAGATTTTCTAAACTCTTTTTTATTAAAAATTGGCTTGGATTAAGTTGTCATGATCATTTAGCACATAATATGATAATTTGTCTTTGGGTTGATGGGAAATCCTTTGACAAGAGGGAGACTACTAACTTTGTGGGTTGATCCCCTAGGGCCGAACCACCTATGATTTATGCGTGCATGACTTAAATAAAGGGGTATATACAGCACTATCTTAGGTTTCTAAGATTTAGGTGGACACAGACGTGAGGTTTTCCTATGCGAGGAGGCACGTGGTCACACGATAACAAAACTATCCGCTCACCCCATGTCTATACCAACTCTCTAAATGGGTATTTGAAAGAATTTTGGAGAAGTGCAAAGGCACAACTCACGTTATAGTGTGTGAAAGTGTGAAGTTCCCAAGTGGGGAAAGTATGAACGAAATGACAGTTATGAAAAGCGATAACATGTAGCATATATGAAAAGTAGTAACATGTTGAACAGTTAAAGAAAGCAGTAAAAAAAAAGATAAGAAATAGTCAGTAGAAAAATCAAAAACATATACTAGGTGAGGAGGAATCAAACATAAAAACACATGTTAAAGGAAAAAATATACTGAACATAAAGCAAGTAAACTATCTAAAGGAACAAATTAACGAAAAGAAGGGGACAAGCAATTAGCTGAAGACACAGCGGAAGAATATAAGGAGAAAATTAATCATGCTAAATTTTATCATGAAAACACGAAAAAAAATTACATTGATCATGACAAAATACATAATTTTTTTAAAAATAATTAAAACATGATAACATTATTTTAAGAAGAACAAAATGAGAGGTAGCTAACCAACTTCTAAGAAGACATATAAAAAGGGAAAAGGAAAGGGAGTTCAACATGATTTTTTTTACAGACAAAAAGAGAAAAAATTACACAGAAGAAAAAGAACATAATTTTATCCACGAAATACAATATATGATTAGATATATTATTTAAACACATAAATAAATTAAAATATTCTAGACATAAAAAAATAAGCATATTATTTTAAGAAAATAGATAAGAGAAAATACTCTTAGCATAAAAATAATCACTTAGAAAGACAAAAAGAAAGATTAAACAAGAAAAACACAGGCAAGTAGCACGCTAATCATGAAAATAAATGATTTATTTGAAAAAATAAATAACAGAGAAAATAAACAACAGTTAATTACGAGAAGAAAGTAATAAAGTAACAAAAAAACCACATAACACAAAATCCATAATGGTTAGAACCTAAGTATTCCCCAGCAGAGTCGTCATGCTGTCGCGCCCCATTTTTCTCGCGAAAAATGAAATTCGACGTGACAACTCTTTTTAGGATAAAAGAGCGTGAAGAGTTGCCACCTAAAAAATTAAGGTGCGTTAGGCCACCATACTACACTAACTACAATTAACTTAGATTAAGGTCTACGCAACCAGAAGTCGGATAAGGGTTCAAGTTACCTCGAAAGGAAGGTGTTAAGCACCTTTCGAGGTCCATAAATGTGGGTCCCTGCCGGATTCGTTATTTATGTGGAGAAGTACGTGATAAACAAAGGTCAATAAATTATTAAATTAAGATGCCTATGTGATTAAACAAGTAAACTTTTATTTTAAAATAAGTGATTAAATTAATTTAATTAATAAAAATCTAGATGAGAGATGATTGCACATATAGATTACAAATAAAATAAATACGTAAATAAGAAGAAACAGATAAGCGAGAAGACAGAATTGACACAATGATATAGAAAAGGAGACCTAATTACTAAGTGATTTAATTAACTACCCCAAGCATATAATAACATAAGAATTAAATAAACTATAGATCCTATACGTTAGGGAGTAATCGCTCAACCTCGTGCGAAGTCTTAAAAGACCTCGTAGTCAAAGTGCAATGACTATCGAGCTATAAGTGTGTCATGTAGATCACTCCCTACGTAGGAGGAAAATAAATTGGGGAGGGAGGGGGGAGGTTTGCCCTAAAGGATCACCCCATGCAACATAAATTAATATTTCGCAATCCAATTAAGGATTGCTTATATTAATTAGCGAGCACAAACTATCATCTCCGACTACCCGCCTAGGTTGGTTATTAGGGTTGTTATTAACCTAAGAGCGCATTAGAAAAATAAAAAATACTAACGCGTCTTAAAATGCCTACCTATTCCAACCTAACGTCCAAGAGGCATTGCACTTACTAATTTGGGCATTGATCTAGACAGATAAAATCCTAAGGTTATTAATTAGACTCGGAATTAAGTGTCAGAATATACAAAGACTTTAACAAATAGCATACAAGTGATCTCAAATAAGCCTCTTATTTAATCAACGAGAGCTAATCAATAAGCACACTAAAACAGATCGCATTGTCGTATGAATAAACCTATAGGCATGATCTTTAATGATTTAAAACATGCAGAAAATTGGCATTTTGATTAAGTCTATGGACATGACTTCTAATGCAAAAATTTATTAATTAAGTCCTATGAGCATAATATCTAGTACTCCCTCCGTCCCACTTTATATGACCTAGTTTGACTTGGAAGAAAAAATGGGAAGACTTTTGAAACTTGTGGTCTAAAATGAGTCTTAGATGTTTGTGTGACTGTAAATCATTTCATTAAGGGTAAAATGAGTATTTTAAAGTTAAATTATTACTAAATATAGAAATGTGTCATTCTTTTTTAGACTGACTAAAAAGGAAAGTGAGTCATATAAAGTGGGACAGAGGGAGTAGTTATCATGCTGAAATTGATTTTAACATGCTGAAATTGATGGCCAAATAAATTTATATGCTGGACACAGTTTTTTTAACTTATAAGCACGATTTCCAATTGAAACAGTGAAACTACTTTGAATCCTATAGCCATATTATCTAGCTATCTAGTTATTTAGTTCGGAAAATAAATTTGAATCCTATAGGTAGATTATCTAATTTGGATACGCAGAAAATTGATTTAGTTCTATAAACATGATAACTAACTAAATTATGCCAAAACAGATTTTTAAATCCTATAGACATGGTTCCTAACAAATTCTGCAAGCATGATTTAGACTTAGAGGAAAGATAACTAATTATTTAAAAGTTAACATAGATTTACCTATGAGCATGGTATTTAAATATTATGACTGGATTACAAACACTATAAGCATAATCTCTAAATATTTAATCTGTTTTATACATGCTGAAAATATTATCCGAGATTTGCAAACGAAATCTATGAAAAGAATAAAACATGCTGAACCAGTTTATGATCCTATAGACATGATTTCTAAGCAGATATTATTATACTCAACATGCTAAAACAACTTTAATCCTATAGGTACATTGACTAATTAATTTGAACATTAGATATTGATTTAAATCCTATAAGCATGATTTCTATTGTTTACAAGTAAAGCAGATAGCACGTTGTTTGCTCCTCCCCCATAGCAGTCCCTAAAGTATTTCATTTATATCAAAATTTATACAATAAATATTACAGACCCAATGAATGAATATATATAAGAAATAACATAATTAATAAAATCTAAAGGTCTATAAGGATCTTCCCAATCCCGGTCAACTCTTCACTGTAAGACCCATCTTCTAATAGAAAACATGTCAAACATGTAAACCTAGGATTTGGAGGATCCTATTACAACCAATAAGACCGCCCTTGACATGTCAGAGTTTCTGGGGATTTCAAGGATCCTAGGCAGTGCTTATGTTAGGGAATAGGGGTGCGTTAGGGATTCCGCTCTCCACCAAATACCACGAAAATAAAATAAGATAAAAATCAAGTATGCTTATGTAAATTACTAAGCAACCAATGCAAACAAAGAAAAAGCCAACAAAAAGCAGGTTATGGATACATATACTACATGCAGAATTTTAGTGAATTCACACATATACACTAAAAGTATTCTTGAATATACATAGATGAACTAGAGTGTGTTCTAAACTGCAAGAAATCATACATATGAAGTGAAATTTTCTTCGATAGAAACTAACCAGTTAGCTTCGAGTAACAAGAAAATATTCAAAATCCAACCCTTAGCAATCAGTAATTGTAAGCCAAAAAAGAAGTCTTAACATATGAGAGTAGTAGATGTGTAAAGTCTGAGAAATAATGAAAAGAGGGAACTGTTTATATAGTGGTCAGTTGCCAGCAAGAATAAGGAGAAAGAATATTTTAAAATCAATTAAAAGAATTCCTTTCTTTAAACACATTAGTAGAATCAATTAGTAGTAGGAAGTGATAAGTCAGAATTCTACCGACTTATTGAGCCTAAATTCATGAATTATTGCTATATTTTGAATAGATTTAGAGGTTCTTATGACCTTTATTGATGTATATGCAGGTACTTTTGATGAATGATGATAAACAAGGAAATGGACCAAAAAAGAGCTCAAAAAGAGTGAAGTGTGAAGTGTTCGGAAAAACTGAAGATTCTGACTAAAGATGCTGTGGCTGTGCGACACGCACAAGACGAGGTGTGATATGCATCTCCTCCGCATGAAGCTGCAAAAGTCCTGAAGAATCTGTTAAGGGGTGCGGTCGCTGTGCGACGTGCACATATCAAGGTGCAAACCACACCTCCTTCGCATGAAGCTCCCAAGTTAAGCTGAGTCACTGGTTCAACTGAAGAAGGTGTGCGACACGCACATCATGACATGCGAACCGCACGTTGTGTTGCACACCTCTCGAAGAATATTTTTGTCCTAATTTTTAGTGACGCTTTGGAAAACTGTAAAAGACTTATTTAGGCACAATTGTACAAAACTTTTATGAGACCTGATATTTTCAGATAGTTTTTGTCTTGAAGAAAAAGTTTTCACCTCCATTGAGAAAAGAGTTTTAATCTAATTCTCTTGGTTAACACTTGTGTGCTCAAATTGAATCTAGAACTTGAGATTCAGCTCTAATGGAAGAGAATTTTGACTTACCCAGCTGATATCTCTTTCTCTCTTGCTATGAGTGGCTAAATTCTCTTGTCTAGGGGTGTGTTGATGATGGGTTCTTAGCTAATGGGTGTGGGTGTTGTTAATTCAGCTTTATAATTGCTTATTTGACATGGGTCTAGTAATTTCACCAAGTTTTAATCCTAAAATTGGTGGTTGCAAACATTAATTTTCATTACTTGACTATGCGATTGCTTGAGAAAGGATTTCATGATTTCAGATGTGAAATTACTAGTGGAAACTTGGGATTCCATTCAGATTTGAGGCTAGAAATAACTCTTATTGACGGAATCACCCATTTAAGGGTCTAAGCTAGAGATAGTGTGACCTCCCCAAGCTTACCTTGGTTGTTTGTTGATCAAACCAATGATGTTCTACCCAAAATCATTGGAAATATGGATGTTGATCGAGAGATAAACATTCTATACCCATGACCAATGCTACGTATGTCAATAAGCAAGAATGAAAGTGAATTGATGATCACCCTATCCCATGATAAAAGCCCCATCGAATACACATCCCTAATCGTCTAGTCAACTTGGTACACCCACTCTTATTTTATTATTTTTTAATTGAATTGTGATTGTCGTGATAACATCCCAATTCCCCCAACCTCTTACTTTTCATGTTTAAGCATTTACTCCCTTTTTAAACTCATTTCGATATAATCTTTAGTTAGCTAGCTCCAAGTCCCTTGGGTACGACCCCGACACTCGTTGGGATTATAAATTTTATTTTGCTGCACAATCATCATGACCTTCAACTTTGGGGAGCACGATTTGAGCGTTCATCAGAAAGTCAGACCTAGTTTACCATAAATGCGTGAGCACTAAAATTATTTCGTGTAACAGAAGCCAAAAATATACTTTCCTTTTCGAAAGAAATCAGTCCCTTTAATTGCAAAACCAGAGTGAATTTTAAACAAATTATTAAATTTACCATAAACTTTTCCAAAATCAAGCAATTAAATCAACAAGTCAACACTTTACCATATTTAGCCGAGTCTCAAAACTATTTCAATCTATATAAGGAAGAGAAATCAATCAAAGGAACGGGTAATCAATTGCACATCCAAATCTTACCAGGAATAAACAAGTATCAAGGTTGTTATAATCCAGATAAGGCAAGAAGATTCAATCAAATGTATAGAGACACGCTGAAAATAATCAATATGGGTCAAAATTCATTAAAACAAATTGCACCCAAGGCTGTCCAGATTTGATTTCCAGAAAAGAAGTAGAGCCATCAAACCGAAGTCACCAAATTCGCAGAGATAGAAAAATATCAAGGCCATCTCACTTATACAAGGAAAGAAAAATATAAATCAAACTTAGACTAATCAATTGTGACCTAAAATAATCAAATAATGAGCATAGGGTGCTCCTAATCACAGAATCAATCAAGTCATAGAATCATAGCAATTATTCTACTCTCATGCCCACAAACAAGCCATATAAGACTGCTTCAGGGCTAAGCGTAAGATTTTCAAGTCATGAGCAAAATTGTAATCCAATAATAAGATATGACTTAACATGTAGAACATATCGGGGCAATGAACGATAGTAAGCATAGGCAAACCAAACCAATCCGAACTTAGAATATGAAGCAGCAAATTAGCAATTGAATTAATACAAAAATGACTCATTAGGTTTCAGACTTAGAACACAACAACAATAATCCAACATGCTTAGAAATCAGCTTCACCAACAGAGCAAACACATATCCGAATTTTCAGAATTAGGCTAGAAGTAAAAGTTTATAAAAATTAGGGTTTTTCACATACGATAGTCCACAAGGAATAGTTAACACAAAATTACGGGACTCAGACATAAATTCACATCCCAACTCTACTAATTTCACATCTAAAAATCAGGTAACAAAGAAAGAATATGACAAAATTAAACAATGAAGGAAGCCAAATCAGAAATGAGTTCGTGATATCCCGTTGAAATTCCATACTATAACAGAAACCAAGATGAACATTGATTTCGAAAACCCCCAATGATAACGAGCTATCCGTGACACCCCTTTCGCCGAAGCCTCCGAAACTCGCCGGAGATTGCCGAAAAGAAGAAAACACGGACATGGCAGCGACTTCGATTCTGACGACGAGGAGAACATGGGGGTTTCGTTGGTGGTTCACCGGCTGTTAGTGGCCAGCGTCGAGGACGAGAAAGAGAGAGAGAGAGAGAGAGAGAGAGATAGAGAGAGAGGGCGGGGCGACATTGGAGTTCGACGGTTTCGTCGAGGTGGTGAACAAGGGGAAGGGAGAGAAGAGGGGAGAAAGGGGAGCGGGGGTGGTTGTCCATCAGCGGTGGTTCGACGTCGGGGTTCACCGATAGTGTCGTTGTGATGGTGGAGAAGCGGATGGGGGAAGAGAGGGAAGGAGAAGGTGAAGGGGTTGAGGGTGGTGTTTGAGAGGAGTTTAGAGGTAGAAGGGGGGAGGGGGCAACTGATGGTGAAAGTGGAGAATGAGGGTTAGGGTTGGGGTGTGGTTAATTAAAAAGGAAAGGGTAGTGGAGTTAATCTTGGCCGTTGATCATACTAGATCAACATTTGAGATTGTATTTGATGCGGGTCGGGTTTAGAGCGGGCCAGACAGATTGGGGCAATTGAAATTGGATTTGGTATTTAAAATTAAGCCCAAATTGACTCAATTTAAGCTAGAATTGAAAGAAATTAGATAGGAAGGGGGTAGAATTTAAATAAATTGAGAAAGAAATTACAAATTGAGCTATTATCTCAATAGTTATTGAATACGTGATTTGACAAATAAATAATACTAGTAATTAAAATAATAACTATAATAAAAACGATAATAATAAAATCCTGATAATAATAACTATAATGCTAATAATAAAAGAAATGATAATAACTTATCATTTGCATGTGCAAATAAGTCAAAATTGAGTGTCAACACTATCTATCACTTAGACAATAGAAATGATTGCATTTGCAAATAGGTCAATCTTTTCATATGTCCGACATACTTTTTATCCTAAATTTTTTATATGTTATACATAAAAAAGTATTATATTATATATATATTATATAATTGTCTCATCTTTATCTGTCAAAGTTCTTTTTTTTTTTTTGGAAAAATACGATTGTTTACGCTTAAATTCATATTTATTCTTAAAAAAAAATCATCATAGGTTTACTCTTAACAAAAAGCAAAGCAAATCATAAAAGAAAAGAGAAACAACTTCACCAACCAAGGAGAGCAAAGTAGCCTCAATTTCCAGAGCCACCAACAACTAGGCTTCTTCCTCTAACCTTACCAACCCTCATTTCACTATATAAAAAATTTATTCCATCTCCCAATGGAATCAATTGAAAACCCAACTTTGAAATTGGATATACATCCCACCAAATGGCTGCTACTACTTCTTCCTCTTTACAGGGTTCATCAAGAATTGGTTCAACACCCACCATTCCTGGACTTCATTCTGATTCACTCAACCCCAGATCAATCTCTTTCTCTTCTAACCTACACAGTCTCTCTCTCAAGTAATTTTCTCTCTTCCCTTTTCTTTCTTGGTTGTTAATTGCAAAGAATTTTGAATTGTTAACACATTTTTGTGGTTTGCAAATGATTGAGAACCAGAATAATTTAGTTGGTGAATTAGTTTTTGTTTAGTTCCAGGAATCTTATTGTTAAGCTTGGGATGGTGAAAGTTTCGATTTTTATGCAGTAGAGGTTCCATCTTTTGGGTGGGGGAAGGAGAGTTTGGGAATATTTTCCCAATTTTATGAATATTTAAAGCATCTGAATTGTTCTGTTGTTATCTCTTTGTTTACTTATTAGATATCAACAGCAATGAGGATAAAGTATCTTTCTCATTCTTGGAATGTGGAAGTTTTGATTCATACAGTAGAGGTTCCAGTTCTTTTTTTTGGCTTTGGGGGGAGGGTGTTGGGAATCTACTCTTATGTTGTGTTTGTTTGTAAGTCTCTGATCTTCCCTTGTGCCAGAATTGCTCTGTTAGTACACATATTCTTTGTTTACTTACTCCATTAGACATGAAGAGCTATAAGGATTATGTCGATCAACATTAATTGTTTCTACTCCTAAAAGAGCTAGCTTGTATGAAATTAATAAGGAATTAAAAAGGTACATGATGTCCACATGATAAAACAAGGGTTCCGTTAGAAAAGGAAGGGAAAGTTAACAGGGGGATGATTTTGTTTATGTTTGGGATACTTAATTGATGTTGCCAGTTAGGGTGAAATAGTAGGGATGATTTTGGTCAAAACTCTCGTAGTAATTGACACTCTATTTAAACCTTGGGCCACGAAACTAACTAATGTCATCACTGTTACTAGTTTTCTAATTATTTGTTAGTGGCTAAGAAAGAAGATAATGCTACAGAGAGAGCCACTGCTCTAGAATCTCAAGTACAATCATTTTTTGATAAAGAATCTTAAGCATAATCATTTTCTGATAAAGAATCTTAAAAGTATAATCCTTTTTGGGAAAAGAATCTTAAGTATAGTCATTTTTTGATAAAGAATTGCAAGTATAACCATTATTAAATGATGGTGATTGTATGTGTAATTTTACATCTTTCTTCTCATTTATCGGGGATGACAAGCCTTCTCTTTTCCTTTTATTCTCTCGTTATTGTTTTTCTACCTACCGTGGTATTTTTTTTTTTTGACATAATTCTGTTTATTAAATGTTTCTAGTTGCAAATTGCAAAGATAGTGTCTCCCCTGTCAATTTTGGTATAGTACCTTATGTTCATTCTAAGCCATCCCAAGAAGGTTAACCCCTTAACCGTAAGTGACAAGTGTTGTGATATTTGAAATGTTTGAATGAACATGTAAATGCTTTTGCAACTTTTATTATTTGAACTTTGTTATTACCTGTCAAGAAAAGAAAGGGGAAAAGGAAAGAAAGAGAGCTTGAAGAGATATCTTCTTTTAGAAAGGTAACAAGAGCTTGAAGAGATATCTTTTCACTGTTTTATCCTATCTCTGACAAAGACATAAAAACATGAACTTTCTTATATTTGCATTTCTCTAATAAAGGGAATGTGTCATTGAACCATGATAAGCATTCAGTAAGAAATACTCCATCTAGATGTTTTTGCTGAATCAGAATAGTTGTTTATATATGTCTGTGGCAGATCTTCAGGGTCAAAGAGACAGCTATACTCACGTGGAAAAGGTTCAGTTGTCATAACACAGAGCATGGACAGAGTTGAGGTTGATATCTCGCTCAGCCCCAGGGTGAATTCAGTAAAGCCTTCAAAAACGGTTGCTATAACTGATCAAGCAACTGCTCTTGTGCAAGCTGGTGTACCTGTTATTAGATTAGCAGCTGGTGAACCTGATTTTGATACTCCAGCCCCAATAGCAGAGGTAAAATTTCGTAATCATGGAATCTGATCTACACCTATTCTGAGGAAATCAATGTTCTACTCTTTTCTCTATTTAGTAAATTTGTCTCACTTATTCAGGCTGGGATAAATGCAATTCGTGAGGGTCATACCAGGTATACACCAAATGCAGGTACAATGGAACTTCGGTCGGCTATTTGTCATAAATTAAAAGGTACTAATTTCTCTAGTTGAAGTTTATTACAGAGATTTTTGTTTCTATTTGCTTTTCTGATTTATTTTCTTGATGTAGAGGAGAACGGTCTATCATACACGCCTGATCAGATTTTGGTAAGCAATGGGGCAAAACAAAGTATTGTTCAGGCAGTGCTTGCAGTTTGTTCACCAGGGGATGAGGTAACTCTACACATCCAAGGACTATTAACTTTCCTACGTAATTTTCATTTCCATGTCGAATTGTTATTACGGGTCTCCAAGGATTTCTCTTTGGTGGTGAATGGCTTAAAAAATTGAACTCAGAATTATGTTGTTTTCTTCATAAAGGGAGCCAACCTATTTCACCATTTCTGTGTTGTTTAATCTCTTGCTAGAAAAATACTGTAGCTGGTTTAACTGTGACGGGAAATATACCGTTAGTCAGTGCAATCTAAGTTGCTCGGACTCGGGTGCGGGTTTACGACACGGATGCGAATCCGAGGGTCGGATCTGGCAAAATTTAAATTTTAAGATTCGGGGGTACGGATCCAAGTATGGATACGGGTGTTGGGATTCGGCAATAAGATCCAAAATTATAAAATAGAGCTATAAAGATATTCTTAATTTTGAAAGATCTTCTAGGTCCTCTTCCCCAAGACCCCAACTTCTTCTTTCAAGCTCTCTGGTTCTTTCCTTCAGAAAAAGAAAAAGAAAGTCTTTCAAGGCCTTCAACCAACTCTCCTGACAAAATGTTGCTACTGTCTACCAAAAGTCCAAACACAACCACTTGAATTCTTAGTTTCTCTCTGTTTGGCCTAAAACATGAATTAACAAATATTGACCAAGAGGAAAAGCTAAAAAGGAGACACAAGGACAATAATATTGAAGGTATACCATATATACCATGCCTTAAATCTATTTTATCTTTCATTTTGAGAAATCAAAATCTCAATTTCCCCCCAAATTAGTCCATGTACTCTAGTCAAAGTATCCAAGGTGGGTTGACCGAATCCCACACGTATCCCGCACCCGCACACGTGTCGACACTGGTGCGGCAGCAAAAATGAAGAGTCCGCGCAACTTAGAGTGCAATTACTTAAATCAGTTTGCGTTCCCCCCTCTTGAAACTTTCATTTTGGTGAAGTGTCTTCTCCCCGTCTTAAAGAATGTCAGATGCTGAAGATAAGGTTGGATCCTCTTTAGCCCCCCCCCCCCCACCCCCCCCCCACTACCACCAAATATGGATGTTAATCAGTGGGTCTTTACGATAGAAATCACTCAATCAGTAATGTCCATAGTGACAGGTTAATGTAATGAAGATTATTTGTTACTTCTGCAATGTAAGTGGTAGTACTTCTTTCTGAAGTTTGTTGGCTTATTAACCCACATACACGGCACAGGTTCTTATTCCAGCTCCCTATTGGGTGAGTTACCCTGAAATGGCAAGGATGGCAGATGCAACGCCTGTGATTCTTCCAACCAGCATATCTGAAGATTTTCTATTAGATCCAAAGCTTCTTGAATCTAAACTGACTGAAAAGTCAAGACTTCTGATTCTTTGTTCTCCATCCAACCCAACAGGGTCTGTTTACCCTCGGAAATTGCTCGAGGAGATTGCTGAGATTGTGGCTACGCATCCTAGGCTTCTTGTAGGTTCATCATATCTAACTCGTCTTGAATATGAATGTGATCCCAATCTGTTCTCCGAATCATAACTACCCCCTTCCTGCCCAAAAAAATGTTTTCTGGTCTGCAGGTGATATCAGATGAAATTTATGAACACATTATTTATGCTCCAGCAACTCATAGTAGCTTTGCATCGTTGCCTGGTATGTGGGATAGGACCCTCACTGTTAATGGTTTCTCTAAGGTAAGCAACTCTTATGGTACGAAAATTATAATTCCTTAGTTCTCCGTTGCGTTTCTTGAATTCCTTGGCAATGACTTTCTTACAAATTTGGGAATACATATCTGGAGGTGTGCGTTATAATATATGCATTCTTGTAGGCATTTGCAATGACTGGTTGGAGACTTGGCTATATTGCTGGTCCTAAACATTTTGTTTCTGCATGTAATAAGCTCCAGAGCCAGGTAATCTTTTATTCTTAACAAGTACATTGACTTAAATGAATGTTGTATTTCTTCTTCGAAACTCCTATTAACAAGTTAACAGGTCTGGAAACTGAGTTTCATTGTTGGGTTTAGTTTAAGATGATCGACAAAACCAGTTTTCATCCGACCATACTTATTGGAGTGTGGCTAATGTACACTTTCCTTGAGTGTGGTCTTCTATTTGGCCAGAATTAACCTATTCAATATAGACCCATGGAAAATAGTAAAGGACGCGTTCACTGTCTAAACACTAAATAACAGTCTTCATATTATCCAGTGTGGCTTTCCTCCTGTGTGAGAGTTCACTTCCAAATCTATTTCTCTGCTGTTGCAGTTCACATCAGGTGCAAGTAGCATCTCCCAAAAAGCAGCTGTGGCTGCTCTGGGACTGGGCTATGCTGGTGGAGAAGCAGTTGCAACTATGGTAAAAGCATTCCGTGAGCGGCGAGATTTCCTCGTCAGGAGCTTTGGGGAAATAGATGGTGTCAAAATTTCAGAGCCTCGGGTAACAGTTCATTTGTTTAAATTATGAGTATACTTAGTAGTAAAGTTGCTTAATGGAGGACTTAAAAAGTAGAGAAACAGGATTATGTGCATGAGTGCATCTAGTTGTAGTAAAACCCTGCTGACCTTTTTTTCTTTTTTGCACTCTTACCGCTGATATATTGAGCCCAAACTTTCTATTTTCTTTTGCAGGGAGCATTTTATCTATTTATTGATTTAAGCTCTTATTACGGAGTAGAGGTTGATGGATTTGGCTCTGTCAACGACTCAGAATCTCTTTGTCGCTATTTGCTGGATAAAGCTCAAGTAAGATTTATGGCTTTTTGAACTTTAACAAGCATAATTACAAAATGACAGATGTGCAAGATGTTTAGTTACCTATAGGCCCGAAAGTGCTTGCACTAAAAACAATTTCTAGGATACACTCTTGACATTTTTTCAGATAATACAGATACTGCAGCTTTCAAACAACTCTTAATACTGACCATATGAGTGTGTTATCTACTTGAGCATCTAACCTGGGGATTCTGCAGAAAACATTTCCACCTTGACTGTGTCATTCTCAATTGTTAGGCAAAATATAATCTGGTCAAAATCTACAAAGACAATCCTAGAAAATCTGACTGTTAGTCATGATTTGATGATGGGCATTACCTTAAGATGCTCCTTGCCAGGGGCGGAACCATGGGGGTGCAAGGAGGTTCAACTGAACCCTTTCGTCAGAAAATTACACAGTATATACTAGGTCAATTTGTTTATTTATGTATAAATATTAAGTTTTGAATCCCCTTAACATAATATGAACTTTAGCTCAGCGGCCAAAGGTCTTAATGTTTAGCCCATTGTTGTGGGTTCCATTCTCTTAGAGACATTCTTTTTACTTTTTTGAATCCATTGTCAAAAGTTTTAGCTCCGCCCCTGTTCCTTGCGGCTCATTTCTTTTCTCCATGCCCTAATGCATGTGCCTCTCTCTTACCTTAAACAGGTTGCGCTTGTCCCCGGAGATGCATTTGGGGATGACACATGTATCCGTATCTCCTATGCAGCATCGCTCTCGACCTTGCAGGCAGCTGTGGAGAGAATCAAGAAAGCATTGGTTACTCTCAGACCTCCTGTCCCTGTTTAAAAATGCATCAGTAATGTTTGCTGATTTGGGTTCTGCTACAGCCAAAGATTGTAACTAGTTTGTAGTCTGACCCTCCATGTTCTCTCATTATATGTATTCTTAAGTGCATTGCTGACAATTATTTCTCCCGGATCTTGAGAAAATTCCTGGACACTGTAGTTAATTTGTGTGCAATTTCTTGGTTGATGATTGAAAATGAAAATAATTCAGTGTGACGTTTATCTCCAAAATTATGAGTCAGTTATGTAGAATTAGTCAAAAAATTTCCCCTCAACTATTAACTTCTAGTTTACTATGCCCTTTGTGAGAAGTTGGAAAATATGTCCCCGCCCTTAAACGTATCAGATGTGCTCTTAATTTTCAACCCTATAGCTGTCTAATTTTGTTCATGCTGGAGCAGTTTAATTGCCACAACACGAGGTAAAAAGAGAAGTGGGACATGACCCTGGTCGTTTCAGTGAGAATCTGTTTTTCACAATGCTTAAGGTTACAATTTTTTCAAATAAACAATTTGAAGACCTATTGATTCTAACATCTAATTGCAGAGTTGATTATTCTGACCTTTCAATTCATAGATGTAGATCTCGGACCTATGAATGGGGATATTTATGAAACTCACATAGACGTTGAATAGTAAACTAAACGAAAATAATGCTGTCCAATTGGCAGAACGGAAGATCGACATGAGAAGCCGATATGTTCTTGATATAGAATCCCATGCAGATTTCTTAACTGTTTTGTTAGGCATTGACATGAGCGATTCTAAAGTTTTTTCTTATTCTTAAATCACTTCCTGTTCAGTTGTTGGTTAAGTGAAAAAATTATGTTTTATAGCAATTTTTTTTATTGGCGATAGAAAAAGCTTTTATTTTCTAGTGATTCCACAACCTTGGTGGTGTGACAAGGAAGTTCAATTGACATCTCATTTGATAAATTTAATTTATTTATATTTTATATTTTAGTGAATTTAATCTATCATATCTCATATATCGTTATAGAAAGTAGGTTATGATAATTTTCATGAGTGTATTTTTTGGAATAAAATTTAGACATAATTTAACAGATCAAAAAGAGTTAACGTGTGATATGGTGCCATGTGAGCATGCGTGCCCCACATTTTCTGTTAACATTGCTATTAACTAACGTAAGGGAACAGGGAATTACTTATCTTGCAAGACTTCCTTTTGCTTCAATTCTAATGACAAGAAAAAAATACTAACCAATTAGGAGGGTTTTAATATTTTTGTATTTGATTTTTTTATATTATACTAATCTTTCTATTCCTTCTTGATATGTTCATCTCGAGTCCAATCACCAATGTAAAGTTGTACTTTAGTTAAACTTATTTGGCTTTAATGAAAATATTTACTCCCTATGTATCAATTTGTTTCACCTGACTTCTATTTTAGTTCGTTTAAAAAAGAATGACCCTTTCTCTTTTTAGTAACTTTTTAATTTCAACTTTCCACATGACATGTTTAAGACCACAAGATTAAAGAATATTTTAGTACATTCCACATATCTTTAATTTAAGACCACAAGATTCAAGTCTTATTTATTTTCTTAAACTCCGTGCCAAGTCAAAATAGGTCAATCAATTTGAAACGGAGGGAGTAACTTTTTAGAACTACTTTTATAAAGTTGTACAGTACTTTTTTATATATATTACTTCTCCTGTTGCAATTGATGTGACATAATTTGAACTGACGAAAAGTTTAAGAAAAAAATGAAAACATTTGAAACTTGTGATATAGAAGATGACATAATGTTTGTGTGATTATAAAACTATTCAAACTTGTAAAGTTAGACATGCCATAACATGTGTTGATTATAAAAACTTCTCATTAAGAATAAAATGTGAAGCGTGAAGTTGATTGTTTTTAAATTTAGAAGCGTAACATTCTTTTTGAACATAAAAATATATCACAAAACTAGAAAAGGGGAGTAGATTTTATACTTTGATCTAAATATCCATGTTGGATTATTAGACATAAGTTGATCATTTTCTGAATTGCTCTTCGTCATATATAGTAGCATACTTGCAAAATATCCTATAACTAGTGAATGCAATTTTATCTCCAAATAAAAGATGAAATTAGTTTTAAAAAAGGTTCTCTTTAAATTGATATTGAGAACATTTATGTATTTAGATACTTAATTTGGAATATGCAAGTGACTTTTTTTTTTTGAAATGACAAGGCATTAATGCAATATATCCAACTAATATCATGTAGACAATACCATTGAGACTAGGAGAGGGAATGTTACCTATCTAGCTGGTATTCCCTTAAGAAAGGACATCATCAAATAGAAGCTAAGGACAACTTTGTACAAACACCAAAACATAGTCTAACTTGATTTACAAGACAATCTACCAATTAATGTCTCTCATACATGAAAGAATATTCTTCAATCTTTACATTCTTTTTTTCCTTCACCATATATATATATATACAGCAAAGGGGCCATCATTTCCATCACTTCATCAAATAACAACCTATCTTACAATCTGTTGAACCCTTAAAAGGGGGGAAAAAAACACAATGGCAGTTCCTAACATTTCAAGCAACAAAAGGTCATCAGAGATTGTGTTTTTCGACTTGGAAACAAACGTTCCATCGAAACCTGGACAGAAATTTTGGGTGTTGGAGTTTGGTGCAATGGTAGTTTGCTCAAGAAAACTTGTTGAGCTTGAGAGCTACTGCACCCTTATTAGGCCAGGGGACTTGTCAGTTGTGGGATTAAAGTCAGGGAGAGTCGGTGGGATTACGCGAAAAGCGGTTGCTGATGCACCTTCATTTGAACAAGTTGCAGACAAGATATTCAGCATCTTGGATGGTAGGATTTGGGCAGGTCATAACATACAGAGATTCGATTGTGTTCGTATTAAAGCTGCTTTCGCTGAAATTGGTCACCCTGCACCCGTGCCTGTTGGAATTATCGATTCCTTAGGTGTTTTGTCCGAGAAATTTGGTAAACGAGCTGGAAACATGAAGGTATACATGAACATTAATTCACTCAATATAAAGTTCAATTTTGAGCATTGCTTCTTAAAATTATTCTTTATTGTAGATGGCTTCATTGGCAGCTTACTTTGATCTCGGGGAGCAAAAGCACAGGTTAGATTATAAAGCTTAAACTTTATCGTCTAAAATTTATGATTTTCATGAAATTGGATCCTAATTTGAATTTTTTATCGCGAATGACAGGAGCTTAGATGATGTTCGGATGAATTTGGAAGTCCTAAAACATTGTGCAACAGTTCTATTTCTTGTATGTTTTTAACTTATCTTATCTTGGCAGAACTTTCCAAGTTTGATTATATTTTGCTTAATTGTGATTCTTTTCCAATGTTAGGAATCAAGTCTACCAGATTTGTCAATTGGGAATTGTCAAGGCACTTCCAGCATCACTACAAGAAGTAGAAGCCAAGTGGTATGCAAATTGATCAAAATCACTAGCTTTTGCTGGATTTGTTTTTGACTAGCAACAGTTTAGTGATCAAGAAAAGAAAACTAATGAGGTTATTTCTTGGATTTGATAATTTGTTACCAGCAAAGTCTTCCAAGTTCTCCGATCGATAATAAGTGGCAGAATAGTCCTTCCTCAATAACAACAAGGAGTAGCAAAGGGAAATCTCCGTGCAGAGAAGAAACAAGCCGGAAATCTCCTCCATCAACAAGTGCTATCGGATATCAAAGAGCTGTTCCTTATGCAAGGCAAAGCTTGGGAAAGGTTAAAATCTGAATTAACTTTTAACTAAGAAACTTAATTATATGCATGATGGTATTCATTTTCTGACTTTGGATTTTGGAATTGGAATTTCATTAGGTGACTGCAGGTGTGAGGAATCTGTTGTGTAAAGCTCAAAACAAGCCTCTCAATACTTTATTAAAGCATTCGCAGACTCTTTTCCGATGAGTAAGAAGAACTTATTCTTCTCATTTTGAGGAGCAAGATCATCATAGATAAGTTTGAAATATTCAAGTAACAAAATTCAAGGCTAAGATGCATACATGGAAGTTAACTTTCTTGGAAAATGTCTGGAGGAATTTTTTTGTTCCCCCTGTGCCTGTTTCTGGGAAATTAATTGACTTGGTTGAAAGCTAAGAGGATCACATCAAAGTCCCAGTTGATCCTCAATTTCCAGTTGCTAATTCAAGTTCTTAATTAACTAATCTGTATTCTTTGGTTACTGATTCCTTCAGTTGTGGAGTTCTGTAAATGTTTGTACCTCTCAATGAATAAATTTCAGCTGATATTCTTTGATTCTATAAATGTTTGTACCTCTTCTAGATTGTTAATTCTATAACATGTTGCAAGCAGTTGTTAAAGCTTGTAATTTGAACGTGGTATATAGCCTTAATTTCTTTATGAACTCCTAATTCCAATAAATTAAGCAAATTCTAAATTTGATTCAGATACGAGTCCAAAAGGGCAGTAAGTACATATTTTTTTCATTCACAAAAGCGAAAAAGAAGTTCCAGGGCTGCCAAATTAGCTATGGTTCAAATTGGGTGTCGCTTTTTGATATTCTTGCACATACTTGGTGCATGTTCTTAGGTAAAAGTGAAAGAGCTCCCCGTGCAAATAATTAATCGGGGCAAAAATATTATTAATCTTTCGAGATTGTGGAAAGAACTAGGTCTAGCCTAGGAGCAACTGCATTTCTACGGGTGATCAGTGTTCGAATCCTGGAACCAACCTCTCAAATGAGGAGGTAAGGCATTTTTCGTTATTCCTTTTGTCACATGAACGCGAGGCACAAAGCCTTATGACACTGGGGTTCGCTTTTATTGGGCTAGTGAAAAGCTAGATAAAATTCTAAAGAGCGTTAAATTACCATTAAACGCACGTAACACCTTAATTGAGCATTGAATTGAAGACCACCCAATGTATGCGAAATTCACTCACATATATTACACATTCACACTTCAAACTTACACATAATGTTATAACATAACATAATAATGTTCAATTCAAGCCACAACTTAATTCGTTCTTACAGTGACAGGGAGCAATAATACTATAATTAGCTCCATTTATTATTGTCCCCTTGAATATATTCATACACAAAACGAGAATTAAATACCGATCGATTCACCATTGAGAATATTAACTTTGAAAAGACGAATATTGTGGTGTTCTAGCCATGGCAGACGAAACAAAGAACTTTCAAATAGGAAGCATGTTCTTACTAGTCAAACATGCCTCAATGGCTTCTCCAATGGTCAAAAAGACCCTCCCTTCAATTTTCTTCAAAAAGTTGGCCAACTTTAATTTGTGGATCACATGCCACCTTGGGTTCGCTAGTGCCAACTGCAAAACAAAAATATAAATGGAAATTGAACGACTCGAAAAAGCTCGTTCTCTCTTATGGAAAGTAAAAACCGAAGCAGAGCAGTTTCGAGTGAAAGAATTTCATGTTGTGTACATTCAACAATGTAAGTAGGTTCAACAGGAGAGTCCTTTAGAGTACTCCCTCCGTCCCAATTTATGTGAGGTAGTTTGACTTGGTACGGAGTTTAAGGAAGAAAGAATTTTGAAACTTGTGGTCTAAAATAAGTCATAGATGTTTGTGTGGATATAACTCATTTCATTAAAAGTAAAATGGATATTTTAAAGTTAAATTGTTACTAAATATAAAATGTGTCATTCTTTTTTGGACTGACTAAAAAGGAAAGTGAGTCATATAAACTGAGATAGAGGGAGTATTATTTTTCATTTTATTTATTTATTCAAGAATTAGACATATAATTGAAGAGGATTAATAGTCACCTGCATTCCATTTGATTCCAGGTCATTCTGCAGTTCTTCAAGAGAAGCTATGCTGGATGTGTCAATGTTGAGCAAATCTACATCCATCAACATTTCAATGTAAATGAATAACAAAGTCATAGCTGTTTCAAGAATTATATTTATACTATTCTAAAAGTGAGAAGCCCCAAATTAAGTTAAACAACCAAAATGTCCATATAAAGTTAAACGAACTTTTTACCTGCTCCGGAAAAAGAGCAGGCACGCGTTCTAAAAAGGCATGCAGAGTTTGCTGCCGTTGGCGCTTTGCATTTTCAACATTTAGAATTCCTTGATTAATTTGAGAAAGTCTTTCAGTGGTAGCTGGATCCATATCTCCCTTTGCTTGGCCAAATAGAGAAAGCGGCTTCTATTTATAGACGTTGAATAGTACTTACTTGACATATCAAGAATAACTAGTTGCACTCTAGCTTGATCAGCACTTTCTATGGCACCCTCATCTTTTTCTTCCAGTGCCAAGTTTAATATCCTGGATAATAAACAACAAAAGACATTATGATCAATAGGTATAAAAGAAAAGGGACCAAAAGAATAATATACTCATCTATAACATAACTTGTTCGATTGCGTAATATGGGAGTAGTGGTGTCAAACTTTAATATATGAAAATGTAACTAGCCCAACCTGCTCAAGTGTCTAGGGATAGTCCTATAAGTTAGTCCACTTTTAAAAGTTTGGGCCAATTTGGGTAACCTATAAATAGCCCAAATAATAATAATAAAAAAGTTTATGAAAATTGTAAACAAATTTTTTGGGTTTGCTTAGAATATAAGCAAACCTCCTGGCTGTTTCTGCATGTGCCTCCTTCATTACTGAGCGGTCATATAGGGGCCTTAGAGGTGTAACTACTATAAAAAAAGAAGAAGACATCATACGACTCTATAGGAGCGAAGGACTCATGAGTGGGGCGATCGTAAGGCAGGCTCGATCGCTTCAATGCCTATAATTTGAGAGATAAGAGGAAAGCCCTCTCTTGAATTCGAAGATGTAACACAAATAATGACTCTCTTCGCGGGGATGTCAGCAGGTTAGGCAGCTCTAAGTTTTTTTTTTTTTTTTTTTTAATGAAAATATTGTAAACAAATTTTTTGGGTTTGCTTAGAATATAACACTGATAAATAAAAGAAAATGCTTTTGTTAGTTTGATTTTCTAATTAGAGAAATTATTATAAAAAAATATTAATGAAAAATGATTTTGAGTTGGACAGATTGAGTTATAGCCCATTGTTCAACCCAAATTGACCTACCCATCTTGACTAACTTTAGGCGAATTATAATATATGGCCGAATGTATTTTAATTCGTCTAAATTCAGTCCAACCCGCTTAGTTGACAATCATATGTAAGATGCTTATTTATAGCTTGAGTACATACCTTCCTCTAATGAAGTTGGCATTTGCAAAACAAAGCAAGGCAGATTTAACTCTAACAATGAGAGCCCCAGGAGTAGTTGTAGCTATGGGATATTGTTCCACATCTCCAAACAAATCACTTCCTGGAAGCCTTCCTAGTTTTTCTGTCCCAGGTTGGATTGAGTTCAGAATGACCTTTGCAAATGATACACCAACCTGAAATCAAGTATAAACACATCCCCTAGCATGTTAATAACATTTGACATGTAAAAATTACAATTAATTAGGACAAATTTTATTTAACTTTTCCTAACCATTTTGGATTTGGGAAACATTAACACCTTCACATCTTGGATGGGACACAAAGTCCCCATTGTATTGTTTCCTCATCCTAAAAGACTAGATAAGCTAACTCCAAGTTGTATTCCTTCTTTGATGAGAAGCTTTAAGAGGTTTAGGATCACAAATTTCAACAGTTTTATAGTCACACTAATATTAGGACATGTTTAATAATTTCTTAATTTGTTATTATGATTTTCATTTTTTGATATTTAGTGTTGGATCGAGGTAGATTTTGAAGATTGACAAAGCTGTGGAACACATGCAGGGAACATGTATCTGTGACTTGTTCCACTCAAGCAGAATCCAACTAGGATCAGGAGAAGGCAGATGACACGGAGATAGGAGCAAAGGCGTGTGGAGAAACGTGTTTATGAGGAGAGTCCAGCTTGCACAAAGTTTTCTTTCAATAGGAAGAATCCTACAAGGAAAGAAATCAAGAAGATTAACTTGACAAGTCCTACAAGGAAGAGGATTCCCAATATGGAAGGAAATCAGCCAAAATAAGGAGAGGACTCTCAGTATAAATACAAGAGAGGTTTCACAATAAACCTCACACACTCATACTAAGAAAAATAGGCAGAACACAATCAAATAGATGGAGTTCATATTTGAGAGAGTTCTGAGTGAAGATCTAAGTGCAGCCAATACAAGAAACCTGATTGAAGAACGTGTTCTTTAAGTCTATGCTTTACAGTTCTTGAGTCAAGTCAATTGTATTGTTTTTCATTGAGTTGTAATTGTTTAGTCTTAGTACCAGTGAGTTATAAACTAGTATAGGAGTGAGTCTTCAAGTTGGGGTAACTCGAGGACTTGGGCACATAAACCCGGGGAGGTTTGTGTGGAGTTTAGGAATTAGAGTTTATAATTCCTTAGGTTACAGAGTTTGTAATCTGTTGTTGAGGCTCATTGATTTAGTGAAATTGGGTTAAATGCTACAGAGGTGTAAGTCGTGGTTGTTTCCCTTTGTGAGACGGGATTTTTCCACGTAAAAATCGTGTGTTCTCCTTTTACTGCTTTATGTTCTAGTATTCGATAAAGAAATAGATTGCTTAAACATGTTCCTTAGGAAAATTAGGGGGTCAGCATTCTAATAATTGGTATTAGAGCGAGTTATCTTAACAAGAGTCTAATGACTCAAGATAAGATCACTATGAATTCTGCACCTCCTCTTGGACACGGCGAAGGACAACACATCAACAAACCACCTCTCTTCAATGGTCAATACTACTCGTGGTGGAAGGCAATGATGGGAGATTTTTTTCAGGCAGAAGACTATGAGCTATGGACCAGAGTCATTGATGGTCCAAAAACTCCTATGATTAAGGATGATGAAGACAAGGACATTCCCAAACCGAAAGCTCAATACACTGAGGCTGACCATAAGATGTTGGGGAAGAATGCCAAAGCCAAGTGCATCCTTGTATGTGGACTTGGACCAGATGAATACAATCGAATCTCCAGCTGCACCACAGCCAAACAGATTTGGGATACACAGGTTAATGCTCATGACGGCACTACTCAAGTGAGGAAATTCAGAATTTCTAAACTATCCATTGAGTATGAGTCTTTCAAGATGAAGAATGGTGAAACTCTTCAGGAGATGATCACTAGGTTCACTACTGTTGTGAACGAATTGGTTTCTTTGGAAAAAATATACACTACTGAGGAATAGGTTGACAAGGTATTGAGGACCCTTCCCAAGCCATGGGAAATCAAGTTCACTGCTATCAGAGAAGCAAAAGATCTGACAAACATGTCTCTAGATGAACTGGTAGGTAATCTAAAGACCTATAAAGGGAACATTGAGAGCACTAAAAGAGGTGAAGGAAGCAGATATAAGACTCTTGCTTTCAAGGCTACATAAAGTGATGAATCTGAGTTGGATGAAGATGACATTGCCTTGATAAGTAGGAACTTCAAAAAATTCTTCGAAAAGACAGGAAATTTTGAAAAGAGAAAACCATCACCAAGAAAATAAAGGAATGTAGACAAGGGACAAAATGGTGGCTGCTTCAAGTGTGGAAAAACTGACCATCAAGTCAAAGATTGCCCTATGCGGGAAATTGAATGGAAAAAGGAAAGAGCTGAAAGAGAAAGAAAAGAGCAAGCCAGCAGAAAGAAGAAGAAGGATGCTGGTTAAGCTATATATGCTGCCTGGGGACCAGGTTCAGACCACTCAGGAGATGAGGACACAGAAGATGTTGCCCTGATGGCCATGGAAGACAATGAATCAGACTCTGAGTCATACACTGAAAAACCTGAGGTAAATCTCTTTGATCTCAAGTACAAGCTAAAACTCTTCTCTAAGAAAAAACTGTCCTCTCTAATGATGACCTTCATTGATAATTTTCAAGAATTGAGTGAGAACAGAGATCAGTTGTTGGCCTCCTTAACCCGTTTAAAATTTGAGTACATTGACCTTGAAAAGATCAACTCTGATCTAAAAGGAAAAAATCAATCTCTCAAGGAACAGGTCCAGCAACTTGAAACTGGCACTCTCTCTCTTAAGTCTGAAATTTTGAAGCAAACGATTATTAAACAGGGGAAGGGACACAAGAGTGATGACCAAATCAGGTGTGAATAAGATCTTAAGAGGTTCAAAGATGAACTATATGTAGAAAGGGTAAACTCCAGAAGAATAAGTCTTGAATTAGCCAGAACTAAATATGAGCTCGAAATAGCAAATAAATAGACTCAATCTTCAATGATTGTCACTCAGCTGGGTAATAAACTTATAGCACTAAAACTGGAATAGGCTTTGATAAAGAATTTTCTGAAGGAACCTCTAATCTTTGTACTCACTGTGGTAAGGTTGGTCACCTAAGGGAAGCTTGTCCAATTGCTAAAGCTCAACATGAAAAAAATCTCAAAGCTGCTTCTAAAGGCAAGAATAGGCATGTTAACAGAAAAGTTCCTCACTTAAGGAACAGGTCTGCAAATTTGAAACAACCTGTCAAGAGTCTGCCAAAATGGACCCATAAAGATCTAATTCATCATTTTAATCAAAGGAAAGGACCCAAGCTAGTCTGGGTTTCTAAAACTAACCTCTAATCTCTTTTGCACGAAAAGGTGAGAGAAAGCAAGAAACATTGGTACATGGACAGTGCTTGCTCAAGACATATGACAGGAGATAAAGAAATATTCCTCTCACTATCAGAAGGGAAAGGAGGGAATGAGGCCTTTGGAGGAGGAAAGAAAGGTAAGATCACTGGAGTTGGTAAAATAGGTAAGTATGAAGAGAACTCAATTGAAAAGGTATACCATGTTGAAGGACTGAACCACAATCTACTCAGCATCTCACAACTCTGTCACAAAGGAAAAAAGGTAACCTTCTATTCTACAGGTGTGGAAGTGATAGACCTAAGCACTGGGGAAACTGTCTTGACTGGACAAAGATATAAGCATGTGTACACAGCTGATATCTCAAAGGTCCCTGCTGAGGATCTGGTTTGTCTCAGTGTGATGGACAAAGACCCTCTGTTATGGAACAAAAGATTGGGGCATGCTAGTCATGTTCAACTGAGCAAATTGATCTCCAAGGACTTGGTAATAAGACTACCTAAAACTAAGTTCAAGGAAGATAAAGTTTGTGCTGCATGTGCTCAAGGTAAACATGTAAGATCTTCTTTCAAAACTAAGCAGGTGATAAGTTTGTGCTGCATGTGCTCAAGGTAAACAGGTAAGATCTTCTTTCAAAACTAAGCAGGTGATAATTTAGACCAGATCCTTGGAACTGGTCCACATGGATATTTGTGGCCTCATGAGAGTAAGAAGCAGAGGTGGCAAAAAGTATGTGTTCGTACAAGTTGATGACAACACAAGGTACTCTTGGACAGTTTTTCTTGCTTCTAAAGAAGATGCATTTGAGGTATTCTGCACTTTAGTAAGAAAACTGAAAAAGAAACTTGACAAGCAACTAGTTACAATCCGATTAGACCATGGAACTGAGTTTGAAAATGCAAGATTTGCTGACTATTGTTCCACCCATGGTATTGACCACTTATCTGCTCCTAGAAATCCTCAACAAAATGGGGTAGTTGAAAGAAAGAATAAAACTCTACAGGAGATGGCCAGAACTATGATGATAGCTAGTAATGTGGCTAGCCAATTCTGGGCTGAAGCTATTAACACTGCTTGCTATATACTCAACAGATGTATGTCTAGGCCTCTCCTAGACAAAACTCCCTATGAATTACTCAAAGGCAGAAAACCTAACATCTCTCATCTGAGAGCTTTTGGATGCAAATGCTTTATCCACAATAATGGAAAGAATTTGTTAGGAAAATTTGATGCCAGAAGTGATGAGAGAATTTTTCTAGGATACTCTTCACATAGTAAACCTTATAGGGTGCTAAATAAAAGAACTAATTATGTAGAGGAAAATGTGCATGTAGTATTTGATGAAAGCAATGTTATGGCTAACCAAAGTGTGCAGGAAATTAATGAACTGTCACAGACCTCTGAACCAGTTATGCAGGAACAGGTTAGAGGAACAGTTCAACTGAAGCTGAAACTGACAGACACAACAAAGATGATGAAGTTCCTGTGGCTGACCAAAATGATGAAACCATAAGTCAGCAGGATGAAGATGAAGATCAGGCTAAGGAGGCACATGAGCTAATACTCAAAGGGTATAACTATCAAGGCTCACATCCAATAGACAACATCCTTACTGATCTGAGCACTGGCATAACAACCAGATCCGGACTGAAGAATCTCTGTGCCTTTGAATTCTTCTTGTCCATGATAGAGCCCAAGAAAATCAATGAAGACTTGCAAGATGCTGATTGGATCATTGCTATGGAAGAAGAGCTCAATCAGTTCAAAAGGAGCAAAGTTTGGCACTTGATACCAAAGCCAAAGGATAGAACCATTATAGGTACCAAGTGGGTATTTAGGAATAAGTTGGATGAAAATGGAACAGTCATAAGGAACAAGGCCAGACTTGTGGTCCAGGGGTATAATCAGGAAGAAGGAATAGACTATGATGAGACCTTTGCTCCAGTAGCCAGATTGGAGGCAATCAGACTCCTCATTGCCTTTGCAGCCTACATAGAATTCACTCTCTACCAGATGGAAGTGAAGAGTGCCTTCCTTAATGGGCTGTTGAAGGAAGAAGTGTTTGTCAAACAACCTCCAGGCTTTGAAGACTCTGGCTATCCTGACCATGTTTACAAGCTTGATAGAGCCCTCTATGAACTCAAACAGGCTCCAAGAGCATGGTATGAAAGGTTGTCAAAGTTTCTTCTTGATCATGACTACACAAGAGGTAAGATTAACAACACCCTATTCCTCAAGAACAAAGGGAGAGATTTGTTGGTGGTGTAGGTATATGTTGATGACATCATATTTGGAGGTATTAGCAAGGCCCTCACAAAGGAGTTTGCTGCCCTGATGAGCAAAGAATTTGAAATGAGCATGATAGGAGAGCTCAACTTTTTCTTGGGGCTTCAGATAAAACAAACCCCTTCAGGAACAATGATTCATCAGCATAAATATGCGAAGGAGCTGCTCAAAAGGTTCAAGATGGAAGATGCAAAGGAGATAGACACTCCAATAGATGCAACAACAAAGTTAGGTCTAGAAGGAACATGTCCAGCAGTGGAGAAGAAGTTGTACAGAGGAATGATTGGATCTCTCCTATACCTTACAGCCAGCAGACCTTATATTGTCTTCAGTGTAGGACTTTGTGCAAGGTTCCAGGCCAATCCAAAGGAACCCCACTTAAAAGCTGTCAAAAGAATCCTCAGATACTTGAAGGGCACTATTGACCTGGGACTGTGATATCCCAAAGGTAGCAACTTTGAACTTGTAGGATATGATGATGTAGACTATGCAAGTTACTTAGTGGACAGAAAGAGCACTACAGGAATGGCACACTTCTTGGGATCATGTCTGATCTCATGGGCAACTAAGAAGCAAAACTCTATGGCCTTGTCTACTGCTGAAGCTGAATATGTGGCTGCTGCCTCATGCTGTGCACAATTACTATGGATCAAGCAACAACTTAAGGACTTTGGGCTGAACATTGATTGTATGCCTATCTTTTGTGATAATACAAGTGCTATTAACATTGCCAAAAATCCAGTTCAACACAAAAGGACCAAGCACATTGACATAAGACACCACTTCGTGAGGGATAATGTGGAAAAGAGATTGATCTCCATGCACTTCTGTGCCACAGAGAAGCAGATTGCTGACATATTCACAAAGTCTCTGGAAAGGGATCACTTAAAAAGGAACAGGTTGAAACTGGGGATGATTAAGATCACATGAGTACCTCCAGTGATTGGCTAATAAACATTGTACATATTGTATTTTATTTTTAAATTCTCATGCTCAGTTTTGTACATTTAGTTGTATGTCCCTTTGCCACTTTTAAGGGTTCAAGTTGCTTAAGCACTATAACTTGGTATTTGTATATGCAACAGGAAATCAGGACATCAGAGTGGGCCAAGAACTCAATGCAAAATTAAAAACCAAGGTATGTGCACTATGCTTAATGAAATTAATTGCTCAAATTGTGCATGTGTACCTGTCCCTCTCACTTGAACCACCAAGAAAATCATTAACCCTAGAAAGCCTAAAACCGCCATTCTCTTAAAAGGAAAAGAGATCCAATCAAATCAGGTCACTCTTGACGTGATTGGACATTTGTCAATCAAAAATCTCCTCCCTAGAATAGGACTCTTTCACTTAAAGGACTCTAATAAATGTCAAACGGCTAATTACCCTATTTAAAGTCCTTTTTGAACTCATTCTCTTCATTCACTCCAAATATATTCTTCTCCAATAGTTTCTTCTTCTAAACCAAAACCCTTTTTCTCTCTTTTTCTTCGTCCCAACAATGGACCATCAATCACCCGCCTCTCCCAAATCACCAGAAACAACCACTAGTTCCTCCATATCACCCACTTATGCCCTTGTTCCCTTCAAGGAACATGTCACTGTAGTCCGCCTCCTTCCTGTTATTCTTGTTGATTCTCAGGGAATGGCTCATCTGGAGCAATTTGTAGAAGTTCTGAGCGATGATTTGATTGGTGATGACTGTAATGCAATGGTACCATATGAAGAACATGATGAAGCTTTAGAAATTGTTAGTGCTCGTCGAGAGGGAGAATTTGAGGATGAGGATATGGTGAGAGATGAGGAAGTTCAGGAGGATGCACATTGTGAGGGGAAAAACTCAGGGAAACCAACAGCTGAACCCAGTTCACCTGTTGGAGAAAAGGAGGATGCTTCTGCTAAGGGGGAAGCTAAGGATGAGAGGTCCGGAGCAAAGGAACATGTTCAACATACCCAGTCAGCACCTAATCCTGAGGATGATGACAACACACCAATTGCCAACTTAGTTCCATAAAGGGTGAGGTCTCGTTTACGCAAGGCCTCAGGCAAAGTTGTGAGAATACCATATGATGAACCTGAAGAAGCTCCTCCTGCCCCTGTAGCTACGCTGGTCACTGTTCAAATGACAAGGGTCACCAAGAGAGGTCTAGAAGAAAGTATGGTTGCCTCAACAGTCAAAAGACCTAAAGCCACTAGAAGTACTTTTGCCCCTCCCCTTGATCCCATAGATGTCTTGGATGATGAAGTAGAGGCAAGGAAACAGGTCAGGAAACCTGTTTCTTCCAGGGGTTCTGTCAAATCCCAGCTAGTGGATGAGCCCACTGATAGTGAGGGAGATGATCATGGACTTCCATCCTCGGAGTCTCATGAGCAAGATGATACTGATGATGCGGCTTCTCAGGAGGATATGGAGGCTGATCTCCCTGAGCATATGGAAGAAGAGGATGACACCATATACCCTATTGATGAGTCCCCTGATGCTAAAACTGAACGGCTGATCAATTTTGGAACAAGAACTGTGGTAAGGGGTAGGGTGTTGACTGGGTTTGGTGGAGCTGAGATGGCTGAGTTGCTAGGCTTGATAGAGGCACAGGGTTGGTCAAACCTGTTCCTTCAGGTCAATGCCATAATAAAGATGGCAAGAGATGAGATAATTCAGTTCTATGTGAATGCCTCTGGAACATCTTTCTCTATTTCCAGCACTGTAAGGGAAGTATCTTTCACTCTCACTCCTATGCTGTTATCCCAGATCTTGGGGGTTCCCAATGTTGGTTGGTGTCACTATGTGAAGAGGAAATGGCCTCCCTTAGACGAGTTGCCCTCTTCTGTGTAGATTTCTAGGAGATTTGCTAATGACCCTACCTTGCAGTGGCACTGCAGGGTAGATAAAGAGGCTATGCTTCCTCTCCATCAGATGTTGTTTGATGTGGTGCACAAAATGGTGCTTCCCAAGGAACAAAAATGCACTGAGGCAAATTTCATGGACCTCACCTTGATGCAATTGTTGCTCTCCAGGATTCTTATAAACCTGCCTGGAATTATACTCTGTCACATGCATAGGATCTGCAAGCAGGATGAGACCAAACATGCCTTGGGGTATGGTTTTTGGCTAGCAGAGGTCTTTCAACACTTTGGTGTGCCTGTTCAAGCTTGGCAAGATCATACAACCAAAGATGTTATAGGGACTGTGAACCAGGCTGCTGTACCTGCCTCTCGTAGGGGGCCCAATGCACCCTTGCAGAGGCTAAGAGCAAGTCTGGCTGCCAAAGATGAAGAGATTGCTGCTCTGATGGCAACCCATGATGAAGAATTGGATGAGCTTCATGACTCATATGGGGTTGAGCATGCACTACTGATGGAAGAAAATGCAAGGCTCAGGGCTGAGCTTGCACAAGCACATGCTTCCTTAGCAACTGAGCAAGCCACTAATTCTGCAAGCCTAAAGAGCCTCGATGAGCTGCTCAAGAAGGACCCCCTCCTCCCACTGCCTAGTCTTCCCACTCTAGTCATCCCAACCTTTCCTTTTGTTTTCATATTTGCATGTTTTGAGCTTTTAATTTCTATTTCTAGTGTACATGCTTTGTGATTAATAATACGTTGGGTTTATGTTATAATCTCATCTTGTCTCCTGTGCACTTGCAAATACATTGATATAGCTAATTAAGCTCTTACCTATTAAATGTTTGCATAGGTGATAGCCCAGTGGCCATGAGTATAGAATACTACTTGAATTGGAATGCTGTGTGTCTTCACAATGTTTTATGATGCCAAAAGGGGGAAGATTGCTGCTTGTGTGGTATTTATAACCCATTGGTCCGACCTGTTCCTCTAATGTGTTCTTTTTGCAGTTTGCCTTAAGAAAACTGACATGATACAGGTTGAATTTTGTATACAAGAAGCAAGGGTTTGTCATCATCAAAAAGGGGAAATTTATTGGATCGAGGTAGATTTTGAAGATTGACAAAGCTGTGGAACACATGCAGGGAACAAGTATCTGTGACTTATTCCACTCAAGCAGAATCCAACTAGGATCAGGAGAAGGCAGATGACACGGAGATAGGAGCAAAGGCGTGTGGAGAAAACGTGTTTATGAGGAGAGTCCAGCTTTCACAAAGTTTCTTTCAATAGGAAGAATCCTACAAGGAAAGAGATCTAGAAGATTGACTTGACAAGTCCTACAAGGAAGATGATTCCCAATATGGAAGGAAATCAGCCAAAATAAGGAGAGGACTCTCAGTATAAATACAAGAAAGATTTCATAATAAATCTCACACACTCATACTAAGAAAAATAGGCAGAACACAATCAAATAGAGGGAGTTCATATTTGAGAGAGTTCTGAGTGAAGATCTAAGTGCAGCCAATACAAGAAACCTGATTTAAGAACATGTTCCTTAAGTCTATGCTTTACAGTTCTTGAGTCAAGTCAATTGTATTGTTTTTCATTGAGTTGTAATTGTTTATTCTTAGTACCAGTGAGTTATAAACTGGTATAGGAGTGAGTCTTCAAGTTTGGATAACTCGAGGACTTGGGCACATAAACCTGGGGAGGTTTGTGTGGAGTTTAGGAATTAGAGTTTATAATTCCTTAAGTTACAGTGTTTGTAATCTGTTGTTGAGGCTCACTGATTTAGTGAAATTGGGTTAAATTCTACAGAGGTGTAGGTCCTAGTTGTTTCCCTTTGTGAGCTGGGGTTTTTCCACCTAAACATCGTGTGTTCTCCTTTTACTGCTTTATGTTCTAGTATTCGACAAAGAAATAAATTGCTTAAACCTGTTCCTTAGGCAAATTAGGGAGTCAACATTCTAACATTTAGAAACTGATGGAGAGTGATATTTATCATCACATATTTAAATATCGTTGGATCAATTAAGTGAAAAGAAACACCATTGTGGGGTTTTTTAAAATCTTGAAAGAAATTCAGAAATGAATTTTGTAAGTCGTTGAAATTTTTGACAAATTGATGATTGGGGTACGTCGATGTCATTTTGAAATTGTGGTTAAAATTTAAATCTATTCGATGTAGATTTGGGCTATTTGGTGATGTTCTTTACCAATTTCGAATGGAGATTCACCGGTTGAAGTTCGTAGGTGCCGAAACTCAATTTTTGTATATGTTTGTATAATATTGAATAATTTTGTACAACAATATATAAGTGTGGATAAACACCTCTTAGTTTGTGGAGTACTATTATATACTTTTATACAATGTTTATACATTGTTTACAATTATGTACTTATTTTATGCAGTGAATAAATAATTATTCAGGGTTTAGTTATTAATGTAATACTAGTCATTCTATCTTTTATCCTGTAATTAATAAAATATTACATAGACATCCTCATAACTTATAATCTTATATGTGTTATGCAAATTTCTAATTTGCTAACCATAAACTGTATTAGGATTGTTCAACTTATACACAACAAAAGAATACTACCAAACATGATATTACTTAGGCATGATTTAATAAATGAATAATTTAGCTCCTAAATAGCAATCAAACTACCTCTATATGTATAATATTGTATATCGGGTGTATAAATAATACTTTTCCTAAATACAAACTTGTGTTTTCTTCTTTGGGTTTCCCACCCGGTGTTTGATACCCGTATTAGAGCCCTACTAAATTCGAATTCGCGCCAAAAAGCCCTATATTGAGGGATAAATCGCTCCCTAACAAATACAAACTTATTAACATTCAAGAAGAAGAGTAAAAGAGGAAGAAGTTACATGCTTACCGCGAGGAGGAGGCCAATCTCGACAGATACAAAAAGGACACCAAGAAAAGCAGCAGCACAAGCAAGAAAATCCATCTTGTCTACTTTCCATATGTATTTAGCTTCACTTAGGTTGATGAGTCCAGGCAAAGCAGAGAGAATAATGGAAGCCAAAATGGCTACTGGAGTGAAGTACAATAGCCTTGTGAAAAATTCAAGTGATATTAGGACTGTTATAGCCATCACTATGTTGGACACTGCTGTTTCACAACCAGCACTGAAGTTCACTGCTGTTCTTGAGAATGACCCTGCATTCACAAAACGTTTTCAATCATATAAGATTTTTGCCATGAAAAGAAAATGAAAAAGTAACAAAAGCTCCAAGCTCGACTTGTTTAATTTCTCAAAGGTCAATATGGAGTTTGGAGAAGCACCCCTAAACCCTGAGATCACTCGACCCCGACCGGTCAATATCCTGTCATTGCTATCTCATGAGACTCAACTAATACTCCTTTTATTTCAATTTATGTGACAATTTTTTCTTTTTTAGTATGTTTCAGAAAAATGTCACTTTTTTATAATTAGAAATAACTTAACTTAAAATTTCTGTTTTACCCTTAATGAAGTGATTTATAGCCACACAAATGTTTAAGGCTTGTTTAAATCACAAATTTCAAAAGTTCTTTTTTTGAAAAACTTTATGCCAAGTCATAAATTGGGACAGAGACTAGTTATTATTTCAGAAAATCACTTTCTTTTTAAAAAAAAAAAAATGAAATCAAGAAAAAATGCGACGTTTTAAGATAATAACTATTAGTTAAATGATCATCTGAGAAATCAACGAGCTAAATATCTAGAGTTGGTTAACATATATTATCACCTCAATCTATTATTTTGACCATGTTAAGAGTAGTATAATTTAATATGATGTCAAACATCGACTGCAACTTAAATTTTCACTAATTGTTTACCATCCCTCAGCCGCTTTTGTTTATTAAATTCAGTAGGACGGAATGTGCCAAGCGTCTACTGCTGAGAGTCTGTTTGAATTGGCTTATAACTTATAATTTATAAGTCAAAATCATAAGTTAAGATTTCTAACTTATGAATTTTGATTTATTTTTTGTTATTTTAACATAAAAACAAATACTTAAAAATAATTTTTTTATTTTATGTAACTAGTACTACAAAACTGCTTAAAAACACCTAAATAAATCAATCCAAACAGGCTCCAAAAGACTCACCAGTTGCAACATAACAAGAAGTTAGTGATCCTGTAATGTTCATTACACCCATTGCCAGCATTTCCTTATTTCCATCAAGACGGTACCCTTTCATAGTTGCAAAAGATCGCCCAACTGCAATAGCTTCCTGTACGTTGAACATAATTAAGAAAAAAAAATTAGAAATTTTAATAACCTAGAAAACTAAGCAAAATAAAGTTATAAAACATTAAGATACACCCATAATATAAAAAATTACACCGTCAATTTGTTCAAGTAAATGCCTATTTGGTCTTACTAAACGAAAGTTTTAGTCTTAATCATCAAGTGTTTTTTTTAATGTTGTAATCACTTAATTAGTCAGAATAGATCAGAATGATTTAAGACTTCAAACAAAATTTTAATATCATTAAGATGTCTATTCAAGAATTTCTACAAGGCAGTTCACTAATTTCATTCATTATTCACCGCTACAATCATCGCCCACCATTATCAATTACCGCCGTCGTCGTCCACCATTGTCAACTATCACCAACTACAATTGTCATCCTCAACCATAGCTACCACAATTGTCAGTCACTACAATCATCCGTCACTACTACTAAGTCACAATTTATAATCATCACCAATAACCACTACTACCACAACAACCATCAATATAATGATCACCACCATCAACCATCAATATATATCTTCAACCACCGTCATCATTAGTTATCACTATCATCTACTACAATTATATATTATTAGTTGTCACCATCATTTACCACCATCAATAACTACTGTCAGCCACTATCAACACTATCTAGTACCTACACCACCATCAGTAGTTAACATCCTAACACCATCTCGAATCGGCACCCACAACTATCAACCGCTAGTTATCACCATCACCAATCGCCATATAATTTTTAAATATTTTTATTAATATAATATTAGATTAATTTTTAAATATAAAAGTAATTATTTTCACACATTTAGATGTTGAAAAAATAAACGGTCCTTGAATTGTAATTTGTAACGTACCGTGAGGGCGACAAGTGCAACGATTAGGCCAATTTTGGCAGCTTCAGCAGTATGGGGAGTATTGAACTGCAATTCATGGACTGAACTTGGGTTCAACCCTCCAGTGATGTGCTTCACTATTTTAACTCCATGTTTATCAGCTCTTGTCAAGAAGACAACTAGTGTTGAAAATATTACTGATAGCAGTGGTGCCATTGCAGCTAGCCAGAATAGTTTCTTGTACTTTCTTGCCTGAAATATCAATATGGTGTTAGGCAAATATGATAGATGTCACAAGTTTGTTTAAACTAGTCCAAAACACATGCTAGCTACCCAGAATTTGAAATTTATGAGTTTTGAATTTGCCATCAAACCCATAATTATCATAGTTATTGAATTCACAATTAAATATTTATATATATTTAATAAATTTTCTAATATAAATACAAGATTTAAACAAAAGTTATTGGTTCATTCCAACTCATAACTAATACTCACCCTCCACCCTATCCCTACTCCTATTTGAACTTTAACCTCAAAAGTAATTCATTTTGACCATCTAAATAACTAAATTATCACAACTTTTGATACTATTTCTTCTTTTAGCATTCTTTTGTTATCTTTTTCTACAACTTTTAAGACTTAAGCCAATACTATCGCAACTTTTCATTTAATCCACTAAAGTTCATGACCTTCTTCATTCAGTCTGGAATGGAAAGAGAGTAATAGGTATGGTCAGAGATAGGGGTGGGGATGGTAGGGTACGTAGATACCAATCTATCATATCGAATCGAAAATTTTAATACTGTGATTTTGATATTATAGTATTTGATATGGTATATATTTTAATTTTTTTGGGTATTCAGTATTTATAAATAAAATACTGAAATACCGAATATCATACCGAAGTATATAGTTACACAAATAATTCATATATATTATTATAATACAAACAAATATACAACCTAGTATTAGTACAAAACTAAATGTTTAGACGTTGGAACTTCGACTACTCTTTGTTGATTGGAATGTTTTTTTTTTTGTAATTAATTAACAAAGGAAGTGTTTGTATTTTCTTTTGAATATATATTTTTATATGTGTAATGTGCTAGTATTATATAATTGAGACATTTGTTGAAAAGTCGAAGTCATAATTCTCTATTATGAGAGTATATATAAGTCGAAGTTGAACAAACTATGGTTACCGATTTACCATACTACGAAATACCGAACCATACCTAATTAATTTGGTATGGTAATGGTATAATATTTTTTTAAAAAAAAGAATACCGAAATTACCGAACCGAGGTTTCAAATACCGTACCATACCATATCATGCCTATAGCTAGTCAAAGACGAATTCAAAATTTAAATTTTATTGATTAACAACCTTTAAGGTTTCTGTTACTTAATCTATTAAAGTTTTAAACTTATGAGTTGAGACCTACTATTTGTTGTAAATTTTTTTACACATGAATTTATATTCCGCTTCAAAAATATGGTGAGTGAAACTACAGTTATAAAGGATCTAGTTACTTGCCAGATAGTACTTGGTTGAAAGGATGAAGATCAGAAATGAACTCCCAATTATAAAGCTATAAGGATTCAACTGCCAAAACAAACATTGGAATTAGCTAATATAGATATTAATTGAGAAAGAATAGAGAAGACCAAATTGATTTACAGTATGCATTGATTTGCTGATAGAAGTTAAGACAGAGATGATATCTGTCTTGTTTGTAAAGTTTGAAATCCCAAGCAGTGATTTGAGCTGTTGTAGTCCAATCACACAAGCAGCACCAGCCATAAAACCAACAATAGCAGCATGTGATAGAAAATCAACCAAAAATCCCAACCTGTAATTAGCATCCGTGGCGGAGCCAAATATTTTTATAAAGAGGTTCAAAATATAAAGAGTTAAAACTCACGAAGAAATCAAGGGGGTTCAACATCTATCTACACAAAAAATAATTTTAACCTTATACATATTGAAAAGTACCAGCGACGACCCTGATTAAACTTACCTAAGTAGTCCAAAGGCAGCTTGAAAAGTACCAGCGAAAAAGGTCACAGTAAGCACGAGCTTTCGATATGCAATTGGATTAACAGTAGGATCTTCAAGTTTCGGAATCATTGAGGACAAGAGTAGTGAAACAACAGCAACTGGTCCAATTGCTATCTCTCTTGAACTCCCCATCATAGCGTAAATAAGTGGCGGTATAACACTTGTGTCTGGTGAGGAATTAACACACTAAATCGTTAGTACGTTTTAGTTTAATTCGTAACCTTGTAGTATAAGGGATTTCACTTACACAGGCCATATTGAGGATCAAGTTTTGCAAGAGTCGCGTAGCCAATGCTCTACATGAATGAAAAGATCAATGTTAAAACAGGACATACTTAGGTGTTATTGGTAAGAACTTTGATTAATTAATTTACCTGAGGGATGCAAAGGCTTGCAAGGGTTAAACCAGCCAAAATGTCCCTTCTGAATTTTGTGACATTATATTCTTTACACCAAGAAAGTGGAGGAAATATGACGTTGAGAATCGAAACGAGTGCAGGAACAGGATGTTTTCCAAGGCATTGGATCTTGTTTTCAAGAGGACAGAGTACTGTTTTCTTGAATGAAGTCTTCAGATTGGATAACAGGCCTGGTGGTTCCGGCACATTTAGTACCCAATCGCGCCTTCTCTCAGAAGCCACGGGTGTTTGAAGTGTTTGGGAGAACTGAGAAAGTTGTACTTTCTCTGTCTCAGCAAAAGATTGAAGTGTTTGGGAGAACCCTTTTGTGTTTGATGGATCAGTAGTTGTTTGAAGAGTTGGTGCAAACTGTGAGGACTCTGTCTCACCTTCTCTTGTTACAGCCATTTTTCTTTAGCCAATACAAGTTGGAATGTTTTGGAGATGAGCTAAGGCCTCAAAGTGATCAATTGAAGGCTCTTGACCGAGCTGAAGTTGTTCAAAGCATACCTTCCAACTATTTAAAAGGCAAAATCAGCTTTTTTAAACTTGGTAAAAACAATTTTCTGACTAAAAATTTTATTCTAAAGAAAGTGTTAGTATCTCAAAAGAAACGTCTCACTTAATAAAAACATATTTTTCTTTTACTTTATATATAAAGAGCCATCCTTTTAGTGGCTAGTAAAGGGATTGGACTTGTGCGCGAGAGAATGAGTTGTAAGGTAAATTAAAGGCGCGATGAATAGCTCCAATCTCTACCGGGGGTTATTACTCATTTTTGTACTTGTTGTTTTATTTTTTAATTTTTTTTTCAATTAAAAAACAAAAAGAAGAATAAATAAGATTCTCTTACCTCCTCTGCATGCAAGATTGCGAGGTTCCCTGCAAATAAGTCAAATATTTCTGAGTCTTTGGTGAATATAGTTTTAACTAGTTATTACACGTTTCACCTGATTTTACTCTAAAGAGGTCAATATAGTTGTTACTTTCTGTTGTTTTCTCCCCTAGTTTATATCATAAGAAATTGTTGAATTGTGAAAGATAATACCATTGTTAGCGAAATATCTTTAAGAACAATGTCCTAGACAAGCCTCAAACTTTAAGTATTATTGTGATTCTTCTACAAGATTTTCCTTGACGTACCATGTTAAAAAGTCATTACCAACTTAATTCCAAGACAATGAAAAATCTAGAATGTTCAAGTAATTCAAGAGAGTTGAAAGAAGAATTCTATAATGAAGTACTGAAAGATTCTAGAAACAACAATTAAGTAGAAGTGTGAGTCTAGTAAAAGGTAGTTAAGAATATCTCAGAAGAGAGTAGTAAATAACCCTCATTAGATTTTTTTCATCACCATCTATAAACATGTATAGTCATTTGAGTTGTACACAAAATAAGCAAGAAGTGAGTGATCAGTTGAGAAATAATATAGAAAAAACAAATAAGGTTGTTAGAGTGTGAGTGAAAGAAAATATTGAGTGTAAAGAGTTATAAGGCCGAAGCTGGTCCTCACTTCAAATATATATTGCGAAAATATTGTGGGTTCACGAGCACACAATCACACACAAAGAAAATAGATAATAAAAATAACACAAGAATTTAATAAGGTTCGGCTAGGGCTAATCCTCCAAGCAAAAGTAGAGAGAATTTTTCATTGTGAAAGAGAATAAGTGTACAATACTTTTTTGAATCCGCAACTACAACCCCTATATATATAGGTCCCAAGTAGTTTCAAACTTATAAGAAAAAGGTTCTTCCAATCTTACAAGGACAATATATTTTTCCTCAAATCTATTAGGACCGTTTCCTAAATCAATAGGAGAAAAAATATACAAGGAAAAAATTCAAGACATAATTAACAAATCTTCTCCTTGGCTTAAATTCTCTTCATCAATAGGAACAATATCTCTCTTCTTTGTCCTCAACGCTCGAAAAGGCTCTACTGAGTATTGCACAGTCCAATCAAATCTAGGCAATGACTGAACTTATTGGTTGAGACTTTCTTGGTCATTATATCTGCTGAATTATTATATATACACTTTTTTAACATCAACAAACCCTTTGCAATGTACTGCCTTTTGGTCCATTTGAAAATGAATCAAACTTTTATGTTTGATTCTTTTGAAGAGACTTAATCTCTTTACCCATAGAACCAACCCACTAATCTTCTTCTGAACTAAAAATAACTTCTTTATATCTATTAGGATCAAACATGTTAATAGTCTATGCAAATGACAAATCAAATTCTACAAGATTTGCATATCTAAGAGGATTTCCATTAATTATGTTTGCAAACCTTTTTGGGGAGTTGATCACTCTTTTCTCTCTGCCTGTTGCAATGCTATACGATTGTTGTTGCATAGGTGCATCAACATTATTATCTTAATTAAGGTATCACACCTCCTCTACTTCTGAACTATCGAGTTGAGCTAGTGGAGATTCACTTTCTAGCTCTATGTGATCACTGACACTACGATCTGTTTTTACTATTGCCTTCTCCTTCTAATTGTCCAGTGAGGCAGACTCATCGAATGTCATATCTCTAATAATAATTAACCTAGAGTCTTCTGATCTGTTGTAACAACTTGTTCCGTCGTTACTGAAAATATCTGCGATCAAGGCAGGTGCCTCTCAATTCGTAATAAGGGTTAGGATTAATTCTTTAGTATGAGAGTACATTTTATATGTACTAAGGTCTTACAATACTCCTAGCACAAAGTTAAGTTGGAAGTTTCCTTACCGATTTAGTTTTGGGTTAAGTTCAAACTAGGATAAACTTCAAACGTACATTCCTCCTAGAATATAAGGAGTTAGGGGTCCCGATACCCACTAAATTAAAGATCTCTAAGTCTTCTTTCCAATGCCACTGACCGTTTGTCAATTCGCTTCCCGAGTAAAAAGTTATGACTATTTTACTGAAGACTGTCTGTGCTGAAAAATTGAGTCCGATGTAGCGGGATTTAAGTCGCTATAGCGGTACCGCCGTAGCGGTTGGCAGTATGCTATAGCGGAATGACAGAACCAGAAAGCCCAGAAATGGTTTTATAATTTCATTCTCCCTTTCTTAGTCAAAAACAGACGAGGGTTGCTACAAAAACCCTCCTAGGCTGCTCCAAAGCTTGGGAGCCATAGGGAAGATTCCGGCTGAAAGAACGTGAAACCATGGATTTTGGGCCTGTCATCCATCAAGGAATGCCTTCACGGAGCTATAAATTGTATCGTGCAACTGCTTGACGTCCAGGTAGGCTAGATTTTTCGTTGAGTAGACTTTTGACCTATTTTCATTTCATACTGTTGTGTAGATTGACGGGAGAATTCATGTTATAGGCCTTCTGGCACGGAGTCTGGAGGATTATTGTATTTGTCTGGCTATTGATTTAATAGGGAATGATAGGGTTGGGGCAACATATTCATTCAGGTGTAATTCTTTTACTTGTTAGATTGTGTGGGATGCTAGACTCTGAAAAACTAAATGATTAGGTAGGTTTGGGGAACTGGTAATGTTCGTAAGATGAGGGAATTGCTAAGTTGTAGTGGGTTCCCGGAAATATTTAAATAAGGTAAATTAGATAAACAGGCAGGGTCCAGAGTCCGTATTGTCAGGGGTGAAATCTCTAGAACACACTTACCTTTTAGGGAAGGAGTCCAAATTAGATGAAAATAATTATACGTGTTTAATATGATGAGCCAGGTATTAGTCTTTGGGCGGGTCTAATCTTACATTATTGGTCATATTTGTTGATGGTCCCATGAGTGGACTGGGTAATAATTAAAACTGGGATAATTGCATTTTGGCTTGTGAGAGGCCGGGTAGTTGAACGTAAGTGTGGGATTGGTCTTAGTATAGATCGGGATGACAGGTTGAACACTTAGGTGATGGTTATGGGTTCCTAATATGTGATAGGTTTACATGTATTATCTCTTGGTGTAGTATGAGTTGCATGCTTAAGGAATGATTTATGAATGCCTAATGGTCGAGTTGTTAGTCTTGTGAAATGAACTAGTTGTTGTTGCTTGTTGGTTTACAAGTGTGTTTTTGTTCATTGTTGTTGACTGTTGGATTTCTGTGTGACATTCGATTTTCTTGGGTACCACGCCTGGTACAGGTTACTATTTGGTTGGCTCGGGTACCACGCCTGGTACATGTTACTATTTAGTTGGCTTGGGTACCACGCCTGGTACAGGTTACTACTTGGTTGGCTCGGGTACCACGCCTGGTATATGTTACTACCTGGTTGGCTCGGGTACTACGCCTGGTACAGGTTACTATTTGGTTGGCTCGAGTACCACGCTTAGTATGGGTTTACTTTATTGTATTGCTGCATTTTTAATAATGGTTCCCTGAGTGGACCAGATGGTGCTTATGAATTCTGATTGTGTATATGGTCCTTGAAAGGCCGGGTTATTATTGTATTGATTCGTGAGTTTGGTCTTGGTGTAGACCGGGTTGCATGTTAACACTTATGTGTTGTTTAGAGGGGATCCTAGGGTGGGTCTGGGCTATATAAAAAGGGTAAATGTCAAGTTTACTATATGTTGTACTGCTTTACTCAGTGCGGGTGTACTATTTATTCTTTGCATGTTGGGTTCCTGAGAGGGCTGGGATTTATTATTATTTGGTGCATAGTTGGTCCTTGAAGGGCCGGGTTAGTGTGCTTAAGTGACAAGGTGATTCTTCTGTGAACAGGGGTCGCATGTTATTAGCGTAGATGATGTCCTAGGGATCCTTATTTGGTCCGGGTTTTGTAAAAAGGTTATATCTTGTTCTCACTAAGAATTGTCTAGGTCGGTTAGTCTTATTACGTGCGATTGATAAGCTAAGGATGAGACTTGTCGTCATGTTATGATGTTGGTTGTTGTTACTTGTTGAGTATGGCTCTGGGGGTCGTTGGGGGCAATTTTGTACTAGTAGGTGATGGTATGACGGGTGTGGTCTATGTCACAAAGTAGTGGAGTTTACTCTGGGTTGCTGAGTCATAGCAGTTGACTTGGGTAAGAAAATGATAGTCCGGATATGGGCATAGATATTGGCAATGGTAAGTGTGACTCTAGAAGTCTAGGTGATAAATGTGACTTGGGAAGTCTAAGGGTTAATGTGATTTGGGAAGTCTAGGTGTCAAGGTGACTTGAGAAGTCTAAGAGTTAATGTGACTTGGAAAGTCTAGGTGCCAAGGTGACTTGGGAAGTCTAAGGGTTAAGGTGACTTGGGAAGTCTAGGTGTCAAGGTGACTTGAAAAGTCTAGGTGACAAGGTGACTTGGGAAGTCTAAGGGATAGGAAGGTTGGTTCCAAAGTGGGTTTTGATAATGGTGGATGTTGACGGGTGGAAGTACTTGACTTATGTATTTACCTTGATTTCTTATATGATGGTAGGAATGAATTTGGGTCGACCGATGATGCCTACCAGTACGTGTGTTTGTGCTGATTCTACTCTGATGCCTACCAGTACATGTGTTTGTGCTGATTCTACTCTTGCTATACCTTTTTGGGTATAGTCTGGTGCAGGGTTGGTGATGTCTCACAGGTTCAGGATGACGGTGATTCTCCAGCAAGTCTGACTTCTTGCTTCCATGGTGGGAGTTGTGTCTTCTTCATTTTTGTATCATCTTATAGTAGCTCTTGTACCAGCTTAGACTAGGTTCTAGCGAGGGTTGTCTCATATTGTAAATGTTTTTCCGTAAGTTCTTTAAGTTATTTATTTTTTCTGAAAATTTTGTAAAGGAAGTTCCATGTATTAAAAAGAGTTTTATTTCATGATTTTGTTCTTTTCTGCTTTGCCTGTTGGTTCGGGTGGTAAGGGTTCTCCTATCTATGTGAGTTAGAGTAGGTGCCCGCATGGCTCGGTAATTGGGTCATGACAGATGATATCAGAGCCCAGGTAACCGGTCTCTCAGTACAAGAGAAAAATGTCGAATAGAGTCCTACGAATTGGTGTGTTGACATCCACATCTAATCTTTAGAAAGCTATGAAACATTCTAGGAAACATCTCTCTTCTTTCATTCCTTTCGTGCGGGTTGTCACTTGCTTGTATGGGTTGAGTCCAATTGGTATCTCTCGATTCTAATTAGTATCTCGACAAGGAAAAAGGATATCGTTTGACTCCGATTGAGATGATACAAGCAAGGAAAATTGGAATTGGGAAGGTACCAATTGGTATCTGGCGGGGGAGGCTATATATGTAAAGGTATGGATGGATCGGCTAACAGTCATCCATGAGGCAAATAAAAGGTAATGAAACTGATTTGATTGAGTGTTTAAGCTTGAGACTTGAGATTGTGCTTATGTGTATCGATGTTGTTTGAATGACTACAAATGTGAGGTGTGAAATTATTTGATTATTGTGAATATTTTGGTCCCGAAGGAGTCATAACTTGATTTTGTGTGCTTTGGTTGGTAATAACTTTCTATGTGTACTTGAAGTGATCAGTAAAGTGGTATTACAATTCGAAAATAGACTTGCCATTGGTAAAAATGGTAAGAGAACAAGGCTTATGACTGTAGGAAAACTCCGGTTTCAGGACAGTCTGGATTGGTTGGGAACCATGGGAAAAAAGGGCTATTATTGCTTGATAGTGGGAATTGCGGTAAGGAAATATTTAGTGGTAACTCATTATTGTGACTTAAGGAAAATTTTATTCTGGCTTTAAAATTGTGATTGCTTTAATGATAAATTACGGTATGCCTTAATTAGAATGATTGTATTATATTAGGGTATAGACTTACCATTTATATATATGGTAAGGGAACAAAAAGGAATTGTGGACTATGGGGAAGCTCTGGTTTCGGGACAGTCAGGATCGGTTGAGAACCATAGGAATGAAAAAGGGGAACTAGTAGTGCACGATAGCAGGAATATGTTATTGTGTGCGGTTCTGGGGTGTTTCATAACTAATTTTATGATAATGTGGTGCTAAAATCTCAACTAGGCATAGTTGAGGTTGGTCTTGAGGTTATATTTAAAGACTGTAACATGATTTCATGTGTCAATATGAAAACATGGAAGGGGAATGAAGGAATTTTGCAAAGAATGGTAAATTTTCTGAAATGCTACTATTGGGGGTCGCCATAGCGATGTGCAAGCCGCTACAGTGGGATGGGCAGGGAATAGTCCATGTCTTGTTTCTCCTATTTTATTTTCATTCCCGGATTATTATAAATCGCTAGTTGAGCTAGTGCATGAATTATAAGAATTAATATCCATGTACGATATAAGGAAATGGGTGGATATGGTATTACTTAGTTGTTATTTTTCTTGAGTGATTGAGATATGTTGAGTCGATAATTTGACTAGTTATAAGCTAGTTGCGAGGCTAAATAAGCATAGCTTGACCTCGGGTGATAACTAAAAAATTGGTTAGTTATAAATGATGGATTGATGAGGGTTAAATAGACAAATGTAAGAGATGGTGAAAAATCTATGCGTTAATGAAATCCATAATGGTGTATTTGTTATTGTTTATACTCTAGATGGTCTATCCTTACGTGTTGATCATGGAAGGGTTAAAAGGGTCATAAGGTAGGAGTCCCAAAGGGAAAACACGGTGTAGTGTTTGGTAATATAATGTTCAGTATATCATTGTTTAAGGTGTAATTGCCCAGGTTAAGATTTTTCTCGGGTTAAGAGTTAAAATTTTAATGCTAGGCTAGTCTCGGATGATTTCTGAGCAAGGTATGGTCTAGGACAATCCGGGTGAGGATTGGGTAACGTGTCTTGTATTGAGCTAGTTTTCCTTTTATCTAAGACATAAAGGAGTTCGGGGGACTTTTTGGAATTAAATTCAGGTAAGTAGAACTCTCGGTATGAAGATTGACGTGAAGAGGTTGTTTCGGAATGTCAAAAAATTAAGTGTATTGTAAAATAGGCACTTTTAGGGAGCTTTACGACTTTCTATCCCATGTCAACTGCCATAGCGGTTGACACATTGCTATTGCGACCTCTGTTATAGCAGAAACATTACCGCTATAGCGGAGTGCTGACGGCTATAGCGGACTAGGTCGCCACGGGGAGTTTCGATTCCTCGTAGTATGGAAATTAAGTTTTGGTCCATTATATTTGAAATTTTTTTGCTCTAGTATTTTAACGAGGCCCCGGATTTCCTGGAATTTTGAGGAGGAGTAATCTAATTGGTCTCATACAGCTCGAAGGAAGAAATTCCTTGACAGAGCAGAATTAAATTAAATTTTGGTTGAGCTTGGGTACACCCGGGGGATTTGAGAGTTTGGTGGTTCATGTAAGGCTATTTATACAATTTCATGGTAGAGCGTTAGGGTTCTAGGGGATGGTTCATTCTTTTCCTTCTTCCTTAGGGATCGTTCGGGGATGAACGATGGGTAAATTGGTATCTGCTGTAATGACCTATTCCATCGTTACTGAAAATATCTGCGACCAAGGCAGGTGACTCTCAATTCGTAATAAGAGTTAGGATTATTTCTTTAGTATGAGAGTACATTTGTTATGTATTAAGTTCTTACAATACTCCTAGCACAAAGTTAAGTTGAAAGTTTCCTTACCGATTTAGTTTCGGGTTAAGTTCAAACTAAGGTCAACTTCAACCGTGCATTACTCCTAGAATATAAGAAGTTAGGGGTCCCAATACCCACCAAATTAAAGATCTCTGAGTCTTATTTCCAACGCCATTGACTGTTCGTCAATCCATTTCTCGAGTAAAAAGTTATGACTATTTTACTGAAGACTGTCCGTGCTAAAAAATTGAGTCCGTTGTAGCAGTATTTAGGTCGCTATAGCGGTACTGCCGCAACGATTGGCAGTCCGCTATAGCGGAATAACGAAACCAGAAAGCCCAAAAATGAGTTTTATAATCTCATTCTCCCTTCTTTGGTAAAAAACAGACGAGAGTTGCTCTAAAAACCCTCCTAGGCTGCTTCAAAGCTTGGGAGCCATGGGGAGGAGGGATTCCGGCTGAAAGAACGTGAAACCATGGATTTCGGTCCAGTCATCCATCAAGAAATGCCTTCACGGAGTCAGAAATTACACCATGCAGCTGCTTGGCATCCAGGTAGGCTAGATTTTTTGTTGAGTAGACTTTTGACCTGTTTTCATTTCATACTGTTGTGTAGATTGACGAGAGAATTCATGTTATAGGCCTTCGGGCACGGATTCTAGAGGATTATTGTATTGGTCTGGCAATTGATTGAATAGGGAATGATAGGGTTGGGCAACATATTCATTCGGGTGTAATTCTTTTACTTGTTAGATTGTCTGGGATGCTAGATTCTGGGAAATTAAATGGTTGGGTAGGTTTGGGGAACTGGTAATGTTCGTAAGATGAGGGAATTGCTAAGTTGTAGTGGGTTCCCGGAAATATTTAAATAAGGTAAATTAGATAAACAGGCAGGGTCCAGAGTCCATATTGTCAGGGGTGAAATCTCTAGAACACACTTACCTTTTAGGGAAGGAGTCCAAATTAGATGAAAATAATTATACGTGTTTAATATGATGAGCCAGGTATTAGTCTTTGGGCGGGTCTAATCTTACATTATTGGTCATATTTGTTGATGGTCCCATGAGTGGACTGGGTAATAATTAAAACTGGGATAATTGCATTTTGGCTTGTGAGAGGCCGGGTAGTTGAACGTAAGTGTGGGATTGGTCTTAGTATAGACCAGGATGACAGGTTGAACACTTAGGTGATGGTTATGGGTTCCTAATATGTGATAGGTTTACATGTATTATCTCTTGGTGTAGTATGAGTTGCATGCTTAAGGAATGATTTATGAATGCCTAATGGTCGAGTTGTCAGTCTTGTGAAATGAACTAGTTGTTGTTGTTTGTTGGTTTACAAGTATTTTTTTGTTCATTGTTGTTGACTGTTGGATTTCTGTGTGACATTCAATTTTCTTGGGTACCACGCCTGGTACAGGTTACTATTTGGTTGGCTCGGGTACCACGCCTGGTACAGGTTACTATTTGGTTGGCTCGGGTACCACGCCTGGTACATGTTACTATTTAGTTGGCTTGGGTACCACGCCTGGTACATGTTACTATTTAGTTGGCTTGGGTACCACGCCTGGTACAGGTTACTACTTGGTTGGCTCGTGCACCACGCCTTGTACAGGTTACTATTTGGTTGGCTCGAGTACCACTCTTAGTATGGGTTTACTTTATTGTATTGCTGCATTTTTAATAATGGTTCACTGAGTGGACCAGATGGTGCTTATGAATTCTGATTGTGTATATGGTCCTTGAGAGGCCGGGTTATCATTGTATTAATTCGTGAGTTTGGTCTTGGTGTAGACCGGGTTGCATGTTAACACTTATGTGTTATTTAGAGGGGATCCTAGAGTGGGTCTGGGCTATATAAAAAGGGTAAATGTCAAGTTTACTATATGTTATACTGCTTTACTCAATGCAGGTGTACTATTTATTCTTTGCATGTTGGGTTCCTGAGAGGGCTGGGATTTATTATTATTTGGTGCATAGTTGGTTCTTAAAGGGCCGGGTTAGTGTCCTTACGGGACAAGGTGATTCTTCTGTGAACAGGGGTCGCATGTTATTAGCGTAGATGATGTCCTAGGGATCCTTATTTGGTCCGGGTTATGTAAAAAGGTTATATCTTGTTCTCACTAAGAATTGTCTAGGTCGGTTAGACTTATTACGTGCGGTTGATAAGCTAAGGATGAGACTTGTCGTCATGTTATGATGTTGGTTGTTGTTACTTGTTGAGTATGGCTCTGGGGGTCATTGGGGGCAGTTTTGTACTAGTAGGTGATGGTATGACGGGTGTGGTCTATGTCACCAAGTAGTGGAGTTTACTCCGTGTTGTTGAGTCATAGCGGTTGACTTGGGTATGAAAATAATAGTCCGGATATGGGCATAGATATTGGCAATGGTAAGTGTGACTCTAGAATTCTAGGTGACAAATGTGACTTGGGAAGTCTAAGGGATAATGTGACTTGGGAAGTCTAGGTGTCAAGGTGATTTGGAAAGTCTAAGGGTTAATGTAACTTGAAAAGTCTAGGTGCCAAGGTGACTTGGGAAGTCTACGGGTTAAAGTGACTTGGGAAGTCTAGGTGTCAATGTGACTTGGGAAGTCTAGGTGACAAGGTGACTTGGGAAGTCTAAGGGATAGGAAGGTTGGCTCCAAAGTGGGTTTTGATAATGGTGGATGTTGACGGGTGGAAGTACTTGACTTATGTATTTACTTTGATTTCTTATATGATGGTAGGAGTGTATTCGGGTCGATTGATGATGCCTACCAGTATGTGTGTTTTTACTGATTTTACTCTTGCTATACCTTTTTGGGTATAGTCTGGTTGCAGGGTTGGTGACGTCTCACAGGTTTAGGATGACGGTGATTCTCCAGCAGCTCCTACTTCTTGCTTCTATGGTGGGAGTTGTGTCTTCTTTATTTTTGTATCATCTTGTAGTAGATCTTATACCGACATAGACTAGGTTATAGGGAGGGTTATCTTATATTGTAAATGTTGTTCCGCAAGTTCTTTAAGTCATTTATTTTTTCTGAAAATTTTGTAAAGGAAGTTTCATGTATTAAAAAGGATTTTATTTCATGATTTATGTTCTTTTACGCTTTGCCTGTTGGTTTCGGATGGTAAGGATTCTCCCATCTTGGTAGATTAGAGTAGGTGTCTGCACGGTCCGGTAGTTGAATCATGACATCTGTGCACCACAACTTGTAACGTTTTACTTCAGTTGTATACCCTAAAAATATGTACTTCTTTGCCCTCGGTTCAAATTTATCATTCCTCACATGAACATAAGTCGGATAACCAAATATACTCAAATTTAAATAATTAGCAGGTGAACTGGACCATATCTCAAAAGGAGTTTTAGACTTAATAGCTGTGGATAGATACCTATTGACCAAATAACACGTTGTATTGATTACTTTAGCTCAAAAATTCTTGCTAACACATGAGTATGAAAGCATGTCCTGTGTCCTATCACAAAGTATTTATTCATATATTTTGTAATACCATTTTGTTGTGATGTTCTAACATAATTAACGTCTCTCACTATGCCATCTCTGCTGCAGAAATCATTAAATGTTGAGTTACAAAATTCCAAATCATTGTCCGTTTGAAGACACTTAACTTTTCTCTCAGTCTATCTTTCAATCATCGGTTTTTAGTTAACAAATATCGAAAATGCCTCATCTTTTATTTTTAGTAAAGACATCCATACCATTCTTGAGTAATTATCAATCAATGTCATAAAGTACCTAGCACCACTCTTGGATGAAACTCTGTTTGAATCCCACAAATCTGAATATATATAATCTAACTTGTCTTTAGTCTTGTGCTCCACCTTTTTACAGAATTTCACCCTTGTTTGCTTACCAAACACATAAAAATAATTTATGTTTGTTCAACAAAGATAATTCCTTGTTACTCATTTGATCAAGTCGTAAGGGTCACAACTGAGACTGATTCAGATCACTCTTTCTAGAAGTTACAATTGTTTTCCCTTCAACTACACTTGCTTGAAGATAATAGAACCTAGAATGCAACTTACTCTTCATGAGTAACATAAATCCTTTTCACACTTTAAGTATCTCATTTTCTGAGTGAAACTTAAATCCTTGATCATTCAAAGTCGGAGGTGAAATCAGATTCTTCTTTATTCGAGAAATATGCCAACACTCTATATTTTTGATAATGCCATCGAATATTTTTAATTTTATGTTACTAATCCTATTCTACCACTAATGGATTGTCATCACCTAGGTGGACAGTCTCACTTGTCTGCTTGTAAGTTACAAATCAATTTTTCTGTGGACACATGTGAAAAATTGTATCAGAATTAAAAACTCAAGAATTATGCCTATGATCAAAATTCACGACACAAACTTCTCCTACATAGCCAATGTCTCATAATTATTGCTAGTGCCAATAATATTTGCTAAATAATTAATTTTCTGTTTTTCTCTGTTCTTCTTTAGCTTAGGACAATCTCTTTTATAGTGAGCCTGCTCCTCGCACTCATAGAAGTTCTGACTCCTTGCTCTAGACTTTTATTTGGCACTAGACTTTTTTCTACTAACGCTTTTCTGTTGTGTTCTTCCCTTATTCACAAGACCTCCACTTTAGTTTTACTTTTTGACAAGATTTTCTTCAACTCTTTAGATTTTAGTGCATTACTAACATTATCAAGTGAGATACTATCTTTTTCATAAGAAACATATTAGCAAAAGTATCATAAGATGGTGGTAAAGAATATAACATAATCAAAACCTGATCCTTACTTTTAATTTTGATATCTACGTTCTTCAAGTCCAGTATAATTGAATTAAACTCATTAAGGTGTGTTTTAATTGGTGTACTTTCATTCATACGAATATTGTATAATCTCTTTTCAAGTAGAGGCGGTTTTTTAGTAATTTTTTAGAATACAGATCTTCTAACTTTATCATTTCATTGTTGTAAATTTTCTTTAAGAATTTTTCAAAAAATACTATTTTTAACACTCACAAAGATCGCACTCACAAACCTGTCCTTCAGATCTATTTTCTCTGACTCTTTCATCTCTTTTGAAAAATTCTCCTCAATTGTCTTTAACCCTTGTAACATCAAGGACGATCTCATTCGAATATTTCATGGGCTGAAATTAGATTCTCCGTTGAATTTGTCTATTGCATATTTTGTTGAAGATGATGGAGACATCTTAATCCTTGATTATGTATAGAAATTCTAACCATGCTCTGATATCAAATATTGCAGAAATATCATAGATTAATAAGCACACAATCATACACAAAAAATAGAGAAAAAAATAACACAAGGATTTAACGAGGTTCAACTAAGCCTAATCCTCCAAGCAAAAGTAGAAAAAAAATCACTAAGAAAGAGAATAAGTGTACAATACTTTTTTGAATCTCCAACTATAGTCCTTATATATAGATCTCAAGTAGTTCCAAACCTATAAGAAAAAGGTTCTTCCAATCCTATAAGGATAATATATTCCTTTCTCAAATCTATTAGGACAATGAGATTCCTAAGCCAATAAGGATTATGGGTTATCAAAAAATATACAAGGAAAAAATTCAAGACATAATTAACATAATAAAATTCAAGTTGTGAGCAACTATACCCAACAATATTCTAACAAATGGTATTAGAGTCTGGTGAATTAAAAGAGGTTAGCAATTCAAGAGAGGTCCTACAAGCTACTGTTAGAGGCTACAAGTCAAGAGTTACAAATTAATGATGACTTTCACAAGAACCCTTAACAACATTGAGAAGCTCAACGCAAGCAATTACAGATTGTGGAGCATAAAAATATAATATTATTTTCTCAGTCAGAAATTATGGAATATTATTGATGACTTAAATATTATACCAACAACTAATGCCAAAGAAACAAAAATGTAAAAAGTAAAAGGGCATGTATTCTCTTATTGTAACAGTTAAGAATGCGCCTTTGCAACGGATTAAGAATGCCAAGAAATTCAAAAAAGCTCGGGACACTCTGACAATAATTTTCACAAAGAAGAATGATATGAGATTATAAATCTCAAAAAACTCTCCCTAAACAAAAACTCTACCCCCAACCCTTGATCTGCCATGACGTCGGCCGGCGGCCAGCCGCCTTCTATGGCTGGTCTAGACCCCACATCCACAACCCAATTTCCACCCCTATCGATCAAGACTACCCCTCCCACAAAATTCCACTTCGACCATTTCTAAAAAATTGATTCCCAAGGGTAAATATGCAGATATCATTAAACCAAATAGTATAAAAAACAATGAGACGAAATCAAAGATTAATGTTGAACCCATTTTAGTAAAGAAGGCTGCTCTTATTGATGGTATTTTTATGATTAAATGGACAGAATAAGAAGAAACTCGGATGAACATAATTGAGAATTTACATTATGCAGTGGTTGGCAAGTTTTCATATGATTGATCTGAAATCTCTGAATTAAGGGAATTAATACCAAAACAGTATGACATTGTAGGTGACCGTAAAATTGATTTGTTAAGGAATAAACATGTTCTAATGAGACTTGAGCATGCTGAGAATTTCATTAACATATTATCTAAAAATACCTATTACATAATTTTCAAAGATGGATATGCATATCAAATGCGGCCGCTGATATATGATGATTACTTTAAGACGAATAAGGAAACGACTCAGGTGACAACTTGGATCTCCTTCCCAGATCTCTTCCCACTTTCTTTGTCAAAGAGGTCCTGTTTTCACTGGCCTCAACTATTGACAAACCCCTTCATCTTGATCTTACAATCATTAATAAAATACGTCCAAGTTGTGCTAGGGTGAAGGTTCAATTGGACTTGTTTGTTGACAAACCTGAGTATGTTCAAATAAAAATTGAAAAAGAAACCAATCAGAAAAAAAGGAATAAAAGTCAAGATTCAATATGACTCTCTTCCTTCTTATTGTAAAAGATGTAAGCTACAGGGTCATAATGAAGGTGAATGCAAAATATTCCACCCAGAGTTACAAAAGGTAGCAGCAAAATTAGAAGGAGAAGCAGTGGCAGATCCCCAGATCAAAAGAAACACTATAAAGGAGAAGTGATTAGTAAATGAAATCCTAGGGGTGCGCATCGGTCGGTTTGATTCGATTTCGTATATTATCAATTCGATTTATTGATTTTTGGTTTTTCAATATGTAAAACCGATAACCAAATCAATAAGATATTCATTATCGATTTTTGGTTAATCGATTTTGGTCCTTAACGGTTCAGTTTTTGGTTTAACCGATAAGAAAATACTTCTATAATTTTTTTTTGCTTTATCTTATTTTCATTTACATATATACACTATCTTAATGCATAAAAGTCTATACAAATTATAAGAATAAGCAAATTTAAATATGTTATTACTAAAACAAACTTTTTTTTTTTTGTTAATTAGCAAACTTGAATGCAGTAGCAATGCTACAAATCTCTCAAAAAAAAAAATACTAATAGGTATAGCCCCACCAAATCAATATCTTTAGAATGAAAACAACAACGCTAAGACAATAGCTCTAAAAGGCAAAAAAATAATAGGGTATATATTTAAAATTTAAAGTCACTATTATAATTATGGATAAAAATATAATTTTAATATAATCTTATTGAGTTATCAGTTTAACCATTAATAAAAACCTTAAAACCAAAATCGAACCGATAGTCCAATAAATTTTTTTACAAAACCGTTAAAAAACCTTTAACCCAATAATCGGATGTCGATAAACCAATAACATTTTTATCGGTTTAGTTTATTAGTTAAATTGGTTTTTGCACACCCCTATAAAATCCTACTAATAAAGTCTTTACAATGAAAAAATGGAGAGCTTATGAGCACCAATGCAGTAGAACTGAGCAATATCACTCCCACAAATAACCCCTTTGGGGCACTGTATCAGGAAGAATATGCATAGGAGGAACACAAGGAAGGTGATGCAAATAACCTTAGCTCACATAAAAATGGTAGCACCAGAGATTGGATAGAAAAGGCCTTCCCGAGCAACTCAGAATCAGCAAGAAAATATCACCACAACAACATCCCAAATCACACCAACACCACACCTTCCAACAACAACAATAAGGAGGAGTCATTCACAGGTACACCTGAAGGTGACAAATCAGAGGAGAGTCAAAGATTATCCATCAATAGAATCCAAGATAAGGAAGGAACATGGATGGAGGGTGCTGAACAAGTGGTTGATGCAGCTATCACTTTTTATCAGGACCAGTTCACAAGTACACAGAGTACAGAAGATTTCCCATTGCTACAACATATTCCTAGAGTGGTCTCTGAGGAGTCCAATAAAGCCATAAATGATATGCCCACAAGGAAAGAGGTCAAGAAGGTAGTATTTGAATTAAATGGGGACAATGCTTGTGATCCAGATGGATTTATTGATCACTTTTTTTAAAGTTGCTGGGATATAGTGGGAGAAGATGTTTACAAGGTTGTGCATGCTTTCTTTGAAGGAAACACTCTTCCCAAGTTCATTACCTACCCTAACTTGGTATTATTGCCTAAAAAGAGAATATACAATCTTTTTTAGACATGATATCAATTAGTCTGAGTAACTTCTTTAACAAGGTTATTTCAAGAGTTTTACATGATAGGCTTGAAGAATTACTTCCTACTCTGATTTTCAAAAACCAATCAGGGTTTGTGAAAGGTAGGAATATCACAGAAAATGTACTCTTAGCACAAGAGATTATTACAAACATCAGAACAAGGGGAAAGCCTGCAAATGTGATAATTAAGTTGGATATGGCCAAAGTCTATGACAGGGTTGACTGGACATTCTTAATGAAAGTTCTTGACAAGATGGGCTTTAATACAAGAGTGGTGGATAAAATATGGAGACTATTATCCAACAATTGATACTCAATCTTGATAAATGGCCAGGCTCATGAATTCTTTCATTCTACAAAGGGTGTTAAACAAAGGAACCCTCTCTCACCAGCACTATTCATTCTATCAACTGAAGTATTATGTAGAGCTTTTAACTCTTTGTTTTTTGATGCAGATTATAAGAGTTTTGACATGCCAAAGTGGAGTGATAATATTAACCATCTAGCATATGCTGATGATACCATCATTTTTTCATCCGCTGATAGTAAGTCATTGAAGCTAATGATGAATGTTCTTAGAGAATATGAAGATCAAACTAGTCAAATGATAAATAAGGACAAGAGTGCATTCTATGCTTATCACAAGACTGCCCATGCTCACATCAGGGAAGTAGAAGAGTGTACTACATTTAAAAGAGAAAAATTCCCTCTGATGTATTTAGGATGCCCAATTATGCTAAGAAGAGAAAGGTTCACTTCACAGACCTCTTGAATAAAGTCCACAACAAGCTGCAAGCATGGAAGGGAAAGATGTTATCTTTTGATGGTAAGACAGTGTTAATTCATAATGTATTAAGTAGTATCCCCATCTACTTATTATCTGCTATAACTCTGCCAAAATGTGTTATTCATGATCTACATAGAGTCTTTTCTATATTTTTATAGAATTTTAAAGAGGTGGACAGAAATAAACATTGGGTGGCCTGGAAAGATATCTGCAAATTTAAAAATGAAGATGGTCTTAGCTTTAGATCTTTATCTGATGTATCTAAAGCATTGATTGCAAAGTTGTGGTAGATATTTAGAACTCAAAAATCTCTATGGACTACTTACATATGGATTAAATACTGTAAGAAGGAGATACCTCAATTGGTGGAATGGAGAGGAGGTTCACTGACTTGAAAGTATATGCTTGAAGCCAGGGACATGTTTGACCAAGAAATTTGGTGAAAACCCAAATGTGATTATTCCAGTGTATGGTATAACAACTGAACACAAATGGGTGCCTTCTATTACTACTTGCCCATAAGCCATGTGAAACCATTAACTAGAAGAGGTGAAATAGTGCTTTACTAATGGTGGGTGGAATGCTGATTTAATGAAGCTGACTTTTGGTAATGAAGTAAGTAGTACTGTTATTAGAATGTGCAGGTTGATGCAGAAGGTAAGCAATGGGACAAGGCATGATGGATGTTGAATGCCTCTGGAAAATTTAGTGTAGGGTCATCTTGGGATCTTATAAGAGAGCAAGAAGAAAAATGTTGATCTTTAAAAGAATCTGGATGAAAGGGATACCTTTTAAGGTGTCATTTTTCTTATGGAGACTTTGGAGGAAAAGGCTATATGTAGGGGAAATCCTAATTAGAAATAGGATCTGTGATGATGCGGAGTGTTATTATTGTGAAGAAGGGGTTTAAGAATCTATTAAACACCTTTTTATGAATTGTAGCACCTCTAACAGTATTTGGAGTTATTTTGCAAGATATCCAGAGATAGAGGGTCCATTTTTGCAAGTTAAGAACAATGTTTTCAAATGGTGGAATACTTCTACCACTGTAAAGCTTAGCCTAATTTACAAAGTTGTGCCTATGTTCATTTGTGGTAAATTTTGAAAAGAAGGAATGTGGTAAAATATGGAGGCAGGATGTCAGATATGAGCATGATCTCAAAAATTACTAGGAACCTGGTTCTGTTAGCTAAGTTTCTATTTCCTTGGCTAAAACACATTTTTGGTACATGGCCTGAATTAGTAGCATTCTTGCATGATTATACACCTAAAATTAGTTATACTATAGTATATTCGAGACTACCTAGAGTGGGACACTTTAAATGTAACTCTGATAAGGCTTCAAAGGGTAACCCTAGACCTAGCTCTTGTGCCTTCTGCATCAGAGATGAACAGGGCAATTTGGTTCATGATAAAGGCACAAGGATAAAGGATACCAACAATCTAATGGCAGAATGTCGCGAGCAATCTATGTTTGTGATCTCGTATATTTTTCTTCTCCAACACCCCTCAGTTTTCCCTCAACTATATACGTTGATAGAGGATAACTTCTTTGCTAGCTACCAGCTAAAGGTGATACTATCTATAACTCCTGAAAAATGTCAAATAGTGTCTCATCTGACATTCCCTCCAGCAAGTTTTTTGAAAGCAAAATGAATGAAATTGTTACTTTTAAAAAGACCTAACAGACTAATCTCTTATCTAGGATCATAGATGCTAACAGGGAGAGAATCGAGCTTTTTCTTGTGTTATTTAGGACCCTTTTTCGGAAAACTCTGGCAAGGTATATCCCTGGGCCAAAGACATATCCTATATACTAAGACTAAGATGAATCATCTCAGTTCCTCAACAGGCCTAGTCCCTAAATCCCTAAACTAAATAGGACACTTATAATATGGCTGTGAGAATGGGATTGGAGCATAGCATTACTAATAAGCTTTTTCCTCTGATTCTAGAGACTGACTCCCTTACAGTGAAACACTTCCCGGATAGAACTTGGGAAACACCTTGGGTTGTAGATACAGAGGTTGGTAGAATTCATGCCTTAATGAGAAAGGAGAAGTGAAAGTGGTCCATACACTCAGAGAAGGCAACAAGGTGGTGAATTTTATTGCTAACCAAGTTTTTTTTTTTTTTTGCAGGTACTGAGAAACTTATCTATACCACATTTCAGGATCTACCAAGAGAAGCTAAAACACTGTTGAACATGGAAAAAAATCAACTACCTAACTTCAAGATTAAAAAGTTCTAAAATAGGGATTTTCGTTACGAGGGAGGGTAAAGGAGACAAAAACAGACAGGAACTGAAGAATAAATCCACACCAACAACATAACATCAAGGTTCAAATTTCTAAAAGGATTTACGTGGAATAACTTTGACTTACTTGAGGCGGTCGAAATGAATCTTCAAATTTCTATTCCTTAGACAGTGGTATTAGCTCCTTGTTTGAGCTCAACCTGTCAAGGAAAAAGAATGAAGTGAAAATTTCGACTAAAATTAAGGAAATCGAGTAAATATCACTTATTAAGGAATAAATGAGATACTCATCTGGGTTCAAGAGGCAAGGATTTAGGATTGGAGAAGAAGGAGAAGTCTTTGATTGGGATGATTTCATGGCATTTGTGAGATTCTTAAATGCCTCACCTAATCTCCTCGATACTAACCCTCAATGACCGGATACAGCTACATCCTTCATTCTTTAGTCTTTCGTTGAACTTGAAGGCAAAAGGCATATTAGTGGCAGATTGTAGGACTCAAGGTAGCACAAGCCTGAACTGAGTGCCACTTCTTTAACACGATGAAACTCACCCAAGCAGATTCATCAGCTCCACAGCAGAAATCGACAAGAGAAAAGGAACATTTGTAGAGTACAATGCAGTGGTGAAGACGAAGAGGCGTGAAACCTTCTTCTACTTTCCTAATTTGATTTTGTTCTTGCATTATTTCTATTTGCTTTTTGTTGCTTTGTTGGATTAAGCCACTTTTGGACCTAGTCTTGTAAATGACTTCTTTTTCAATCCAAGGGCCCTTGGTATGACTTTTAATTAAAAAAAACTCAATTCAACTAAAAAAAGATTATAAAGTCTTGAAAATGAGCTTTTTTTTATCTCATAGCGGAACATGATAATTAGGAATATTCTAGAAGAGAGTAGTAAATATCTATTACTAGATCCTTCCAACATCAATCATAAATAGAGATGATCATTCGAGTTGTAAACAAAATAAGCAAGAAGTGAGTGATCAATTCAGAAATAATAGAGATCAACAACAAACAAGCCTGCTAGAGTGTGAGTGCAAAAAATAAGGGATGATTACAGTTCAATGTCTTTGGATGATCCAGTTTATAAAATAGCCAACACATGTATATATTGAGTGTAAAGAGTAATACTCCCTTCGTTCCATTTTAGTTGGCCACTTTACTATAAATACAAAAATTACTTGTCCACTTACTAAATTAAGACAAAACTAATTACTCCATCCGTTCACTTTTACTTGTCACTTTTTGACTTGGCACACCCATTAAGAAAATAATTATTAATATGACTATTTTACCATAATACCCATATTAATTGATGGCTACTATTGTGTCTTGAAATTAATTTGGAGAATAAACAATTAATGTTAAGGGTAAAATAGGGGAAAAAATTGTCCTTCCTTAAAATGTCAAAAATGACAAGTAAAAGTGAAAATCCAACTAGGAAATAAGTGACAAGTAATTTTGAATGGAAGGAGTAAATTTTTTCAATTTTACCCCCTACAATTAATATTCTTTGGAAGCCTAAACAAATTAATGTGAGCACATTTTTCATAAATGATCTTACTACCCATCAATATAAATGAAAGATAAATTAATTAAATTAACCATCTTATTTATGATTTCTTGAATAATGCGTAAAATAAAAAGTGACAAACTAAAATGGCACTGAGAAAGCAATACTGAAGTTGATCCTCACTCTAAAATGATAAAATTCAAGTTATGAACCATCAATTGTGCCCAATAATATTCACTAGATAGTATGTTTACTTCTTTTAAAAAACTTATTCGATTGTTGAGCACTTGGAATGTAATTGTCTTGATGGTGCATTGCGTGAACTTGAGGTAGCCAATCCGAGAAAAAAATTGTTGAAAAGGTGAAGTACCCTCCCTATTATTTCTATTTGTCTACAAGTTTATAAAAAGTGATAAAAAGTGAAATATTCTCCACCCAGGAAATGTTACTCAAAAAATAGTAGGAGTAATTTGGTACCAAACATAGATAGTGCCTAGTGCCTAGCAATGCAACTGCAAAGGGTCAGCAGGGATATTGATGTAATGCTTCATTGTTTTGTTTCTTTCATTTGTTCAGTGCATGAAAAGGACATTTTAGCTAGATCATAAAATTCTTATCTAATTTGGAGGTCTTTATTCTCCAATTAGTCCTACCATTTCCTCTTTCAAGAATAAGAACATATGAACACTGGAGAGTAAGTATTTGCACTGCTCATATAGATATAATGCCATAAATTTATTCAATAGAAACATTTTTTTTTTGTTATATTTCAAGAAAAGGTTCAAAATATAGTCCTTAATTTTTGAGCTTAAACTCAAAGACATCCTTGTTCTTTCACGTGGTGCATTATATTAGTAACCCTCCATGTTCGCAACATAGATGCACTTTTGATCTTTCCCAAACATGCGTCTATTTTTTAACATTGTTTTCCTCCACATTTTAGTATATGGAATGCTCAGTTCTTTCTCTTTGTTGAGTATAAACATCACTTGCTTAACCAAGAACCTATCTTGAATTTTTTTGTATATCTAAAAACTCTTGCGTCTATGATGGAGAATAAGTTCCAAATCCCATTACATGAAGAATGTATAAAGGCGACATAACAAGACCTGCTTAAGCCGAACACTTCGGACTGAAGCATACTAGATGAGCTCCTAATAATCCCTATAAAATTTTAGTTAAATTCATAGCTGGTATTTGCTAGAGTATTAGTTTTGTTTAACAAAAGAAGTCAATCAATAACTCTTTTATTTGTTTTTGGTCCTATCAGATTAAGAATTCTTTTTAGCTGAAGGTATCCACTTGGAGATTGGAAGGAAGGAAAAATAAAAATAAAATAGAAATTCAAAGTTGTCACCCTAATCCAAGTAGTTTACCATCCATTTCTTATTATTTTCTATGTGAAAAAAAAAGAAGAGATTTATGATTTGTTTCTACTTTTAAATTCTATACAAACATAAAAGGCTACTAGTGCACCATATCAAAAAATAAGGCTGGTTTTAAGTTTAAGTACAAAGATAAAGGACAATTTTGGACTTTTTCTCTTATATTTCTCTAGACTAATAAGATCAAGATTCTTATGTATTAATTGGACATCTCCTTACCCTGGTAACTGTTACGTTTTGTGATGGTGTGTGAAAAATGAAGTGATTTTATTTTTCATTCATGCCATTGAAATTTTCTTCCCTTCTTTTTAGCATTGTTTTCGAAAATAAAAGCAAGTGTCTAGTGTGATTTGCTCCGTCCTTTAAGTTTGTTGGAAATTTGTAATTTGAAGTGCCGCTAAATTTATTTGTTCCATTATATCCTGTGAGAAATTAGTCCAAAATCTTAGGCAATAGTGAGAAGATTAAATACACGCAATGTAATTTGTGGACTGGAAATTAATTTAACACTATTATTTGATTACAAATTCTGCTTTCTTAAATCCGATTAAGGATACAGGAAAATAACGAACATGATAATTGCGTGTAACGAAAAAACTTCATTATGTGTCTCACACACGTTTTTATCACACAAAAAAGTGGATCCCAATTTTACATTTTTGTGTCCACATGTGTGTGAGACACAAGGGTGCTTCACACAACTAATGTCATTTGGGTGAGACACATAATAAAATTTTCGTGTGTGACCAATCTAATTTTGAAACTTACAAATTGTTGGAGAAGTGAATTCTTATTTACTTAGATTATATCTTCAATAATATTTGGTTTCATGTACAAAGATTTGTGGTGTTTCTTTAAAGTGAGAATAGACATGCACAATTAGAAGCTTCATTCAAATAAAAGTATACTTGGAACTTGGAAGTGGCTGCTAGACCAATTAGTGAGGACAACAGTATAGCACTTCAAATTTGACTGTTGTTTGTGCTCCACTTATTGCTACTTGTACATGTTTGAGAAATTATTCTAAAATCCACTCTTTTTGTGTTCCATATATGGTCCACAGACCACAATGTTCTCATGACGCTATTACTTAGTTGAATAAATAAAGTACTAATAATTTAATCAAAAGTTAAAACACCTTTCCTGTCAGAGGACAACTTATTTTACTATGTGGAATTGGTGAACCCTATGTTACTTATTTAGCCAAATATCCTGTCCATATACAACATTTATTACCATACTGCCTGTTTTACAGGCTCTATTCATTTATCAATGCATTATACAAAGTAGTGAATGCTTTAAGGTTGGTCATGATGTGATATGTCATGGCTGAAGTAGCATGCTCTTAGAGGAACACAAGGTTAATGGTAGACTGTATATAATAATGTTTTCGAGAAAAAGAGAAGAAGTAAGGATGTGTTTGGACTTTGGTAGGGGAAGGGTGGGAAATGTTTTCTAATTTTTTCATGTTTCGTTGGTCAATTTTTCTAAAAAATATTTTCATTAGGAAAACAAGTTTCTTAAAAGAAGGGAAATGACTTCTTTAATGAAAGTAAAATTTTTATCATTAATGACATTTCACATTGATTATCTCATCTCCTCCCTACAACAGACCCCATGTAACGAAGATAGAGATATAGGATAGTAATGTGTAACTAATTTAACTTAGGCGACCTATGTGTAAAAAATCAATATTAGTGCAGTTTAGATGCATATGGCTAGCTCTACATTGCGCAAACCAAATTCTTTTTTTTATATAAGCGAGAGTTGCTCGGATGATAAGCACCCCTCACTTTCAATTCAAAGGCTGTGAGTTTGAGTCACCATTGAAGCAAAAGGGATGTGGGAGCTCCTAGGGAGGGGTAAAAAAAATTAATGTAGATATTTTAGCTCTAATTATATTCAGTTTCATTCTTCAATACAATTCAATAACAAAAGTTCTGTTTCACAGCTCTTCTTCTTCTCTCGATCATCAGCTTCTCTCACATGCAGTTGAATGTGAATTGTAGATAGGGATGAACAAAATCAAATCTAAACCGCACCAAATCGATAAATCAAGTCAAATCGGAAAAACGTCTGACTAATGTTTTGGGTTGATTTGGTTTATTATTGAAAAAAAACTGGATTATAATTGGTTTGATTTTAACTAAAAAAAAATTAAATCAAACTAAATCAACCGGATATGACATATATACAATATAAAATATTTAATGTGATGTAATTTATAAATATTTTTTAAACATTTTTATAGTTTTTATCTTTCAATGTATTATTTCAAATTTGAACTTAGAATTTTGAATTGTCCAATAAATTTTAAGGCCCATAGATATTATTAACTCAAACAAAGCCCAAATCAATACTAATGCTAACAAAAAAAATTCAATTCAATACAAGGAATGACAACAATATTGGAAAAGATATATGTTACAAATATTTTTTTTTATCTCTCTCTAGAAAAGACCCCTCTAAAGAAAAATGACCAAGGCTATCTATCCTGACACTACTCTACCACCCGTTATGACACCGAGAATCACCGAAACCACTGAAACTATCAGATCTGCAGGCTGACATGGAAGAGGATCTCCCATCCAAACAATCCTTCAAAGAAATACTACTGGAAAATTAATAAGGGATCAAGCTTTCCTATCTAGATACCCGGAAGGGGTACAACAATGATGGAATAGATAACGAGGACTCTATGATCCTATCAGAGGAAGAGAAACAGACTACACCTCCTATGGAAGCATTCTATAGTTATCAAGCTAATGGGAAAAAAGTCTCCCACCAATTCCTGAAAAAGAAGCTCACAGAGCTATGGAAGCCCATAGAAAGTCGTATACTAATTGACTTAGAATGGGACTTCTATATCGCAAAATTCACCCTCCAAGTGAATATGCAACAAGTACTCCAAGATGGCCCTTGGTTCATCCTTGGTAACTTCCTCTCAGTGAAATAATGGGAACCAAACTTTGCTCCCTACGAAATCACTCTCTCTCACAGTGCCATATGGATAAGACTTCTTCAACTACCTACCGAGTTCTACAATAGAAATATACTTGAAAAGGTAGGAAGAAAGTTGGGAGCCTTATTAAAATTTGACACATGCACATCACACCATTACGAGGAAATATGCTAGAATATGCATTCAAGTGCCACTAGGGATTCCTGTTAAAACATCTGTTAAAATTGGAACCTATATGGGGAAGGTACACGATGTACAGGGTGTGGTAGAATTAATCATGCCACTAAAGAATGCACTTTCAGCCACCCACCACCATCACTACAAACGCAGAGTGAAGCATCTCCTAGCTACACAAAGGCGGAACAATGGCAAATAATATTCTTCCCAAAAAAAGACCTACTCCTAGGCTCAAGGAGATAATGCAGCATACAAGTAAGATCCACAATAGCCCAGGGTCCACCAGATAAAAGCCTTCGATGCAGCTATAAGTAAATGATAACGAACTCAATCGAGTGACTAAAATTAATATAAAAAACACAGAATTCAACAATACAAAATAAAGATAGTAGAGAAATTAAGATGAGAATTAGAAGAAATTGAGATGAAGATATACGAAAGAAGGGCTAATTGAATCCACAATCAACCAAGGAAGAAGAGAACTCAATCAAATACATGAGAAACTAAATTGAATCCACAAGATGATAACTCGATGATCAATTAAGCAAACAAAATAACACAAGCAATTGGGGAATCCACCCTAATCACTCATTCTAAACTAATAATTGAAATTGAACCCAATCACTATCCTAACCTAAAATATCAAGTCTATTTAAGATAATTCAATCATTAAAAATCTGAGTATAAAAAATGGCTAAGGCAACTATTTATAGTTATTGCCTTTACACAAATAGCCTATTACAAAAATAGCTCAAAAGTGACTATTTTGGAAATAACCCACAAGGGCCCTTCTTGATTGCCCAAAAGGCATCTTGATCACCCACAACCTTATGTATTTGTTGCTCCATGACTTCCTCTGGGATCCAAGCTATCATCCATATATAGAAGCCCCTCAAAATGTGCTCCAAGCTAACCCTGATCGTATCATCCCCCCCCCCTTCTTCAAAAGGATTCGTCCTCGAATTCAATCCTTGCAAAAATATGAGAAGGACAAATAACAAACATATCCTCATAGCATGAGGGTTAGCACACACGTTATCAACCATACCAACTTGCCAAGGAGGCACACATTTGAAGTACAACCAACTATCCTTTGTATCAAATAAAAGCAATGCATTGTAGAACATACAAAGGATCCGACTATATGAAATATCATGGAATAAAGAGGGTTCAAATACCCATGAGGATTTACCAGGGTCAAAGATATGAAAGACCCACATAGTTTGGTCACAAAAGCAAATAGACCAACCTAAAAAAACCCTACCTCTATATAAAATAAATTACATACATATATGGACATCATCATATACAAAGAGGTATTAGAGAAAGGTGTTACTTAAATGAACTTCATCCAAGGTATTCCCACATATAGAATCACCTTTTGATCCACAAGCATTAAAGCCTTGATCAAGAATGGGGTCACACAAGAATGAAGGAGTCATTGGAGAACATACACCCATTTTCTTTTGACCACTAACCCCTCCAATATATATACTATCATCTTCCAAGAAGAGAGTTTCATCTTTGAAAAGTGTGTCATCATACCATAGTGGATTTTCAAACAATTGGTAGCCTTCAAGGGTGGCTACACTTACAACATTATAAGACACACCACTATCTTCATCATTCACATTAGTCATGTCATCATTGAATAAAAGATTATCCCTAAGTTTATACTCCACCTCAAGATCCTCATGACAAGAATTCGAAATGGAATCAACACCCAAGGAATCATCACCTCTAAGTAAATATCCTAAATGACTAACTACACGACCAACTATATCATTACCATCACTAAATTGAGGTTCATTTATTACATCACACAACTCCTTAATTAGTAGGTCATCATTACAAGCAAGCAGGTCAATACCATAATAAACACTAGTTGATAGCATATTCAGCTTAAAAGAATCACATATATGATTACCACTATTATAGCGAACTAGCATTTGACTACCTCTATTACATGACAATATATTTTCACTCAAGTCACTAGTGCTAACACTAGATGAACTCAAATCGATCTTACTAGAAAAATCAATCAAGTCATCTATAGGATCAACTAGTGTTTGGGCACTCACAACAGTGGCATCATCATCATGCAACAAGGTGTCATCAAGATCATCACAAGGTAAAGACTCTTTAAGCTAACATATATACAAGCCATCACTTACACTCAATTCTCTACTAACTACACAAGCATCTTCTACTTTTGACAAAAGTGTAAGGTTTAGCTTTGTTACCTTGTAGCTCATAGAAAGGATTGCATTCACCTTGTTTTTCGACATTGGCACACATTTGCTCCTTTGGGAAGCTTTCTATCATCTCATGATTCTTCATTGCTTGAGGTGTTTTACTAGGTTTCCTTCCAAGTATACCTGCACAAGAATCAAGACTACTAGAAAAAGAACAGAGGTTACAAAAGTTAGTATAAGATCGTGAAAACCCTCTCACATCACTCCACACAACCTCTCCTTTTTTCACTCTAGAATTGTCACATATCACGCCCTTACTCCTCTCAGTCTTTTGTCTCTCAATTTTATTGGAGTTGGAATAAGTGCCAAGTATCCCTTGTGAAAGGTTAGATGATCCCTTCACTTCAAGCTTCCACTTTGGTTCACAAGGAGTGGGTACCTTCACTTTCGTGAACAACCCCTTAATACCATCCTCACAAGGAGTAGCTTTCTTCACTTCTAATGAAAACTCCTTTAGTTTATCTTCATGAGAAGTCATTTTCTTTATCATCTTTTGTAACTCCTTTGGCTTAAGGTTGGTGACCCATCGACCAATCTTGTCAAGTTTGCTTTATATAGATGCACAATAAACATTCATTTTTGTTCCAAAACTTTATCTCTCCAGATCTCACTTATCTTGAAACATTGGATTCACACTACTTTCATGGCTTATTGATCCTTCAATTTTACCTCCAACATCATTACCATAAGGAGAACAAGTCACATTAGAAGGAGAATAAGAAGTATAAGTTCTTGCATTCCAAGAAGTAGAGAATGTTCTTCTCCTATGATTCACACAACGTCTTCGAATTGGTTCCACCCACACATCTATACTCCCTCGACTAGGATAAGAAGTAACACAAGACAAGGATGGTAATTCATATTCACAATATCCCCTTCTATCACAATCTTCCTCAAATGATTCATAAGAAATATGAGAGAAAGCATCATACCTCACATCATCTTCATCACCATGGTGTGTAATATGAGAATCTCCATACTCTTCATCTTCACTATCGGATTCACCATAAGATACTTCTACTCTTTCATGTTCATCATAAGAGCCATAAGCCCCATTCATTTCATATCCATCTTCGAAGTAGTAGTTCTCATAATCATATGACTCAAGATCATGGATGTTATCATAGCTTCCACAATCTTCATCATCATCATACTTATAGCCTCCATTGCTACAAGCATAGTCTCTCATTTCATCATCATAAGGATCTGAAGCTATAGAGGACATACTTTCTTATAGCTCCTTTTGTACCTACAAAACTAGCAAACAATTTAATAATAAAATCCTTACACCACTCTTTATGTGAACTTTCAACTCACCTTCTATGGCTTCTTTTCCAAATTGATAGTGCTACTAGCTTCGCTCAATCAATTCAAGGTTATCTATCCTTATGGAGGAATGGATCCTTGTGACTCTTGAAATAAGTACGACTCAAATAAAACAAAAAGGACTTGAATCAAGAAATTAACTACGAAATAAAATGAGAAAAATTGAAGAAAAGAAGCACGAAGGAAAACGGACTAAAAAAAACTAAGTAACAAAAGTAGAAAAAATACTTGTGTTGCTTAATTTGAAGATCAAAGAAGTGATTTGATATTTTAAAACTAGTTAATAAGTAATTAAAAATATTAATTAATTGTCAATTAGTAGAGAAATGAAAGAAAAATGAGTGTAGAAGAAGAAAAGGACCAAATCTGACAATCAGAAAAGTTTTGAAGGACCAAATCTGACAATCAAAAAAGTTTTGAAGGACCAAATCTAAACTTTAGAGAAGAGTTTGGAGGGCTGAAGTTGACACTTACAAACTTGACTAGAAAGCTTCAAATTTAAGGACCCCAAATTTTTTCTAAGTGCTGGAAATCACTTGCTCTTTGAAGTTGAGTAGCACGCGTGGTTGCTGAGTTGGCAGTTGACTGGTGGCTGGCTGCTGCGCTGGCGCTGATGTGGCGCTGGTGTGGTAGCTGACTGGGTGTTGACTGAGCGTTGACTACTGACATGGCAGTCCACGTGAAAATTAATATTTTTTTTTTTGAAATTTCAATCTTTTTTTGAAATTTTGATTTTTTTTTAAAATTTCCACTTGTGGACCCACAAATACCTTTGACCAATTTTGACTTGGAAAAATTGGATCAAATGTATCTTTTGCTTCCTTCTTCTTCAAGAACAAGATGAAGATGCTTAAGAACACAAGAAAAACCTCAATCTTCAAATACTCACAACTCCTTCATTTTTGTACTAAATTCAATGAATTTTTACCCACGTGTTTTCTTCAATGCCACGAACAAATTCCACTAATTTTTAGCCTTCAAAACTAAGTCAAAAATAAACCCACTTTTTAAAATTCACAAAGTTTCAAAAGCTCAAAATCCTTCAATGATAACTTCAATTCTACATCTCTAAATCACACGAAATTCGAGATCTAAACTCAAAAAACACTAGAGAATTAAGATCTAGCGTCAAAAACAACAAATCAAAACAAAAAAAATTCAAATTTTTTTTGAATGAATTTTTCAATTTTTATTTCAAATTTATGAACTTAAGACCTAAGAATTGATGGAACAACTCTTAAAACCTAAGCTCTGATACCAAGATGATAATGATCTCAATTGAGTAACTAAAATCGGTATCAAAAACACGGAATTCAACAACACAAAATAAAGATAGTGGAGAAATTAAGATGAGAATTAGAAGAAATTGAGATGAGGATAGACGAAAGAAGTGCTAATTGAATCCACAATCAACCAAGGGAGAAGAGAACTCAATCAAATACATGAAAAACTAAATTGAATCCACAAGATGATAATTCGGGATCAATTAAGCAAAGAAGATAACACAAGCAATTCGAAAATCCACCCTTATCACTCATTCTAAACTAATAATTGAAATTGAACCCAATCACTTTTCTAACCTAAAATATCAAGTCTATTCAAGACAATTCAATCATCAAAAATCTGAGTATGAAAAATGGCTAAGGCAACTATTTATAGATATTGCTTTTCCATAAATAACTTATTACAAAAATAGCCTAAAAGTGACTATTTTAGAAATAACCCACAAGGGCCCTTCTTGATTTCTCAAATGACATCTTGATCGCCCATGGCCTTGTGTATTTGTTTCTCCATGGCTTTCACCGGGCTCCAAACTATCATCCATATGTAGAAGCCCCTCATAATGCGCTCCAAGCTAACCATGATCGTATCAGTAAGTTCCTTGATCGCCGTCCTGCAGATAATGATAACAATATCCCTTTGAATAAGTTTTCCAACCCCTCCTCTAGCGATAGAAATGGGAAACAAAAATAATGGCACAATGATAATAGGAAAGCCGATCTGAACATTGATAATTCCAGCATCAAGACAATTGAGAGAGAGTGCCTGGTCCATTCTAAAAAGCTCAAAATGGCAGAATATGTGTTGACGCATAAAGAGGAACTTAATTCCTTTGAGGTCCTTTGTGAGAAAAGACTCTCACCCTCTTTATTTACTCAACCGAGGCCTGCTAGGGGGCTAAGCCCTAGGGTGGAGACTGTTCCCCTCTAAACCTCTTCATCTTCTTCGTCTAAGAAGTCAACCGCCACTCCAAATGATACAACTCCCTCCACAACTATGAGTAATCATCACAAAACCAGAGAAGACATGACCTTCGTCGTGTCAATTAAATCCTCCACTAACCTTTTCTTTTTTAGTAAAGTAGAAGACTTCCCCAAATCCTTGACTCAACCTACTGACAATGGAAAATAATTCCCAAATCCCACCAATGTCAATGAACCCCCTTTATTTCCTCTTTGCACTACTATCGGAGAACTATATCCTAGAGTCTTGGTTGGAGCTGGTACTCCATGGCTAAGCTCTGACTCTAAACTTAATAATTAGTCAACTCCCAGTGGTGGTATTCCTTAAGGATCCATGGTATCTAGCACAAGTAATAAGGGCTTGAATGAACACCGCTATCCCGAGCTTTGGCCAGAACTTTGGATTCAAGCACTCTTGCAGTCCCATCTCCACCGAGATATCTCATAAATGTTGACCCTGGAGCTGAGTCATTTCATGACCCTAGCATAGCAACAAATAACTTTCTTCCCTCCACCACCTATGAATTTTGGCATCTCAAACCCATATTTCCTACCATGGGTTCCATCAGGAAACAACAATGCAGTAGAAAACCAAGAAAAGGGAACTCATTCACTGCTAGAAATGCTAAAACAAAGCAATAAGGAAATGGAGGAACTACTAAATGAACAAGGGGATTAAGAATTATAAGCATTCCAATTAGAAAAATTCTTTCTGAGAGAGTTCACAGATCCATCCAGAGAAGTTATTTTGGTCTTTTGCCCTTGGAGGATGCTCTAATTCTGAGGAACCAGCGAGAGTCAATTCTATATGCGGTGGCATTATACCCGTTGACTGCAGTAACAGAACTACCCCAGTTGGAGAAGGGGAAGGGACTAATGAACAACTCTCCGACAAAGATTGACTAAATGAATTTCTTAATCTAGAATGCTAGGGGAGTTAACAGTGCGACCTTCAAGAGGCAGTGTCAGGCCTTGGATAAGCTTCACAAGACAAAAATGCTTGTGTTGTTGGAAACCAAAATGACAGAGCATGCATGGTTAATCGAGTCACTGGGTTTTGATTCACATATCTGTCCTCCTCTAGTGGGCTGTCCAGCGGTATTGTGATCATGTGGTTGCAAGATTCTCTTAAGCTGGACAACATTTCTATTATCCCCTAAGGTATTCATGTCACTGTTAAGGTTAGTTATTTTCCCAACCCCTGGCATTTCAACACTATTTATGCTAGTCTTGACTTTAACTGACCCCACTTTACTTTGGGACAGCCTTCTTAGGATTTCTTAAAATTATTTTCAGGATTGATTTATAAGTGGGGACTTCAATGAAGTACTTCAGGCTAAGGACAAGTTTAGAGGAAGGGAGATCAATAACAATAGAGCCTTTGCTATTTGGAATTGCCTTAATAGGTATAAACTAATTGACTTAGGTTTCAAAGGTAGTAAGTACACTTGGATCAACAAAAGATACAAAATAGAAGGAATCTCATCCTTGAGAGACTTGACATGTGTCTGGATAATGACTCATGGATTCTAAACTATTGTGATCTAGTGTAACATACCTACCAAGAACTTACTCTGATCACTCTCCTCTCCTTGTCCAGCTAAGCAATCAGAGGCCCAATAATGTAACAGTCCTTTCTAGTTAGAGCCCATGTGATGTAGGCACCCAAGCTTCAATGGCCTAATACAAAACTCATGTGTGCCCTTCAATTCTCTTTTAGATGCCATCAAGAATTTCCAAAACAATGTTGTTGACTGGAACACACATACTTTTGGCAACATCATTCATAAGATGAAAAGAATCCTTGCAAGAATAGATGGCATCAAGAAGTCTATCAATTACCCTAATAGCACCTTCCTCCATAACCTAGAAAGTGACCTCTCATCTGAGTATGACACCTTTCTTAGATATGAAGAGGACTTTTGAACGACCAAATCCAGAATTAGTTGGCTTATTAATGGAGACTCTAACACCATATTCTTTCACACCTCCACCATTAGTAGGAGAAGGAGAAGGAGAAATCAAATCCTCACCCTGAAGGATGAGGTTGGAAATTGGTATCATGACCCCTCTACAATCAAGGACCAAGTCTCAAAATTCTCCACTAAGCTCTATGAGACTGATCACTTAACCTCCATTTCTAATAATTGGGACCTTGCCCATGGGGACCAACGTTTAACTAACCAAATGACTTGCCATCTCTATGCCCTTCTTCAGGATAATGCAATTTTAGAAACCCTCAGAACCTTCAAGCCCCTTAAGGCCCCTGGCCCCAATGGTCTCCATACTCTCTTTTATCAGAAATATTGGGATATTGTTAAGGAGAAGATCATTGACTTTTGCAAGAACACCTTTTCCAATGCTAAAATAGACACCAAGATGAATGGCACCCTTTTTATCTTATTCCCAAATTCCAAAATGCCATTATGCTAAAGAATTTTAGATTTATTGGCCTGTGCAATACTGCCTATAAATTAGTGACCAAGATCATTGCAAATAGAATCAAACCCCTCCCCTCTCACATCATAGGCCCCAGTCAAACAATTTTTCTTTCTAGAAAAAGAGCTTCTGACAATGCCATCATTGTACAGGAATGTACATCTCATTTCAAGAAAATGAAAAGGATCAAAGTGAATATGATACTTAAAATTGACCTTGAAAAAGCCTTTAACAGGCTAGAATGGTCTTTCATTAAGGAATATCTTTTTTTCTTTAACTTTTCTCCCAATTTGTCCAAGCTTATCATATCCTGCATATCTATCTCCTCTATCTCCATCCTCTTAAATGGAGAAAAGACCAGATATTTCTATCCCTCTAGATATATCAGGCGAGGAGATCCCATCTCTTCCTACATCTTTAAAATCTATATAGAAAGATTATCTAGGTCTATTTACAAGGCTATCAGAGATAAAAGTTGTAACCACATCAAGATCTCCCGCCTCTTCTTTACTGATGACCTTACCCTCTTCTCAACAGTCACACCCCAAAGTTGTACCACCATCCTTCATCTTCTTGGGAAGTTCTGCAACAAATATGGCCAAAAGTTGAACTTATCCAAGTCACAAGGTCTTTTCTCACACAACAGTTCTATTACCAATTCCACCCAATGCTTCACCATGCTCAACATCCAATCCAACCTTAGCTTTGATAAGTACCTTGGCTTCCCTATCTTCTATTCAAAACTTGTTAATATCGATTTCCAGTTCATTATTAATAATATACAAACTAATCTTAGTGGTTGGAAGAAAAATTCCTTAATATGATTGAGCACACTGTCTTAACAAAGCCTCCTTAAGCAGCATACCCTTCCATGTTATGCAATATATCCAAATCCCAGCAAAAGTAACATAAAAAATTAACAGAATCCAAATGAACTTTTATCTGGGGTACTACCTCTGAGAAGAAAAAAATGCACTTGGTTGGATGGAAAACAATCGCCACTAAAAAAGAAAAAGGTGGACTGAGTATCCAGAAAAGTGACGTTAAGAACAAAACCCTTCACACAGGACTGGCATGAATAATGTATAACAACATGAATGTTCTATGGTCCAAAGTCCTCTACTTCAAGTACTATCACAAAAGATTCTAAAAAGTCCATAAAAGAACCAATTCTAGAACTTGGCAGTGTATGAGGAAAGAATGGGAAACATTAACTAAAAATTTCTAGATTGGTGATTCATAATGGGAGTAAGGTGAAGTTCTCTAATGACAACTGGATTCCTAACCATGATACCATCAGGAGTACGATCCAAGGTCCTCTTAGCAAAGCTGATAGCACCCTCATAGTTGAGACGCTCTCCATAATGGCAACTGGGATCTTACTGTAACACTTCGAAAATTCTATGCTAAGACCCAAACCATTTCCATGAGAGTAATGATCATTTCTCTAGTGTGGTGAGTGCTTTGAATGCAAATCACGTTCATAAGAAACTTTTATTATTAAGTTAAGTTGAAAGCATCCCTATCGATTAAGTTCTCATTTAAGATTCTACTAGGGCTAAATTTAAATGATCATTACTCCTAGCATATAAATAGTTAGGTAGCCTAATACCCACCAACTTAAATGTTTTTGAATCTTCTTTCCAATGCCATTGACCGTGTATTAATCTAATTTTGGAGTAAAAAGTTATGACCATTTTAGTTTTGACTAACAGTCTGGAAAGCAGGTGCGAAATGACATGCGAGCCACAAAATACCACATGCGATCATATGTCCAAATGCATAAGGGGGAAATCTGCCAACTTTCTGGAAAGCAAGTGCAAAACACATGTGATCCGCACATCTTCACATGTGGCCGCATGTCAAATCGCACATGGGCCAACGAGAACCTTTTTAAGTCGGTTTTAATCCATTCTTTTCATTCTTTTGCCATTATTTCAAACCTAAAATATATTTTCTCTCCTCCTATCATCCTACTTCATCAAGGTATGTCCTCCATGATTTGAGATTAAATTTAGCATTATTTGACCTCATTACATATTTTCCTCAAAGTTTATTATCTTTGTATACTTGTACTCCACGAACCCTCAGTATATTCAATAACTCATGATTTTAAACTTGTGTTAAGAGATTTCACGTTTTACTCAAATTATAGAATTGTCATGAGTAGTTTCATTCTTCAGGATGGTGGGTTATAAGCACCCGATCAGTTTAGAATTTCATGCATTTTTAGTAAGATACTCAGTCTTTCAGAATTACATGATTAGAGTGATTTCACTCTCAGAAAGCTAGTGTTTTGAGCTATCTAGTATGCCAGTTTATGTATGCATATAATTCAGTTGGGAGTATTACTTAGAACCGAGTGGACGAGGAAATGAAGGCTCACCCATCAGTTAGAACTAAGACCTTTAGTAGAACTCCATGAGTTCCAGAACTATGGTGCCACCGTAGGTTCGAAGGGTCATCCGTCAGATCAGGATTGACACCTTGGCCTTTTTGGGCATGAGTTTAGTAGATCCACACCAGCTAGTGTTTGTACCCTTGTCAAGGTACAAACACCTTTCCAGTCAGGGTTACAAGTAGGCCTTATAGTTAGCTCATCTTGGGGTATGTCGGTTAACTGTAGCTCCCACAGTTCAGATTCAATTATTGTATGACCTTGTAGTCAGTTATTCAGTTCAATATTATTCAATTGCATGTTATCTACTTGGTTATTGCATCAGTTCACTTATTTCACCATTTTTAGGATGCTCAGTAAAAGAAACTCCCCTAAGGATTTACATCAAACATGACTCATGGTTTTCTAAAGTTGCATTATCTCATGACTTACAAACATAACTCATCTTTTTAGTTTATGGATCTCCAAGTAATAGTTTTACATATGTTTAAATATCATGATATCACAGTTATAGTTCAGAAACATGATTTACACCCTCTTTAGTTAAAGAACTTATATTTTACAGTTTGACTTATGCATTCTCAGACATCTATACTTCTTCTAGTTTTCAGTATATACATATTATCTAATGATTTCAAAGTTAGTGCATCATCTTACATGCTCAGTACATTTAAAGTACTGACCGCATACTTTCCTTGCACTGTATCATTTCATGATGTAGGTTTTAGTGCTAGTTCCCAAAATCATGGTCAGACAGATCGCAACTTTCAGTCAGTAAGGAATGAGTTCTCCTTTTTTGGGAACTCGAGTCAGTTAGTGGTTATAGCAGTCATTTCAGTTGTTATACATTGATTAGAGATAGTTGGGGGTCATGTCCCGGCTAACTATAGTTCAGTGTTATTAGAGGCTTCATAGAAAGCCAGTCAATTGATTGTATCAGTTTTTAGATGTCTCTGTATTTCAGTTTATGCAAGTTTATTTTATTGCAGTACTCTTCAAGAGATCAACACATATTTTAGCTTCCGTATTATCTTTCAGTCTGTATCTCAGTAGTATGCCAGACCATGGGTTAGTTTGAGGTCACTTGTGACTCTAAGCACCGTATCGCATCCAGGGAATACTCTCAGGGGGTGATAAACTTAGTATCAAAGAACATAGTTCAAGTATCCTAGGGTGTATGTGAAGCTGTGTCTAGTAGGGTCTTGCTTATAGGTGTATTGTGCACCACACTTATAATTAGGAGGCTACAGAGGATTTAGAAAATATTCCCATTCTTTCATACTCCAAATCATGCAGTAAAACTGTTTCTTAAGAAACTTATGTAGATTCGTGCGTTGATCGAATTCATCCAATTATGCCTATCTTCAAGGTGGTGAAAATAGTAAAGTTCAGATTTCTCTTAGTGAGATGCTTACAGTTAGAGTCATCAAAAAGTTAAGATACTGCACAAGGACTTAAGAGGAGCCCACTAGTGCGTTAAATCTACTGATCTAAAAGCATGTCCACTCGTGCAGTTGAGCCTATAGTAGAATGTACTCCCATACACTCTTCTAGAAACTTTACTATGAATGGTGGCTTAATCGAAAGGTATGGTTCTACAAGTGTTTGGGTAGTATAGTCACTTAAGAGTTATTATGAATTGAGATATTATGGGCCATAAGTAGCAGAATGACCATAAAGTTAGGTGTACAGATTCAAAAGTATAGTAGCTAAAAGATTGGGATAGTGATGGACTGAAGTATGTAGCCATAGTCATGTATCAATAAGGTGAATATTAGGGTGATAAGTCCCTTGGCATGGAGGGAAGAAAAATAAGTTGTGTGTAGGTTCCATGGTAGTATGTAGAAGAAGAATGATTGGTTAAGATTGCTTAAAGCATATTTGAACTAGGTGAAGAAGATACTTAAATTGCAGGAAGGTAGATGTGTACCCAGAGTAGTATGTTGTTGCATGGTATTCAAAGATTCTATTGTCCTATATGTGACTAGTTTAGAATTCTCAAGTTTCTAATTATGGAGAAGGCTAGGTGTATATTATATGGTGATTATAGTAATAGGTTTGAATGTCATGATGAAATATATGTGGGCCTTTGCTTTATGCGACTAGTGACTCATTGATTAGAGCCCAAGGTTAGTTGATTTTTGTGATAAGAAGGAATACCATTCTTAGGAGATAACTCTAGATGCAAGAGATTTAGTCAATATAGTCTTGAACATGGTAAAAGCAGGTAGTTGGATTCAGACCTTAGTACTATATGTGCACAGGTGAAAATTTTAGTTGCAAATGTCAAGTGTAGCATTCAGAGGAGTTAATGTAGTTAAAAGGTGCTCCTAAGCTTAAAAGTTGTCAACTGTATTGTTTAAGGTGGGAATAATCTTGTTCTTACTCCCCGCTCAGGATGCTCATAACTTATGTCCAGTAGTTTCAGCTAGCAAGATAGTAGACTCCTTATATCAGATCAATTTAGACTTGCCAGTAATCATTCCTAAGGCCCCTACATTCAGTTTAGTCCTTGTCTGTAAGTTTAGTATAGAAGAGAATATCGTTCTTGTATAACTACTTCTATCAATTTTATATTCTTTTTAGTTAACATTAATTTCCAAGAATGCGTTCGTTCCTTATGAGTTTCAGCTAAGTCCCTACTCTTAATCCGGACCAGTTATTATGTTGGACATTTAGTTTCATGTCCTATCAGTGTTCTTATTCTCTCAGTATGCATACATGCCTCACGAACCTAGATCAGTTCATATTTCAGCCAGGAATAAGTTATCATGTAAGTACCCCATCTTTTATATCTCAGTCAGTAGTTGTAATGACCAGGTTCGTCGTTACGGGTAAACCTTTCATGCCAAGTTTAGAGTTAGAAAACTTCCGAGTTTGGAAGTTGAAAATTTTGAGCTAGGCTAGTCTCGAATGAAATCTGAGCAAGGTATGGTCTAGGGAAATTCGGGTGAGGATTGGGTAATGTGTCTTGTAGTGAGCTAGATTTTCCATTAGCTAAGGCATAGAGGAGTCTGGAGGACTTTTTGAAAGTGAAATTGGGTAAGTAGAACTCCTGAAATTGAGATTAACGTGAATGGGTTATTCCGGAACGTTGGAGATTTAAGGTGTGTTGTAAAATAGACACTTTTCTGGGATTTTCTGAGTTTCTACCTGTGACGAGAGTTGTTACTGTGCCATAGCAGTGACCGCTAAAGTGATAAAATATCCTCTATAGTGGAAGTCAACGTTAGTCAACACCGCTATAATAGACGGTTCCACTACGGCGGTACCATTATAGTGGAGCGTGGACCGCCATAGCAGACGAGATGGGATTTAATGCGTAAAACTTTTCTAAAATATTTAGTTTTCATCAAGAACGTTTTGAGAGAAGGGCTAGGCAATTTTGGGCAAACCTACTCCATTTTCCACAAATTTTCATCCTAAAGGTAAGATTTCTACTCCCCTAACTCCGTACTATCTTTCTTATGGGGTAGAATTGCTAGTCTTAGACTTGGGGAAGAGTTCTGGCTAACCTAAGAATGGTAGAATCCGAGGATAAAAGGGATTCTAGGATGTTAAAGTTCTTGGGTCTTGTATATTATTATTGGGTTATGATCACTTGGCCATAATTCTCTAAAAGTATTCGTAAAAATGATGAACTTAGGTGAATTCATGGTAGGAAATCCCAGGAAATGGGTGGAATGATCATAGTTTGTCCTGGGGATTGAGATTTTACATAATCCGAGTATTTTAGGCCAGAAAGTGATTGTAGTTGTTGTATGTTTGTTGCTAGACCAAGAACAAGCAAAGAATTTGGAAAACGGTAAGGCTCCGGTTCAATAGAATTTTGAGTAATTCGAGGTAGGTGATGGCTACTGATTCCCAATATGCACTATGTGTTCATGTATCATTATTTAGTAACGTATGAGTTGCATGCTTAGGGAATGAGTTGTGAATGTCCAGTTGTCCGGTTATCAGTCTTGTGAAATAAACTTGTTTGTTGCTTGTTGGTCTACGAGTATATTTGTTCATTGTTTGTGATTGATTGGACTTAGTATGATATTCGGTTGGCTCGGGTACCACGCCTGGTACGAGAATACTAATGGTTGGCTTGGGTACCACACTTGGTACGGGAATACTAACGGTTGGCTCAGGTACCACGCCTGGTATAGGAATTCATAATGGTTGGCTCGGGTACCACGCCTGGTACGAGTTGTTTTAATTGCATTGTTGTATTCTTCTAATGGTTCCATGAGTGGATCGGGTTGTACTTCTTGACTATGATTATTGCATATGGTCCAAGAGAGGCAAGGTGGTTATATCTAATTGTGAGATTGGTCTTAGTGTAGGTTGGATTGCATGTCTAACAATTAGGTGATGTTAGGGGGATCCTTGATGGGTCTGGCTATGTAAAATGGGTATATGTTATTGTCTTTGAGTATGGTCAATGATTTCTATTTGGTTCATGTGTTAATAAGCTACGGAAGAGACTTGTAGTCTAGTTATATTGTTGGCTTGTTCACATGTTTTCTATACCTTACTATGTTTTGGTTTATTGTTCATATTCTGTTTATTGGAGCTGGCCAATGATTCTACAAGTACACGGTGTTGTGTACTGATTCTGCACTTGCTTTTCTTTTGTTAGTACAAGCAATCTTCCGACGGTTGACACGCGACCTCACCTGTAGTCCTGGTGTTTCAAGATCTCAAGGGTGAGCTATTTCGATCGAGCTACATATTGTCTTCCTTTAAGTTGTAGCCCAATTGATGTGGGTGTAAACTCTTTCTTATTTTGTTTTGGGTTGCATCCCCATATCCTAGACGATTTGTAGTATGTTTTGGTATGGTGACTTTCAGGTTCTAGGGAGGATTTTGTTTTTCCGCAGAATTTATGATATTAGTGTTGAGATATTGAATTGCTAGATTATTTATTTGCACACTAGTTTTGAGCTACTAGAATGGTTAAGTTCTGGGTTAATAATGGTTTGCTCGCCCGGAGGTTCGGGTGGGTGCCACTCACGACGGGTTGGGTCGTGACAAAGATGGTATCAGATCCTTAGGTTCATTGATCTCGTCGTACCAAAATGAGTCTAGTAGAGTCTTGTGGAATGGTACGGAGACGTCTGTACTTTTCTTCGAGAGGCTATAGGACTTCAGGAAAACTATCTCTTTTCTTTCCTTCGTGCTATAACTTAAATCTAATTGGTATCTAGTGATACAAATTGGTATCTAACTCTTTCACTCTTCTATTCGCAGATGGTTAATACGAGGAACAATAGAGCGAGACCGGCAGTTCCAGTAGTGAGCCCCGCTGTCAGAGGTAGAGAAAGGGGCAAAGGTCGAGGTAGAGCAATACCCACCAGGGGTGGAGCTCAGGCAACGGCAGGAGCACGTGAGGCAACCCCTACCCTACCCTACCCTAGGATCAGGTTAAAGAGGAATCTGAGGTTGCTGTTGAGGAGGGTGTAGAGCAGGCGGAGGTGGCACCGGCTAGAGGTACAGGCCTTCCCCCTATCTCACCTGAGGTGTTTCAACAGGTGTGGTCCTTTTTGAGTGGGCTGGTTGGTGCTGGGGCCAATTCCACAGGTACGGCAGATGAGGTTTCGGGTGCTCAGCCAACAGTTACTACAACTCCTAGAATGGATGTAACGTCAGGCACAGACGACTTCTTCAGACCAATGCTAAGTTCTGTTATGACAGGGAATAAGAATGAGACGCTGACCAAGTTCCTCAATCTAAAACCTCCTATATTTCAGGGTACTGAGAACGAAGATGCTTATGAGTTCATATTGGACTGTTATGACAGGCTGCATAAGCTGGGCATTAAGCAACAACATGAGGTGGAGTTCATCACTTTCCAGCTGCAGAGTGATGCTAAGCAATGGTGGAGTTCTCGTGTGGAATGTCGTCTATCAACCTTGCCTCCACTGACTTAGGAAAAGTTTCATGTTGTCTTCTTAGAGAAGTATGCACCTCGCACTTTGAGAGATCGCAAAAAGGATGAGTTCCTGGCTCTGAAACATGGTAGCATGTTAGTCTCCACTTATAAGGCCAAGTTTCATGCCTTGCCTCATTTTGCTACACAGTTGTTGGGTATCAAAGAGGAGAGTGTTTGGTTATTTGTGAAGGGTCTGAACACTGATTTTCAAGTGTTGTGTGTACACATGACTTCAGCAGGAAGAAGATTCAATAAGGTCACCGATTATATGAAGAAGTTATAAGGGGTTAAGCAGGTCGAGCAGGATAAAATGTTATCCAAAAAGTCTTGTAATGAGGGGAATTTTAGTGGTTCGTACTCTAAGGGCCATAATTAGTAGGTGTACTCTGCCTGTCCTATTCAGTCATCTCTACAATTCGGGAGCTAATCAACAATTGTCAGCTCCTAGAGGCCAGAGATCTTCTTACACATCTATTAGCAGGCCTACACTTGATCGTGGTTATTTCCATTGTGGTGATCTGGGCCACTTTAAGAGGGAGTTTGCTTATAGACAGACTGGTAAACAGGCTCAGCAGCAGTCCAAGGCTGTGGTTCTAGCAGGTAGAGATAGTTATGCTAGAGGTCATCCACAGGGTGGGCAAAGTAACTTTCAGGGAGGTCGGGGAGACAATGGTAATAGCGGCGTGGGCAGAGGTGCGGATCTCTACACCACTTTCTTTCTATTCTATAATGGAGGGTCCACGTTAAATAGATTGAGCCAAGAAAGTTGCTCAAATTGATGACCGGGCTCACTGCTATGCTTTTACAGGGAGATCTGAGATGGAGGCATCATACACGGTGATCACAGGTATAATTCTTATATGTGATAGGATGGCTTCTGTACTATTTAACCCAGGATCTACTTACTCTTATGTGTCTATGAATGTTGCATTAGGTCTGGATTTGATATGTGATGTTCTTTATTCCCCTATCCATATGTCTACCCTAGTTGGAGAGTCGATGATTGTGACTCATTCCTACCGTACTTGTTCGGTGATGTTTGGGGGGTTGAAGACTTGGGTAGATTTGGTAATTCTAGATATGGTAGACTTTGATGTTATTTTGGGCATGACATGGTTATCTCCTTATCATGTTGTATTAAATTGTAATGCTAAGACTGTGGCTCTAGAAATTCTAGGTAAGGATATACTAGAGTGGGAAGGTGTGTACAGGCCAAAGCCGGCTAAGATCATATCATTTTTTCAAGCTAGAAAAATAGTGGGGAGAGGGTGTTTGGCATTCTTGGTTCATCTCCGGGATTATAGTGTGGAGTCCCCATCTATTTAGTCAATTCCGATTATGTCAGAGTTTCAGAAAGTGTTTCCAGTGGATTTTCCTGGAATGCCTCAGGATAGGGACATTGATTTTTGTATTGACTTGGAGCCGGGCACTCACCCAATTTCCATTCCTCCTTATCGCATGGCTCTGGCAGAGTTATGGGAACTTAAGACTCAGCTTTAGAAACTCTTAGACAAGGGTTTTATCTGTCCCAATGCTTTGCCTTGGAGTGCTCTGGTACTGTTTGTGAAAAAGAAGGATGGTAGTATGCGGATGTGCATAGACTACCGACAGTTGAATAAGGTTACCATCCGAAATAAGTACCCTTTACCCTATATAGATGATCTTTTTGGCTAGTTACAGGGTGCATCTGTGTTCTCAAAAATTGACTTAAGATCAGGGTATCATTAGTTAAAGATTAGGCCCAAAGACATTCCTAAGAGTGCTTTTTAAACTCGGTATGGGCATACGAGTTTCCAGTGATGTCATTTGGGTTGACAAATACGTCGATAGCATTCATGAGTTTGATGAATGAGGTGTTTAAGTCTTATTTGGATTTGTTCGTCATCGTATTTATAGATGATATTTTGATCTACTCCAAGAGTAGGGAATAGCATACTGAACATCTGCGTATTGTGTTGGATATTTTAAAGCACCAAAAACTGGATGCGAAGTTTTCCAAGTGTGAGTTTTGGTTGACTTCAGTCACCTTCTTAGAGAATGTTGTGTCAGAAAAGGGGGTGATGGTAGATCCCCAGAAGATTGAGGCAGTTAAGAATTAGTCCCGACCTAGCTCTGTGACTGAGGTGAGGAGTTTTATGGGGCTTGCAGGGTACTATCGCAGGTTTGTCAAGGATTTTGCATCCATTACTACTCACTTGACAAGGTTGACTCAGAAGAAGGTACTGTTTGTGTTGTCCAACATGTGTGAAGAGAGCTTCCAAAATCTCAAGACACTTCTAACCACGACTCTCATCCTTTCATTGCTGGTTGAAGGTAAGGATTTCATTGTATATTGTGATGCTTCATATTCAGATTTGGGTGCTGTGTTGATGTAGGATAGGAATATGATAGCATATGCTTCCAAATAATTGAAGGTCCACGAAAAGAATTATCCAACCCATGACTTGGAGTTGGCAGCGGTAGTTTTTGCACTTAAAATTTGGAGACACTATCTCTATGGTGTCAAGTGTGAGGTGTTCACTGATCATCACAGTTTGCAATATGTATTTACTCAGAAAGACTTGAATCTGAGAGAGAAGAGGTGGATGGAGTATTGAAGGATTATTATGTGACCATCCAGTACCATCCGGGTAAGGCTAATGTGGTGGCAAACGCATTGAGCCGAAAGACCATCAGCATGGGCAATTTGGCTTATTTGGGGGTGTCCAAGCGACCATTGGCAAGGGAAATTCAGGCCTTAGAATCTAGGTTCATGAACTTGGGTATCTTAGAACAGGGTGGAGTATTGGCCAATGTTGAGGTCAAATCCACATTCATAGAAGAAATAAAGGCCAAGCAATTTCAGAATGGACAGTTAAGCAAGCTTTGAAGCAGGGTAACATCCGGAGAGTCCGAGGACACCACATTGGATGCTGATGGGGTGTTGAATTTCAGAGGAAGGATTTGTGTTCCTAGAGTTGATGACATAATTCAGAAGGGTTGACAGAGGCTCATGGTTTGCGGTACTCAATTCATCCGGGCGTAACCAATATGTACAAGAATTTGAGGTAACTTTATTGGTGGTCTGGGATGAAAAGAGACATAGCTGATTTTGTATCCAAATGTCAGAACTATCAGCAGGTCAAATATGAGCACCAAAGGCCTGCATGACTACTTCAGAGAATGTCCATTCCCAAGTGAAAGTGGGAGAGGATAGCCATGGATTTTGTGGTGGGTCTTCCCAAGACCTTGGGAAAGTATGACTCTATTTGGGTCATTCTGGACAGGCTGAAAAAGTCAGCTTATTCATTCTGGTCTGAGCGGACTATAATTCGCAGCAGTTGGCTAAGATCTATGTGAAGGAGATCGTGAGACTGTACGGGTACCACTGTCTATCATTTTAGATAGGGGCACACAGTTTACCTCTATGTTTTGGGGTAGGTTACACGAAGATTTGGGCACTTAACTTACTTTCAGCAAAGCTTTCCATCCTCAGACTGATGGTCAGTCGGAGAGGACAATCCAAGTATTGGAATACATGCTGAGAGCATGTGTGATTGACTTTGGAGGTCATTGGGACCAGTTCCTGTCGTTGTGTGAGTTCTCATACAACAATAGCTACCACTCCAGTATCGACATGGCACCATTTGAGGCACTGTATAGGAGGGGTTGTAGATCCCCTATAGGGTCGTTTGAGGCAGGTGATGTGAAGCCTCTGGGTGTAGACTTGGTAAGGGAAGCGTAGGAAAAAGTAAAGGGAATTCAGACCAAGTTGCTAGCGACCCAGAGTAGGCAGAAGGAATACGCGAATCACAAGGTAAGAGATATGGATTTCCAGGTCGGTGAGCAAGTACTATTGAAAGTGTCACCAATGAATGGAGTTATGCGTTTCGGTAAGTAGGGCAAGCTCATCCCTCGGTTCATCAGTTCATTTGAGGTTTTTGAAATGGTAGGGTCGGTGGCTTACAGGTTAGCACTGCCACCTAGTTTATTTAGTATCTATCCAGTATTCTATGTATCCATGTTGAAGTGGTACCATGGGGATGGAGATTACATTATCAAATGGAATGAAGTCTTGCTAGACAAGGATCTTCGATATGAAGAGAGACCAGTTGTGATTCTTGATCAAGATGTTTGGAAGTTGAGGACAAAAGAGATCAAATCGGTGAAAGTTCAATGGAAGCATCATCCAGCTGAGGAAGCCACTTAGAAAATTGAAAAGGACATGCAGGACAAGTACCCTCACTAGTTCGGGGATTCAGGTACTATACTTTTCTTTTTTTATTCGTTGTATTTTTTGGAATTGATCATTAAGGGACAAATAATGGGTAAATTGGTATCTATTGTAATGACCAAGTTTGTCATTATGGGTAAATCTTTTTTGCCAAGTTTAGAGTTAGAAATTTTTTGGGTTTGGAAATTGAAAATTTTAGGCTAGGCTAGTCTCGGACAAAATCTGAGCAAAGTATGGTCTAGGAAAATCTTAGTGAGGATTGGGTAATGTGTCTTGTAGTGAGCTAGATTTTCTGTTAGCTAAGGTATAGAGGAGTCTGAGGGACTTTTCAAAAGTGAAATTGGGTAAGTAGAACTCCCAAAATTGAGATTGACGTGAAGGAGTTATTCCAGAACATTGGGAATTCAAGGTGTGTTATAAATTGGACACTTTTTTAGGATTTTCTGAGTTTTTTCCCGTGATGAGTGTTGTAACTATGCCATAGCGGTGACTACTATAGTGGTAAAATATTCGCTATAGTATAAGTCAATGTCGATCAGCACCGCTATAGCAGATGGTTCCACAATGGCGGTACCGCTATAGCGGAGTATGGACTGCCATAGCGTATGAGATGGGATTTAATGCAGAAAACTTCCCCAAAATGTTCAGTTTTCATCAAAAAAAAATTGAGAGAAGGGCTAGGCAATTTTGGGCAAACCTACTCCGTTTTCCACCAATTTTCGTCTTAGAGGTAAGAATTCTACACCCCTAAATCTGTACTATCTTTCCTACGAGGAAGAATTGCTAGTTTTGGACTTGGGGAAGGGTTGTGGCTAACTTAGGAATGGTATAATCTGGGGGGAAAAGGGATTCTAGGGTGTTAAAGTTCTTGGGTCTTGTATATTATTGTTGGGTTATGATCACTTGACTATAATTCTCTAAAAGTATTCGTAAAAATGATGAACTTAGATGAATTCATGGTAGGAAAGCCCGAAAATGGGTGGAATGATCATAGTTTGGTCTGGAGATTGGGATTTTGCATAATTTGAGTATTTTAGGCTAGTAAAGTGATTGTAGTTGTTGTATGTTTGTTTCTAGACCAAGTACAAGCAAAATATTTGAAAAATGGGAAGGCTCCGGTTTAATAAAACTTTGAGTAATTTGAGGTAGGTGATGGCTACTGATTCCCAATATGCATTATGTGTTCATGTACCATTATTTAGTAACGTATGAGTGGCATGCTTAGGGAATGATTTGTGAATATCCAATTGTCCGATTATCAGTCTTGTGAAATGAACTTGTTTGTTGCTTGTTGGTCTACGAGTATGTTTGTTCATTGTTTGTGATTTATTGGACTTGGTGTGACATTCGGTTGGCTCAAGTACCACGACTAGTACAGGAATACTAATGGTTGGCTCAGGTACCACGCCTTGTATGGGAATACTAATGGGTGACTCGGGTACCACGCCTGGTACAGGAATTCATAATGGTTGACTCGAGTACTGTCATACCCCGAGGCTACCCCTAGACGTAACATGGGACCCTGAACCACAAGTGTCCCAAGTTAACCCTTGGTCATAGTATACTCATTCATTTAAAAGAACACATAGCGGAAGCATAAATAGGAGTTAGACAAATCCAATCCATAAATGGTCAAGTCATAATGAAATACAGTCTGAAAGAGAGACTCGAATACTGTCTACGTCTGAAAAGCCTCTACACATGACATAAGGAGTTGCTAGGACAAGACCCTAGCTAACTCAAAGTACGAAAGTAAACAACTATAACATAATTAGGATTATAATTGTCCCTCAAACAATGAGGACTCACCAACAACTGACTGGAAAGGCCAGCGGTCTCTAGCCACATGCCTGGGGGAGGGAACCTGAGTCTGCATCATCAAGAGGATGCAGCACAAAATATGCATCAGTACTACAAGATGTACCGAGTATGCGAGTTATGCATGATCATGATAAAAACATACTTAAAATATGCTAAAAAGGAACTTGTTCGTAATAAGAGATAACATGGGTAAATATCAAGATATAAGACATGTAATATGAAATAAAGTCAAGATTCAAGTAGAGTATTATGTAACTTCATAGCTTGAAAGTAATCATGTGGGAGTTTCTCTTAACCGGAATAAACCATGATGAGCTACATGGAGTCCAGTATCATGCACCCACACTGAAAAAGGTTGTCCTATCCGGCCAAGGATAGAACCATATCATACCAGGATCTTGTCATAAGCCACGGTGGGCACCTACGGTGGCACGTAGTTCTGGGACTAAGGGTACTCTTACCCGGTCTAACTTGGTGCTAAATACTACTCCCAAAATATAATGTGAAGCTCACATACATGTGACATATCTGGATGTCATAGCTTATTCATAAACATGTTCATAACCCAGATCTTCATACTACTCACGAGCCTCAGTTTCGAAAGTGATTCATGAGCATTGATGGCACATCGGGTGTCATGTCTTGCATAATAATTCATAACTTGAAAACTTGCATGGCTCTAGTTAAATTTCATAATAACATATATTTTCATAAAATATAAGAACTAGGCATGCACTTGCTTGAAAGTCATGAAATCATTCTATCAAATACCCCAATTTATTTGAATCAATTCATGCATGTAAAATTTGCTATAATTAGCCATCAATTCATGAAATAGGAGTTCACATGTAAAAAAAACAATGCAATTTAATAGTAAATTTCATAGTAGAATCATGAGAAAATAATTTATAGCAAAGCCCATAAGAATTGGGTAAGAACCCTAATTTGAAAGTTCATAAAATCAAAATATTGAGAGGAGTCCTCTCGTAGGTGCATAGGTATAGGTTTCCTTTCTAGTATCGGGGATGAGTTGGCCGGCCTTAGTAGGCTAGCCGATTTATGAACCACCATAGGATCGGAGGAAAGGTTTATGTCCCTCTCTTTATATTTTCTTTTTTGTTTTATTAATGTTAAGGCCTGGGGGTGTTGCTCAGCCCCTGACCCACCCAAGGGTCATTAAAAAAAAGGATAAAAGGATAAAAGGAACCTCTTATTGAATACCCACATACCTTAATTGAAGCTAAACCAACTGAAATTGAAAAGAAAAGGAGGCTTGAACTTAGAGTTTAGGACTTGGAGCTTGAAGGAGTTCTTTTCCCAATTTGGTAGATGAATGAGGGAATAAGGAATGACTTAGGCTAATAAGGGTAGAAACCCTACTAAAAGTGGCTAAAATAACCTCACTTAAGAGTTAAAAGGGTAGGTAATTATAAAAATACCCCTGAGACTTAAAATAGAAGCTACGAAAATCCCGCATCATGGGCTACCCAATGGGCGTCACACCCACGATGGCCCATTAGGCAAAGACATCGGGTAAGCTGAGCTGAGGTAAGGACTGTTGGATGGTTTTGACAGTGCATCTCATGGCTCGTTACAACTATGACGCTTGTGGCGGCCGCCCGTCGAGGAAGGGGGAGTCTAGGTGAGAATTCTGCTGGACTATTTCAACAGTGGGTTCTGACGGGACTTCATACCTACAATACCCGTTGTGGGCGCCCGTCGGATGGAAGGGTGCTACTCGGCAGCCGCTGGTCAATTCCCACGGTACACTCCATGGACTGTCGGGACTCCGATGCCCATGGTGGCTGCCCGTCGTGACCAACAATCATAGAAAACTTTGGGTTCCGAGCTAAATAGCTAGTTCGGGTTCAGGGGTGTTACAATATCTCCCCCTTGGGATCATTCATCTTCGGATGAAGACTAAGCAAGGAAAAATCTGGAGAGAAAACATCCCAACCAACCAACAAACATAAATCTCAAGGATAAACATGAAAACCGATCTTTTCAACTTAAAACATGGTAGAACTAACTTTGAAAAACATGAATGCATGCTAGGATCGTGAGAGGAACCGATGGAATAGAATTGGAGGGACATACTAAGGAGGAAACTATTACCTCAAGCTGAAACGGAGTTGGAAGGAAAAAGATGAGGGTACTTGGCTTTCATGGTTGCTTCTGCTTCCCAAGTAGCTCCAAAGGACCTCTTTGTTTCTCAATCTCCGAACCTGGCGATCAAGAATCTCCACGGTAACTTCCTCATAAGTAAGGTTATCCTTCACACTTACATTTTCCAAAGGAACAATCAAGGTCGGATAACCAACACACTTCTTCAACATAGAAACATGGAAAACTGGATGAATCGCTTCTAAATCCGATGGCAGATTCAACTCATAAGCAACACTACCAACTCTCCCTAGAATCCGATAAGGACCTACATAGTGAGGACTAAGCTTCCCTTTCTTGCCAAATCTCATCACATCCTTCATGGGTGACACTTTCAGAAATACAAAATCATCAACCTCAAACTCCAACTCTCTCCTTCTCACATCCGCATATGATTTCTGATGACTCTGAGCGATCTTCAGCCTTTCCCTAATAAGCTGAACTTTCTCCATGGTCTCATGAACCGAATCTAGCCAATCAAGTCCACCTCACCTACCTTAAACCAACCAATAGGAGATACACCTCCGCCTATAAAGTACCTCATAAGGAGCCATCTGGATGCTAGAATGAAAGCTGTTGTTGTAGGAAAACTCGATAAGAGGTAAGTGGTCATCCCAGTTTCCTTTGAAATCAATCACACAAGCTCTCAACATATCCTCCAAGGTCTGAATAGTACGTTCCGCCTGGCCATCCGTCTGAGGGTGAAAAGTTGTGCTAAGCTTAACCTGAGTACCAAGGCCCTTCTGAAAAGACTTTCAAAACTGGGATGTAAACTGGGTACCCCTATCAGATATGATAGAAAATGGGACACTATGCAATATGACTATCTCCCAAATGTAGAGTCTGGCATAATCATCCGCTGAACTTGTAGTCTTAACAACCAAGAAGTGGGATGACTTAGTCATCCCGTCGGCAATCACCCAAATAGAATCATGTTGCCTTCGAGTACGAGGCAAACCAGTAATGAAGTCCATATTGATCGCTTCCCACTTCCAAGTAGGAAGATCAATATCCTGAGTCATACCACCCGGTCGTTGATGCTCTACTTTTACTTGTTGACAGTTGGGATAATTAGCCACAAAACCTGCTATGTCCCTCTTCATGCCATTCCACCAATAGACTTTCCGTAGATCATGGTATATCTTGGTGGCACCGGGATTAATAGAATACCTGGAGCTATGAGCCTTTGTTAGAATCCTATGTCTCAACCCATCAACGTCAGAAACACACAATTGACTCTGATATCGAAGCACGCCATCTCCTCCTTGGGAGAGAACCTCTACACTTTGCTGATGGACTGCACCCTTCAACTGGTGCAAAATAGGATCACTATCTTACTTCTCTTTCACTTCAGCTACAAAAGATGATTCGGAACCATTTTGAACAATAACACAACCTTTTGTCGAATCCATAAGGTGAACTCCTAATCGAGCAAGTCAATGAACATCCTTGGCCAATTCCTTCTTTTTGTCCTCAACCGAAGAAACACTACCCATAGATAATCTACTAATTGCATCCACCACGACATTGGCTTTACCCAGATGGTAAAGCATACTCATATCATAATCCTTAAGAAGCTCAAACAATCTTCTTTGTTGCAGATTCAATTCCTTTTTAGTGAACACATACTGAAGACTCTTATGATCGGTGAATCCATCCATGTGAACATCATACAAGTAGTGTCTTAAAATCTTCAAGGCAAAAACTATGGCCGCTAATTCAAGATTATGAGTAGGGTAGTTCTGCTCATGAGTCTTAAGCTGTCTCAAAGCATAAGCAATCACTTTACCATGCTGCATCAACACACAACCCAAACCAATCTTAGAAGCATCACAATACACAATAAAGTCATCTAGGCCCTCGGGTAGAGCCAACACTAGAGCCGTGGTCAATCTAGTCTTCAATTCTTGAAAGTTTTTCTCACATAAATCATACCACTGAAATTTAGCTTTCTTCTGAGTCGATCGAGTCAAAGGGGCAGCAATGAAAGAAAATCCTTCCACAAACCTCCTGTAGTAACCAGCCAAACCCAAAAAGCTCCTAATATCATATGGGGAGGTGGGTTTAGGCCAGTTCTTTACTTCTTTAATCTTTTGAGAATCAACTCGAATACTATCTCCAGTTACAATATGACCCATAAAAGCAATAGAGTGCATCCAAAACTCACACTTGCTAAACTTAGCAAATAACTGCTGGTCTTTGAGAGTTTGCAACACAACTCTCAAATGGTCTATATGCTCCTCCTCACTCTGAGAGTAGATAAGAATATCATCAATGAAAACAATCACAAACATATCTAAATACTACTTGAATACACAGTTCATCAAATCCATAAAGGTTGCAGGAGCATTTGTTAGGCCAAAAGACATAACCACAAACTTATAATGACCATACCGAGTTTTGAAGGCTGTCTTTGGAATATCACACTCTCTAACATGAAGCTGATGATAACCGGATCTAAGGTCGATCTTGGAGAAGAAACTAGCACCCTGAAGCTGATTGAACAAGTCATCAATCCTAGAAATGGGATACTTATTCTTGATTGTGACCTTGTTCAACTGACGGTAGTATACACATTCTGAGGGAACTATCTTTCTTTCACATGAATAAGACTGGAGCACCCCATGGAGAGATGTTGGGTTAAATAAAACCCTTGTTAAGGAGGTTTTTCAACTGATCCTTCAATTACTTAAGTTTCCACAAGAGCTATTCTATAGGGAGTAATAGAGATAGGATTCATATTGGGAAGAAGATCTATCCCAAAGTCGATCTCCCACTCGGGAGGGACTCCGGGTAATTCTTTGGGAAACACTTCTGGTAACTCATTCACAATAGGAACAGACTGAAGGGATGGGGTTTTGGACTCTGTGTCCATAACCTGAACTATATGATAAACATAACCCTTAAAGATCATCTTCCTAGCCTTAAGGTAAGATATAAAATGACCTTTCAAGGATGGGGGGACTACTTTGTCACTCTAAAACAGGTTTATTTGGAAACATGAAACTGATGACTCGAGTACGACAATCAATCAAAGCATAACAAGCATACAACCAATCCATACCAAGAATAACATCAAAAACAGTCATCTCTAACTCTACTAGATTCGCTGAAGTGACTCAATAAAGGAAAGAGATAGAGCAATTCCGGTAGATTCTTTTCGCTAGGACTGACTCACCAATGGGAGTAGAAACACAAAAGGGTTCTAAAAGCTGATCCAGACTAATCTCGAATTTACAAGCCACATAAGGGGTCACGAAAGATAAGGAGGCACCAGGGTCTGATAAAGCATATACATAAAAAGAGAAGACTTTCAACATACCAGTAAAAATATCTGATGAACTCTCCTGGTCCTGACGAGAGGACATGGCATAAGGTAGTTCTGGCACTGACCACCAGAACTAAAAGCAACACCTTGCTGGGTTGGTCGACTCCCTGATACTGCTGGGGCGGACTGAGTCCTACTACCTCTCTTTCCCTTCTTAGCTGAAGGGAAATCCTTGATCATGTGTCCAACCTGTCCACACCCATAGCAACCACCTATGCCCAACTAATACGTCCCTGGATGATTCTTTCCACACTTGTTGCAAATAAGGTAAGAAGGCCCTCTTGCAACATTACCCTGAGACTGCGAACCTGAACCTCTACCAATCTGGTCATGATGAGGCTTGGGGGCTTGGGTAGGAGCACTAGCAAAAGAATGAACGAGTCCAGATGATTTCTTCTAAAATAAAAAGCGATGTCCACCTCCGAACCTGTGATGGACAAAACCTGAACCCTCGGATCTAACCCTATTGTTCTTTCTTACCATCTCCCTCAGCTTGTCTCCCTCGATCTGATGAGCATGAGTGATGAGTCAGGAAATATTCATATCACTCAACAGCATAGCAGACCTAAACTCTTTCTTCACCAAATTCGATACTCCATAGATGTACTTACTCATCTGATCTTGCGGGTCCGCTACCATGGATGGAGCATACCTAGACAACTGAGTGAACCTCAAACCGTACTTCTGAATTGTCATAGATCCCTGTCTCAAGTACATAAACTCCTCAGCCTTCGCTTGCCTTAACTCCCTCGGGAAGAACCGGTCAAGAAAATTCCTCTCAAAACAACCCCAAGTCATAGGGACCACGTCTCTAGCCCTAGCTTCCTTATATTGTGTGAACCAGATATGAGCTACATCCTTGAGTTTATAGGATGCCAACTCGACACTATCAACACCAGCCACTTGCATCACATTAAAGATTTTCTTCACTTCATCCATAAAGTTAAGCGGATCTTCACTAACTTTCAAACCCCAAAATTCTGGCAGGTTCATACGGATAAAATCACAAACTCGGGCCATTACCCCACCTTGAGGATGGAAGGGGATAGGAGCCGGCTGGTTGGCCTGAGCGGCTATAGTCTGGGATAGCATGTGGATGGCGTTCCTAAACTCCTCATTCATGACCTCGGGGGATGGAACTGGAGGCGCAGCATTCTGAGCAGCTTAGTGAGGCATAGCACATCGAGGCATAATCTGAGACCTACAAGGAAAGGATTAGAGGGATCTTAGAGTTAAACTTTATCACACGATATGACCATGAAAGAAGTGAAGACTTTCCTAAAACACCTCATAGCCTCCCTCTCATAGATGTGGCGTGCTTCACACCCATGAAAGAGACTCTACTTGATGCGGCTTTTAGACACCCTAGGCCTCTTAAACCTGAGGCTCTGATACAAAGTTTGTCGCGCCCCGAGGCTACCCCCTAGACGTAACACGGGACCCGGGACCACAAGTGTCCCAAGTTAACCCTTGGTCATAGTATACTTAGTCATTCATAAGAAAACATAGTGGAAGCATAAATAGGAGTTAGACAAATCCAATCCATAAATGTCCAAGTCATAATAAAATACAGTCTGAAAGAGAGACTCGAATACTGTCTATGTCTAAAAAGCCTCTACATATGACATAAGGAGTTACTAGGATAAGATCCTAGCTAACTCGAAGTACGAAAGTAAACAGTTATAACATAACTAGGATCATAACTGACCCTCAAACAATGAGGACTCACCAACAGCTGACTGGAAAGTGATCTCTAGCCACGTGCTTGAGAGAGGGAACTTGAGTCTGCATCATTAAGAGGATGCAGCGCAAAATATGCATCATTACTATAGGATGTACTGAGTATGCGAGTTATGCATGATCATGATAAAGACATACTTAAAATATGCTAAAAAGGAACTTGTTCATAATAAGAGATAACATGGGTAAATATCAAGATATAAGACATGAAATATGAAATAAAGTCAAGATTCAAGTAGAGTATCATATAACTTCATAGCTTGAAAGTAATCATGTGGGAGTTTCTCTTAACCTACATAAACCATGATGAGCTACATGAAGTCCAGTGTCATGCACCCACACTGAAAAAAAGGTTGTCCTAACTGGCCAAGGTTAGAACCATGTCATACTAGGATCCTGTCATAAGCCACGGAGGATACCTACGGTGGCACGTAGTTCTAGGGCTAAGGGTACTCTCACCCGCTCTAACTCGATGCTAAATACTACTCCCAAAATATAACGTAAAGCTCACATACATGTGACATATCTGTATGTCATAGCTTGTTCATAAACATGTTCACAACCTGGATCTTCATACTACTCACGAACCTCAGTTTAGAAAATGATTCATGAGCATTGATGGCACATTGGGTATCTTGTCTTGCATAATAATTCATAACTTAAAAACTTGCATGGCTCTAGTTAAATTTCATAATAACATATATTTTCATAGAATACAAGAACTAGGCATGCACTTGCTTGAAATTCATGAAATCATGCTATCAAATACCCCAATTTACTTGAATCAATTCATGCATGTAAAATTTACTACAATTAGCCTTCAATTCATGAAATAGGAGTTCAGATGTAAAAAAAACTCATGCAAAATCATGCAATTTAATAATAAATTTCATAGTAGAATCATGAGAAAATAATTTATAGCAAAGCCCATAAGAATTGGGTAAGAACCTTAATTTGAAAGTTCATGAAATCAAAATAGAATTTGGGGGTTTTGGTCATAAGGATGAAAATAACCCCTTATTGAATACCCACATACCTTAATTGAAGCTAACCCAACTGAAATTGAAAATAAAAGGAGGCTTGAACTTGGAGCTTGGGACTTGGAGCTTGGGACTTGGAGCTTGAAGGAGTTCTTTTTCCAATTTGGTAGATGAATGAGGAAATAAGGAATGACTTAGGCTAATAAGGGTAGAAATCCTACTAAAAGTTGTCAAAATGACCTCACTTAAGAGTTAAAAGGGTGGATAATTACAAAAATACCCCTGGGACTTAAAATAGAAGCTGCAGAAAATCCCGCCTCATGGGCTACCCGACCCGGCGTCGCATCCACGATGTCCCATCGGGCCAAGACATCGGGTAAGCTAAGCTGAGTTAAGGGCTATTGTATGGTTTTAACGGTATGTCCCATGGCCCGTCGCAACTATGACGCTCGTGGCGACCGCCCGTCGAGAAAGGGAGAGTCTGGGGGAGAATTTCGCTGAACCATTTCGATGATGGGTTCTGACAGGATGTTGTACCTACGACGCCCATCGTGGCCGCCCGTTGGCTGGAGGGGTATTGCTCGATAGCCACTGGTCAATTCCTACGACACACCCCATGGACCATCGGGACTCTAACGCCCATGGCGATTGCCTGTCTTGACCAACAATCACAGAAAACTTTAGGTTTCGAGCTAAATAGCTGGTTTGGGTTTTGTAGTGTTACAGGTACCATGCCTGGTATGGGTTATTTTAATTGAATTATTGTGTTCTTTCGATGGTTTTATGAGTGGACCGGGTTGTACTTCTTGATTGTGATTATTGCATATGGTCCATCAAAGGCCGAATGGTTATATCTAACTGTAAGGTTGGTCTTAGTATAGGCCGGATTGCATGTCTAACACTTAGGTGATGTTAGGGGGATCCTTGGTGGGTCTGGGCTATGTAAAAAGGGTATATGTTATTGTCTTTGAGTGTGGTTAATGGTTGCTATTTGGTTCATGTGTTAATAAGCTAAGGAAGAGACTTATAGTCTAGTTATATTGTTGGTTTGTTCACATGTTTTCTGTACCTTACTATTTTTTGTTTTATTGTTCATATTCTATTTATTGAAGTTGGCCGATGATCCTACTAGTACACGGTGTTGTGTACTGATTCTGCACTTGATTTTCTTTTGTGAGTACAGGCAATCTTCCAGCGACTGACACGCTACCTCATCTGTAGTCCCGGCGTTTCCATTCCAGATCTCAAGGGTGAGCTACTTCGGTCGAGCTACCTTGTTGTCTTCCTTTAAGTTGTAGACCAATTATTTTGGGCTTAAACTCTTTCTTGTTTTGTTTGGGGTTGAATCCCCGTATCCTAGATAATTTGTAGTATATTTTGGTACGGTGACTTTCAGGTTCTAGGGAGGATTTTATTTTTCTGCAGAATTTATGATATTACTGTTGAGACATTGAATTGCTAGTTTATTTATTTGTACACTGGTTTTGAGCTACTAGAATGATTAATTTCTGGGTCAATAATGGTTTGATCTCCCAGAGGTTTGGGCGGATGCCACTCATGGCGGTTTGGGTCGTGACAGTAGAATTGTAGCCCTTTCCTCACAATCTCGGCCTAATTAGTCTTCAGTCGTGGATGAATAATCCCAATGGGGAGATATTATAACACCTCAGAAATTCTATGCTAAGACCCAAACTATTTCCATGAGGGTAATGATTATTTCTCTAGTATGGTAAGTGCTTTGGATGTGAATCACATTCACAAGAAACTTCTATCATCAAGTTAGTTGAAAGCATCCCTATTGATTAAGTTCCCATTTAAGATTCAACTAGGGCCAAATTCAAACAATCATTACTCCTAGTATATAAAGAGTTAGGTGGTCTAATACCCACCAAATTAAAGGTCTTCGAGTCTTCTTTCTCACACCACTAACCGCGCATTAATCTGAGCTCGGAGTAAAAGGTTATGATCATTTAATTTTAACTGATAGTCTAGAATGCAGGTGTGAAACGACATGCGAGCCGCAGAAGCCCACATGTGATCGCATGTCCAAACGCACAAGAGAAAAAAATTGCCAACTTTGTTGAAACCAAGTGCAAAACACATATAATCCGCAGATTCTCACATGCGGCCGCATATCAAATCACATGTGGGACGATGGAAACCTTTTTAAGTCAGTTTTAATCTATTTTTTATTCTTTTGATATTCTTTCAGACCTATAATGTGTTTTCTCCCTCATATCCTCCTCCTTCATCAAGGTAAGTCCTTCTCTAAGGATTTCAAGTTTTTCAAATCAAATTCTATCATCAAATTACAAATTATTTATAGAAATCCTAACTCTTGACCATAGGTTTCAAGAAACAAATTTAAGAACTTCAAGAAGAGATTTCTTGATCATTCTTTATCCAAGTTAGGGCTCTTCAACTTCAGGCTTCAAACTCAAAAATTTCACAAAGGGTCTTGCTTTAAGGTATGTGGATTTTCAATAAGGGTTTTTTATTCACCCGCATGCTCAAAGTTTCAGATTTCAGTATAATTTTTTAAATTATAAAACTAGAGTTCCTACCCAAATATGAAGTTTACTTGTAGATTCAGTTTACTTATGCCTCTACATGATTTTTAATCCTGAATATATGATTTAGCGTGAGTTTCTACAAGTATTTTTTAAACCCATGATTTGAGATTAAATTTAGCATGATTTGACATCATTACATGTTTTCCTTAAAGTTTAGTATCTTTGTATACTTGTACTCCACGAACCCTCAGTATATTCAATAACTCATGGTTTTAAACTTATGCTAAGAGATTTTACATTTTACTAAGATTATAAAATTATCATGAGTTATTGCATTCTTCAGGATGGTGGGTTATAAACACCCGATCAGTTTAGGATTTCATGCATTTTTAGCCAGATACTCAGTCTTTCAGAATTACATGATTAGAGTGATTTCAGTCTCAGTATTACTTTTCACTCTCAGAAAGCCAGTATTTTGAGCTATCCAGTACGTCAGTTTATGTATGCATATAATTAAGTTGGGAGTATTACTTAGAACCAAGTGGATGAAGGGATGAAGGCTCACCCGTCAGTTAGGACTGAGACCTTTAGTAGAAGTCCCTGAGTTTCAGAACTACGGCGCTACCGTAGGTTCTAAGGGTCATTCGTCAGATTAGGCTTGATACCTTATCCCTTTTGGGCATAAGTTTAGTGGATCCACACCAGCCAGTGTTTGTATCTTTGGCAAGGTGCAAACACCCTTCTCAGTCAGAGTTACAGGTTGGCCCGATAGTTAGCTCAGCTTGGGGTATGTCGGTTAACAATAGCTTTCACAGTTCAAATTTAATTGTTGTATGACCTTGTAGTCAGTTATTTAGTTCAGTATTATTTTGTTGCATGTTATCTACTTGGTCATTGCATCAGTTTACTTATTTCAGCATTTTCAGCATGCTCAGTAAAAGAAACTCCTCTAAGGATTTACATCAAACATGACTCATGGTTTTCAGTTCAGTTGCATTATCTCATGACTTACAAACGTAACTCATCTTTTTAGTTTATGGATCTCCAAGTAATTTTTTTACATATATTTAAATATCATGATATCACAGTTATAATTCAAAAACATGATTTACACCCTCTTTAGTAAAAGAACTTATATTTTGTAGTTTGACTTATGTATTCACAGACATCTATACTTAGTCTCATTTTCAGTATATACATGTTTTCTCATAATTTCAAAAGTTAGTGCATCATCTTACATGCTCAGTATATTCAAAGTACTAACCACATACTTTTCTTGTGTTGCATTATTTTATGATGTAGGTTTCAGTGCTAGGTCCCAGAATCATGATCAGACAGATCGCAACTTTCAGTCAGCAGGGAATGAGTTCTCTTTTTTCGAGAACTCTAGTCAGTTAGTGGTTATAGCAGTCATTTCAGTTGTTATACATTGATTAGAGATAGTTGAGGGTCATGTCCCAGCTAACTGTAGTTCAGTGTTAGTAGAGGCTTCATAGACAGTCAGTCAATTGGTTGTATCAATTTTCAAATATCTCTGTATTTCAGTTTATGCAAGTTCATTTTATTACAGTACTCTTCAAGAGCTCAGCATAGTTTTAGCTTTTGCATTATCTTTTAGTCTGTATCTCAGTAGTATACCAGACCATGGATTAGCTTGTGATCACTTATGACTCTAAGTACCATGTCGCATCCAAAGTCTCGGAGCGTGACACTTACCAACCTCTCCGTCAATATCCCTAAGGACACCCTTCTTAAAATTAGAGATAGCCATATCCCTCTACACTAACAATGATAAGCTCATCTGGAAGCTGACCACTGATGGTAAGTTCTCCACCAAGAGTGCCTACCAGCTGATTGATATGGACAATAGAGGGACCAGCCCAGTGGCAACAAGAGTTTTAACTAGATATGAAAGCTTGAAACCCCAACAAACACAAGACCTTCCTTTGGCTACTCCACCATGGAAGACTTCCAACCAGCCACCACCTCTACTCTATAGGACTTAGCGTTGACCCTATATGTAAATACTGCACCATAGAAGTAGAAAACATCAACCATATCTTCTTCCATTGCACTAAATCTAGATTTTTCTAGAATGAGATGGCTCATAAAAACAAATGCATCCGCTACATTGACTCAAATTCCCTTAATATTGACAATTGGACCACTATCTTTGACAATCTTAAGCTCAAAAACATTAATTGTTGGATTCCTTGGGAAAGTATCACCCTTTTCATTATGTGGGGCATATGGACCAGTAAAAATGATAATCTATTTAATAATAACAAAAACAATATCTCCACTAATCATATCATCGCTTGTGCTATTGAATACTGCCTCTTAATCAACAAAATCCAAAATAAAAGGAACCTATTATCACTATCTAAGTCAAATAGGAGCCTCCAGCCGCTGAAAGCTATAAGTTGAGCAAAGATGGTTCTGCTGCCATAAAACCTGGTATAAAGGGTATAGGAGGGGTAATTAGAGACCATAGTGGAAAGTGGATCACTGGCTTCTCCAAGACCTGTGCACATACCCATGCTAATCATTCTGAACTGTTAGGAGCCTCTATGGGTTTAGATTGACAAAAGACCAGCAACTCACTCCCCTTGAGAACCACTTTGATATTTATGCTACAAAATGACTATCTGCATTACAGTAACATAATATCTGAATGCAAATTGTTGATGCAGTAGTTGGGAGTATCAGCGACCAGGCACATGTACAAGAAGAAGAATAGGGTAGGAGATTTCCTGGTCAAGGAGAGTGCCAAAAATATTAGACTCTTAACAAAAATATGTAAGAGTTGGCTTCATGCCAAAAATTTACCCAAAGTCACGTGGGTTGAAGGTATAAAATGTGCAACATATATGATTAACAAGATGCCATTTTCTCTGAATAAAATGAAATTGCCTTATAAACTAATACTTGAAGAAAAATCAAGTTTTAAGCATATAAGAGCTTTTGGCTCTATATATTATGTTCATATCCCAACTTCTCAATGGAGCAAGTTGCATGTCAAGGCAAGAAAATAAATCTTTGTCAAGTATGACGAAAGGAAAAAGGGTTGAAAAATGTTCATGGATCCTAAAACTCAAATCTTTGTTGTTCTAAGGGATGTCAAATATAAATAAAGTCACCTTATACTATGGAGTTGTATCTTTAAACTTGTTATCATGGGTATTTTTTTAGATACTACAATTATCGAGGAGTTATGATAAAGGGGGAGTTTGAGAACCAACAACATGAAATTCAGCAAGCAGATGATTCATGTGGTTCACAAAGGCTAAAAAACTATCGTCAAACCGACCCGTTAAATAGATAATTTATTTTTGTCAATTTGTATTTATATTTTTTTGCACGAACAAAAATCTTTATCATTTGAAGAACTAAAGAGGAGTCAGGATAATTCTGTTGAGATCTTAATTAAGGCGCATCCTAAAGCTTTGTTTGAGTTCGTATGTGACAAGCTTGGGGTAATTTATAAAGACCACTTTAAGGAGTGTTAAAAAAATTAAAATTGATACTTAAAAATATGATAAATTTTTAGAAAAATTCTAGAATGACTTGGTGTAGTATCTTGAATATTTATCATGAAAGAGATGTACCTTCCTTTTAGTGAAAGATCTTAGCATCCTTGGAGCCAAGTCATCGCTCTTTTCAATTTTAATAGAAGTTTTGGTTGATGGATTATGTCTATCTTTATAAGGTAAGAAAGCTGAAGAAATATCTTAATGCTATGAAGTTGCTAGAAGATAAAGTTAACTAGATTATTCTTTTAGATGTATCTAGAATCGTCTCAAGACAAATATAAATAGTTAGGCGTGACCTGCATTTGTAACCAAGCCAAATTCAAAAAGCATTCTTCCTTAAAAAAGTTTTCCTATCCAAAATCTTTTTTCTCCTTTCAAAGTTTTTTCTTAATTAAATCCTCCCAATTTTAATTAACGATTTTGGACTATCAAAAGGCTTCTCCAATTTATTTTTCCTGGGCTATTTTGTACAAATAAGAAAGAAGAGAATTTAATTTTAAGGGAGTAGCATTATGCGAAAAATGGAACAGGTGAACAAATTAAATAAGTTATCCAATGAAGTAATAGGGCTCGGGAGTTTGGGGGGATTGAATTCCCAACACATCATTTAAAGTTAGGGTTCAAATCTCATCGACATCCATAACTTTGGGAGATTTGATTTTGTTATTCATTACGAATATTATTTTAATTATGATCTTTTCTATAGAAGGTTAGTAAAAAATTAATATAAGAAATTTGTAAAAATAACATATGAGATTTTTATAGAGTTAATTTCTTATATCCAAATTGGAAGTGGATATAATTTCCATCCTCTTTTCTTTTTTTATCCATTGGGCACTAAAAATTCAAATAAGAAGAAGAAAAAGAGAACAAACTAGAAGCCATTTGAGATTTGACTCAAGTAGATTAATTATGAGGTTCCCTCATGATTGCAATGGTATTCTTTTCTTGAGGTTTAGAAGAAGAAGAATCTAAGAATAGTAGCAAATTGACCATCTAATTATTTGGTTCCTCTACTCCAAAAAGAGTAAATACTATTCCACTTCTTGTTGTGTGCTTTCCTCAATCTCCCACATTTCTCCATTAAATTAATGGTGTTTGCTTTTCCCTATGCCATGACCTACTAATTAATCTTCCCCACATTTCAGTCTTTATACACATCTCCACTATGGATGAACTACATCAACTCTCTATCTTAATATGTAATCAACCTCATTAAGTTTATATATATTCCTTAATGATTAGCAAGAAAAAGAAAGAAATATTTGGAACGCTGCTAAAAAATTACTATTTTTCCATTGAAATTTTTTATTAAAAATTATTTAGTGGCTATTCCTACAGATATTTTGATTGAATTAGTGAGAAAAGAAAAACTATAGTAATATAAAAATTAGGAAGCTTCTCAGTGTTTCAGTGAGAATTTGTTTCCCACCACGCATGTTTCTAGTGAGCTGATTCAATAAAAAATGAGTGTTAAAAACATATTTTATTGCACAAATTTTCCATTAATTCACGGAGGAAAAAAACCTGTATTTCTAGTAATGTAATATATCGTTTTGTTCAGGGGCGGGACTACAGGGTGCAAGGGGTTCAACTGAATCCATTCGTTGAAAAATTGCACTCTGCATATAAAGTTAATTTATTTATTTATGTATAAATATTAAGTTTTAAATCTCCTTAACCCATTATGAACTGTAGCAGCCGAAGGGCATAATGTATAGTCCATAGTTCGAGTCTTACTAGAGACATTTTTTTCTTACCTTTTTAAATTTTCTTGTCAAAAGCTTTGACTCCGCCCTGGTTGCATCTATAGGTTAATTTTTAGTTGCAAAAGTAAAAGATATATGCAGTTTTAGATATAGTACTTTTGACTTTTGAGATGTCTGTTTATCATGTGACATTTTTCTATAATCGCCACCTACTTTGATGTAGCTAAAATATCAAATTATACTTCTCATGACTCGTGTTAGAAGGTGGGGCCATAAGACAAAATGTTTTATATAATATCGGATAAGCCCCATAAAATGTTTAGAGCATAAGTCTCACAAAACAAAACTCCATACATAAGTATTAAGCTGTTTTACAAGTGCTCCACCCTGATCTTTAGTCCAACCGGAGTAAAAGCCTTTTTAAACACTGCTCATGAACAGGGGCAGCCATGTGAGTGCAAGGGGGTTTATTCAAACTCTTTTCCATGAAAATTTATATATTATATATTTAAGATTAAAATTATTTTCTTATGTATATTTAATAGATGTTGAATCTCTTTGACTTTTTCGTGTTTTACTTGTTTATATTTTAAATCCTTTAATAAAAATTATAGCTCCGTCATTACTCATGAATGTCACTGAGAACAAACTTGAAGAGTAATTAGCTAGACGAGCAATGTTATTTAGCACAAAGTTCTAACCTAATAAAAGAAAATGATATCTCCAACATATTTAAGGTCAGATAATGTCATATACGAGGTAGCTTTTTATGTCGATTGATTTAATAATAATTAAGGGATAATTACGGTCCAATATCTTTGAATGATCTAATTTATAAAACGGAGAAGGGCCTAAATTACCCTTCAAGTATTGAAAGTGGTACAAATATACCCTTCTTCAACTTTTGGGCTCTAAAATGCCCTTTTCATTCACCTTTGGGCTCTAAAATACATTTTTCATCCACCTTTGGGCTCTATTTTGCTCTTTTCCTTAACAAACTCTTTAGGAAAAATGATTAGGATTTTTATTAACATGTAACAATATTTTATTTGTTGAAATTTTAATTAATCAAAACCTATTAACTTAAAAACCCAATTCGGATCCCAGATTTAGCTCCCCTTCATTTCTCATCTCTCCATTTTTTCCAAGTTCTTATTTAGATTAGGGACATATGTCATAGATTTAATTTAACGACTGAGATTTAGTAAATTAAAAATAAGTCTTAAATATGATTAAAATAATTAATTACTTTCATTTATTTACTCCAAAATATAAGGAAATTTTAAAATTCTAGCCATTAAATTTATTTTTAATTATATTATTATTTATTTTGTCAAATATTAAATATCTGATTGTTATATTATTTACAATACAGAAAAAAAGTTATACTAAATTTTAGTTGTAATTTTTTTTAAAGCGGGAGGACTTCTCTTCCAACATTGAAATTCCTTTCCAACATCCAAAATTAGGCTAAAAATAATTTGAGTGAAAAAATTAGTAGCAAAAAAATTAAAGTAAAAATGATGCAGGACAAAATTTACTCAAGCCCCAAGGCAAGTGAGAATATTTTTATATATATAGGAAAGATATCTTGTACAACTAACATTATGAGATTAAAATAATATTTTGAAAGTAAATATATGAAAGTAACTAATTATTTTAATCATAATTAAGGCTTATTTTTAATTTGCTAAATCTCAGTCATTAAATTAAATCTATGACATATGTCTCTAATCTAAATAAGAACTTGAAAAAATGGAGAGATGAGAAACAAAGAGGAGCTAAATCTGGGATTCGAATTGGGTTTGTGAGTTAATAAGTTTTGATTAATTAAAATTTCAACAAATAAAATATTGTTACATATTAAATGAAAATGAAAAATATATTCTATATTAAATAGAATATTACAACGTATACCACAAGATTCTAGTTTTCAATACCTACCATATATTGTTTTGCAATATCTACCAACTTAATAAACACAAAATAAATAAAAAAGGAGAAAAACTGAAAAAACGAAAACTGAAAAAGGAAAAAAAAAGGAAATCAAAATTTATTAAATACTAATAAATGATAATTAAAACAGAAAGAGAAAGTAACAACAATTCCTAAGATAATGTTTCTGGATATCAATTAATTCCTAAAAATACGTTGATTATATCAAAAACATATCACATTTATTTTACACATTTCAGGTCTCATAATCCTTCTTCTTCTCCAGGCAAAAAACTCCATTGAAGTATACTTGCTTTCTTTCAATTGAGTAATTTTATTTTACAGAAATTGATGCTATCAAATCGGCAATATTGATTTTTCAATATGGAAGATGGTAATCTTCATTCGATAATGATTCAATATGGAGGTCGATATTTTTGTAGCGGGTAATTATACATGATTAATATATTATTAACTCAGTTTTTATATCAGTTTCATATATCCAGTTCATACATTCATCTAACATACATAATGAAATCAATTTTCATACCAGTTTCATATATCAAGATCACACACCCATCAATCATACACCATGAAATCAGTTTGTATACTAGTTTCATACACCAAGCTCATACATTCATTTACCATACAACATGAAATCAGTTTTCATACCAAATTACATACAGAAGAATAAAAAAATTACGAAATTACATACATAATGAATACTCTAAATTAAAAGATCAAGGAACATACTTCTTCCATACAAAAAGGAGAATATAATTAGATTCTATACAAATTACATACAGTGATATTAAAAGAGCTTTGGAATAATTTACATGCCAAATTACATACTGAATTATAAAGAATTAACATATTACATCCATAATGGATACTCCATATACGATCAAAATTAGTGTATATTGGAATATCAAATGACATACTTCTTCCATACAAAAAGATATGGAGATTGGATATCAACTTTAAAATCATTAACGATACGAAGCTAGTTTGACATCACCCAAGTGATGCAACATCAAAAAAATTCAAAATTAATATTATATGAACTTATTTTTTACGAACACACTTGAGCAAAAAATTCATAAAAAAAGAATGAACTCATTTTCATGGTATTTTTTCTCTCCCTCTCTTTTTGATCTGTAGACTCAACCTCAACAACATGAACAACATCATCAGATTTTTCAATCGATTTCTCACTTTGTATAATATTAGGATTTTTCTCCGGTGTTTGGGTGAAACAACCCAAGTAAAAAGTTGGTCTAGATAGCATAATGAGACTATCTTCTTCAACAAATCTAGGACTTTTGCGGGTTGAAGTAGAGTAAATCATGAATTTCTTCGACATTATTCTCACTCTCACAAAATCTCAGCAACAAAGATAAACACTTATATGAAAACCTCAGAAAATTAAAGCACCAAACACAAAAATTGAATTCCATCACTAAGATATTCGTAAGAAGCTTGAAATTTTGTGGATATGAAATTGAAGTTAGTGGAGTGGGTGAAAGAGTGGAGCTTGAAGCTTTTGAACAATGGTGGTTCTAACGGTTTTCCTAGAGAATGATGGTGGTGGTGATTATTGGCCGACAGCGGTGCTAGCATTGGAGAGGAAGTGAGGGAGATAAAGATTTGAGAATATTGGAGAGTTTGAGTGTGAAGAATTGAGGTTTTGATATTTTGTAATGGTGTGGAGATATTCGTAAGAATCTTGGTAAAAGTATGAATTTTTGGATATGAAATTGAAGTGGAGATATTTTGGGAAAGAAAATGAAGAAAAATTTCTGTTAAAGTGAGGAAATTGAGGATTGAAAAGAGAATATTGAAGATCTTCAATGTATTTTAAGAGAGAGATGTGATTTAGTGGGACCCATTCAAAATTTATTGGACAATTAATAGCTAATTGTAATTATCTTATTATAGGTAACTTATCCTTAATTAAATAAAATTAAGAAAAAAAATTAAAATACATAAAAATTAAAAAACCTGTATTTTTTAAATTCTGGTATGGATTGTAATTAAAAAGTTAGTTTAGTAATTAGAAAAAAAATAATGTATATAGTGTAATAAAGAGTCTTAAATATATATCTAGGATAGTTTATCATTTTTCCTAAAGAGTTTGTTAAGGGAAAGGGCAAAATAGGGCCCAAAGGTGGATGAGAAGGATATTTTAGAGCCCAAAAGTGGATGAAAATGGCATTTTAGAGCCCAAAGGTGGAAGGAGGATATATTTGTACCATTTTCAATACTTGAAGGGTAATTTAGGCCCTTCCCCGTTTATAAAATAACTAGCAAATATATAAGTTTTTGTATATATAAGTATAATATGCATATACTATACATATAATTATATACTTTCCTATATATATTGATGTTGGGCATATTTATATGCCCGTTTATCGTATTTTACCTATGTTTACTTTATGTTTCAAGAACATCACTTACTATATATGGTGTGTTTTGAGTTGAATTGCGATATTTTATACTAAGACACATGATTAGATGCTTGCAGGTAAAATGACGCGGAAAATTAACCATGGAAAGATGAAACGAACGAGTAAAGCATGGATGCAACGTAGCAAAATGCTCGGGAACATGTAAAGAGAGAAAACGAGCAGTGGCGCCTTGGTGGGGCGCTGCCCCAGGCCATAAACAACTGAAGGCCACACCTGACGCATTGGTGGGGCGACGCCCCATCACCAAAACTGTTGTGCACCAAGTCTGGCGCACCCTTGGCGCGTCGCGCCAGGGCCTGTCCCGACAAATTTTTCAGCTTTTTCCTATTCAGACTCCAAGAAGGAAAAGGAGTTATTTCCCAAGCTCTATAAATAGAACATTGTGCATCTTTTGTAGGGGTTCTATCATATTTTTAGAGCACAAGGCAGAGATTAGAATTCATCATTAGATTTCTTTTCTTCTTCCTTTTCTTAGCCATAACTTTGGATGAAAATATTGTTATTTGTGTTTTTGATTAGCATGAGTGGCTAAAAACCCTTGTTCTAGGGTTATGGCTACAAACGCATGATTATTTAGTATGATATTGGATTGATTAGTTCGTTTGCCATCATTAGTTGTTCTTATATTCTTGTGTTTAGTATTTTGATGCTTGGCCGCCATTAAGATAAATATATAATCTTGTTGTGAACTCGAGAGAAGGATCAACAAGATAGACCGAGGAATATAGGGAGCAAGGCCTCTCTTTTGTAATGTAAAGGGTAGGTTAGCGACTAGGATAGGAATATACCTAGAACGCCTTGCTTGGTTTATACGGGAAGATATATAAATGCTTTCGAAATAAGATGTCACATTCCCGCTCAACGATGTAGTTGTGATGCTATTTTGAATAGGCAACTAGAGGCTCGGAAGACCATAGTTGTAAAATCAACCCTGAAATCAACAACTAGGTGAACGAACAAGTCGATTCAAGTGACTACTACTTATGATTGCGTGATAAAGCTGTAACCCTGGAATTCTCTCAAAACTTGGAACCAAAATCATTAATTACTTGCATTTAATTCTGTCATTTTATTTTAGATCTTTAGTTACTACAAAACTCATACTTTAGTTACTTTAATACTTATTTATTTTAGTGATATACGAATAATTTAAAATATTTGCTAAGTCATAAATTTTTTGGGTACGATATCCAAATTAACCAGTCTAAATTACTTGGACAATCACGTATACTTGCACCGTCCTCAGCGCTTCAAATATTTAGCACAAAGTTCTAACCAAATAAAAGAAAATGATATCTCCAACATTTTAAGGTCAAATAATGTCATATACAAGTTAGCTTTTTATGTCGATTGATTTAATAATAATTAAGGGATAATTACGGTCCAATATCTTTGAGTGATCTAATTTATAAAATAACTAGCAAATATATTAGTTTTTGTATATATAAGTATAATATGCATATACTATACATATAATTAATTAATTATATACTTTCCTATATATATCATATACATAAGCAATGTATAAATTTTATATATTTCAATTATATTGATGAATAAATTTGGCTGAACTGCACATGTTCATAAGTTTCCTTTCATTTGTCCCATTCAACACTATGAATTTGGCTGTGACTATTTTTAAGACTTTTTCCTTTAATTTATTATTTTCTCTGTTCATTTTGATTTAACACACTCCTTAAAAAAAATAGAATAAAAATTTACTAATTATCCAATATCTCTCCATATATTTTATTTTTTCCTTTCCTAATTATCCAAAATAAATAGGAAATATATAATTATAAGGAATATACAAATTTTAAAGATAGAATAGATGTTTAAATTTGAATCGTCAGTAAGACTCCAAATGGCAAAGCTAAAACCCCAAAGTACTAAAGAAGATAGTACTAGTTATTATTATTTTTCCAGTTAAAAAGATGCATAATTATATTAAAGTACGTACTAAGAAGATGATTGTTCTGGTGCTTTTCTCAAATACATAAAGGAATTAATTTTACTAATTAATAATCAGGTATCCAATTCTTTCACTAATAAACTTTTGGACAAAGAGAGGTAGCAAAACCAGAACTATTTTTGGCAAAATAAAAAATACGAAAAATAGATGTACATGTGTGAGAGGCAGAAGGACAAATTAAAAAAAATGTCGTTTTTATTTTATTTTAAACGAGTAAAGGAAATGGAACCTCAAAAGTAGTTTTTTTTAATTTGAATTTTACATGCTTTCTCTTGAATAAAGGGAAAATTAAAAAATAAAAAAAGCAAAAGGCAAAAAGAAAGGAAAGAGAAATAGAGAAGCCATTCAAAATTACACTTATACTCGGGCTCACACTTTTTCTGTATATCCATTTCATGTTGGTTGGGAACGATCCAAGTAATTTGCGCTTTGATTATTCCTTGGGGATAGTTAGATAACTGATTAGGAGGTAAATTTTATGTATTAAATTATGTATGAGTAATATTATTTTTTCATAACATTTCTTTTATTTTTTTGTCTCAAATTATGTGACACTTTTCGTTTTGCGAGAGTCAAACAGTTTAAGTTTGAGTGTGAATTTGGCATGAAATCTTTAAATTTTTTGAAATAAAATTTATATATTTGAAAACTACGTAAAAATATAATAAGTCACAATAATTGACAATTCAAAATATTTTAAAGATATATTAAAAAAAATTATGATCAAAGATAGATTTGTTTGAATCTTGAAATTCGAAAGATGTCATCACATAAATTAGGATGGAAGAAGTACTATATATATAATTAATATGGTGTTTAGAGTGTAACTAATTAATAAACCCACATAACTAATACAAAGTCACGAAGAAATCTATTTATTATTTTTATGCAGGAAACTATTTATTTTTGTATGCATGATAAAAGATGAAATAACAAATATATGAATAACTAATATATGATATAACTATATAGTAACTAATTTTACATAAAATAATATATAAATTTTCACCTAAGTAATCGTTATATTACTATTACCTGAATAACTCTAATCAGCTACCAAATGACCCCTTAATTTTTAATATTTCATCATATTAAGACCAAAAGTTCATCACTTTTTAAATAAAATGTTAATAATAAACAGTGCTCGTCGTATTCATAAAAGATCATGGTAAATGAAAGGTCCAAACTTAGGAAACTATTTTGAATCTATTCTATGATATGAAGCATAAACTTTGTGATTGAGTTATCCACGTGAGTCAGTGCTTTAATATTAAAAATTGTAAATTTTAATAAATATTATTAAACGTATATTTTTTATATGTGATATAATAATTTGAGTTGCGACATCTTCATTATTGATTATTGAAATGTCTAGTTGGAACTAAAATAACTCAAGTATCTTGTCAAATGAAATTTTATATAGCTTTATGTCGCGTTTAAAAGCATACGCAAGTGTATGCGATTGTACAAGTAATATATGATTTGAAGTCTAGATATTGTACCCACAAGGACATATCGATTACCTATTTACTAAATTAAGCTAATGCTAATTATTTATTCAAGCGATAGATCCCAAAGAAATATTTAAGATTTAACTAAACTAACAATAAAAAGAAAATAACTAATGAATAATTAACCAGATGAAGAGCAGATTTTTACGTAATCAATGGGATGACATCGATCTAGAATTATAGATTTGCTAATAATCATGTTGAGCAATCAGTTTCATCGACTTATTGGATTTATCTAATTATTAATTTATGGAATCACTAACATGATTATGGTCTTTCAAGCCTCTAATAATCTATTTACATGCACTTCTATGTCTATATTCATATTATTAAGAATGAACATGCAAACACAATTGCTTCTCCCATTTATAACCAAATAAGGCGATTCAGATATATATCATCATATAGCTAATCTTTATATTATTAATACCTATATAAATCTAATTAGCTACCAAACGACCCCTTAGTTTTTTATATTTCGTCATATTAAGAACAAAATTAGTTCATCATTTTTTAAATAAAATGTTAAAAATAAACAATGCTGCATCGTATTCATTAGGATTAGAGATCACTGAAAATGAAAGGTCCAAATTTAAGAAACTATTTTGAATCTATTCTATGATATGGAGCATAAGCTTTGTGATTGAGTTATCCACGTGAGTCAGTGCTTGGTGAATACTAAAAGTTACCATGATTATTATTAAAAATATATTTTTATATGTGATATAATAATTTGAGTTGCAACATCTTAATTAGTAGACTGTCTAGTTGGAACTAAAATAACTCAACTATTTTCTCAAATGAAATTTTATGTAGCTTTATATGTATGACCCTTTCAAAATAATGTAACTAATCTATGATTGTTGTAAAACTAAACTAAAAGAGTAATAATATGAATTAAGAAAATAAATAAGAAATGAAGAAGACAAGAAAAGAGAGTATTTCTTATTCTTCCAAGTATCAAGTGTTTACAATATGAATCATTGAACCTCTATTTATAGTGTTCATAGAGGCATCCTAAAGGTTGTCATAAACATGACATTAACTATGGAGGTTATGAGAAAAAGGTTATGGGGAGAGGGAGTTACACTCATAATAGTGTGTGGAGTAGTGGAGGATTAACTATACACTAATGGAGTTATAGTCTGGACATCCACAATACAAGATGAAAACATTGTGTGGTAACACAATTATTTACAACAATGATGGATTAGTTTTAGTTCAAATTTTGAACAGATAATGTAGGCAGAAGCCCATGTGTTGTGCAACAGTACATAGCATAAGCCCACAGTCTTAACATTTGTAGCCATTCTTACCTCCATTTGTTTATTTTTGTAATTTGTGTCATGTATATAATATAAAAGAATTAAAAGGATCAAGAACAACCGGTTGATTCATTCTTCATCTGATGTAATAACAAATATCTTCTTTCTTCTCTCTATATCTATCTTTGACTAGGGTTTATCCCTTTTTTAATTTTACTTTCGAATTGCATTCTCAGTAATCGAACATGGTATCAAAGTATGAAATCAAGTAGTTCTCGATCCACTCTTTCCATCGATTATATCCTTGCATAGTGTTTCTCATATATTGGCCTGACGTCATTCGAGCTAGGTTTCTACTTTTATTGCGAATTTGTGAGACACTACAAAACAAACGGGAATTAATTATCTTTTCAACTTGAAAACAAATATTACTTTTTCCAAATTTCATAATTCTTATATCCAAACGCCTACTTATAAAGTTTAAGAACAAAAAAAGAAGAAAGAGAGCAGAAGGAAAATTGAATATTGCCTAGACAAGTCTTTGGAAAGAATATATGATCCCTTGATCAGTTTAATTGATTATAGTTAACCCCGAAAAAATAGAGAGCTCTTTAACTTGTTAAAGTTCAAGCAACTTATATATACCACTATGTTGTCTTGGGAGTCTAGACAAATATTCAAGGATAATTATTTTTCCAAGTTTTAAATTCATTTTAATTTTACAAGTAGAGCTTCTTCTTTTTTAAGTTATGATCTAAAATACATTTGATAATGTTGAGCGTGCAAACTTTTCAAAGCGGATAGCTGAAAAGATTGGAAAGCTATTTATAATGTGTAAAAACTTTTAATTGTGTGAGACATTTTTTAAAAAATCGTGTGAATTACACTCAAAGTTGACAATATTACACTTTATTAATAGTATTTTTGACTGATTTAGCCCATGTATATTCACAACAAAAGGGACTAAAAGAACACGATTCACTTTAAGATAAATTTCAAGAATAACCACTCATATCATAAATTCTTACATTGTAAGTTACTGTTAAATGACTATAATTGATACTACATAGAAAGAAGATCTCCTGATGATCCTATTCGTTTAAGAAAATATAGGGGCAGAGGAGAAGAATTTTATTAAAGAATTAATTAAATAAATAAAAACCAAAAATTCTAAAAAAGAAGAAAAGGATAAAAATGGAGTTAATTCCCCGTATGGTCACTCAAGTATTGAGAAGATCCTACTAAAGTTATTTTTGAATTTTTCTTTCCTTATATGGTCATTCAAGTATTAAGAGATTCCACTAAAGTCACTTTTTAATCTTTCTTCCCTAAATGGTCATTCAAGTATTGAAATAATTCCATTAAAATTATTTTTGAATTTTTTCCCCTATAAAGTCATCCAAATGTAACTAAGAAATCTAAGTTGGCATGACATGTCACATTAATTTGTTATTTTTCATGCCATGTAGGATCCTATACTAATTTTGGATACAAAATGTTAAATCTAGTCGTTTAGTATTATGTAAATGTCTATTTAAGTTCTAAATTATATTGAAATGAAGTCTTATTATCTTAGCGAAGATGATTTTTGAAGCATTACTAATTAATTTGAATATAGAAAATAAATGTTCTTGTTAATTTTGAGAGTGAATTTTAATATCCCTACAAATCAAGTAATTCATCTCTTAGATGCTTAAATAAGAATTATTACAAATGAAATTATATTTTTTTAAATAAATAATTAGCTGACAGGAATCCTAAAATTTCATATGACATAAAAGCAAGTTGCTTTTTTGTAGTACATCAAAATTTTGATTCATTTCATATCCAGGTCGAAGATACGAGTGGGTCATTAATATTTTTTTATTTCTATACTCAAATTAATTATTAATTGCATCAAAAATCATCCTCGTTAGGATAATAAGACTTTATTTAAAAAATAATTTGGGACTTAAATTGACATATATTTAAAACTAAATGGTTAGATTCAATATTTTTGTATTCAAAATTAGTCTAGGTCTTATTATACATGGCATAAAAAATAAGAAATTAATATGACATGGCATGCCAACTAAGATTTCTTAATTTATAGTTAGATAATTTTATAGGGAAAAAAATCAAAAATAACTTTAGCGAAATATTCTCGTTGAATGACCAATTGGGGGGGGGGGGGGGAATTAAAAAAATAATTTTAGTGGGATTTAACATTTTTGTATAAAAAATTAGTATATGATCCTACATGGCATACAAAATAATAAATTAATATGACATGTCATGCCAACTTAGATTTCTTAGTTACATTTGGATGATTTTATAGGAAAAAAAAATTCAAAATAATTTTAATGGAATATTTCCAATACTTGAATGACCATTTAGAGAAAAAGATTCAAAAATGACTTTAGTAAATCTCTCAATACTTGAATAACCATATAAGGGAAGAAAATTCAAAAATGACTTTAGTGAGATTTTCTCAATACTTGAGTGACCATATGGGGAATTAACTCGATAAAAACGTAGGAGTAACTGATGACCACTTTCCACAATTATATGCTTCTCTTTTTGTCCATCCTATGCATAGATCTTCTTTTCAACCCATTGAGTTGTCTTTCCCACACATCCTTATGAACAATTCTACTGTTTTCAGTAGAATTTCTCCCAAATGTTCCTTTATAATCCCTCAAACTTAGCTGATAATCATAATTTTCGCGTAAAATTGGATCGGAGAGAGTCTCATAGGCCTTTTGTAACTCAATAAATCGTCTCGTGGATTCTTCTTTGTTTGAGTGATCATGGGAAATATCAGGATGATATTGAAGAGCCATGCATCTATAAGCTCTCTTTATATCATTAATCCCTACATTATTATTATTCTCAGAGGATAGAGAGAGAACTTCATAGAAATTGTTGGATTTTCCAGTTTGCATACTCGATGTGATTTTCAGTTGATGACTATGATTAATCTTCCATTTGTTCTTTTTTGGTTTTGGAATATTGAGAAGTGGAAAAATATTTTCTACCTTGGTGATTTTGTTCATGTTCAAGGAAATAGTGATCTCCATTGTCATGAATTAATGTATGTGACGAATGTTTTTACATATATATAAGTATGATTAATTTGTATGATGGAATTAGGAGGAATAAACAATGTAGGTGATTTCTTAATAAAATTAAAAGATTTCTTGGTAATACGCGGTTTTAATTATGTTGAATGGTAATTTGGCATGGAGTAATTGTCTTCTTTCAAATGTTTGCTTTCTCTTCAATTATAATTACTCCCTATATAATAAGTTTTTCTAGAAGAACGAACTTACCTAAGTTACATTCTTCCATTTGCATGCCACTTTTTGTAACTTTTTTTTTTTGGAATTGTATTCTCACCAACAAGGTGAAAGTTCTCATTTTTTGTGACTTGTGTATGTGGAATGTGATGCAATAATTCTTTAATCACTATTTTTGGAGGGGGGGAATTAATTAATTACTTTAAGGATTCATCAGAGTATTTAAAAGTTTATATAGTAAAGTTTTTGTGCACTATCAATATAATTTAACTATTCAGGAGGGGGGAAGGCGCCTGTTGTATTAGTGGACTTACTTGAAGTCGGTTTTCATCTTGATATTGTGATACGTACATACATTAAATTTAGTAACAATATAAATTAATTACTGTGGGACTATATAATCTATATCTATCTATATCTATACTATATTAAAAGTGTGAAGCACCTTATAATGTGATTTGAACTTTTTGCCCTTTATTAAAAGTCTCTCCTTTAGACAAAATCGTCTTTTTACTATTTTTCTCCAATTATTATTATTAATATATAACAAGAAGTCTAAATTTATAGAATTCATTAAATATATATTTATACGACTATGTTTTTTAGCTTTAAACATCAGTTTAGGTTTAGGATTCTTTTTGATAAATTAATTAATATTATTTATATTAATTGTGTCTCTTTATTTAGTTAAATTTGTTATTTATACGATTATGTTATTAGTATTTAGATTTAAGCATAACTTTAGGAGTTTAGGTTTAGGATTAGAATTTCTTTTAACTAATCAATTAATATTATTTGTATTAATGTCTCATTTTATTTAGGTTTACGACGACTATTCTTTCAAAAACTGTTCTAGGAGAAAACATTATATATATATATATATATATATATATAAAGTGTGAAGGACCTTATAATGTTGTTGTTCTTGTTACTGTTATTTTCTCTACTTAATATAGGTGATAGATGAATGTTTGGTCAGACTTTGAGGAATTTTTGTGTAGAGATTAGATTTAACCATATTGTTTTGATATCTGAATTATCGTATTATTTTGTTGTAGTTTTTATTTTGTTACCAGATGTTGTTTTTCTGCTTAATACAGGTGGTAGATGTGTTTGATCGGGTTATGAGGATTTTTCATGAAGGTTAGGTTTAATTGTATTGTTCTGATATCTCGATTATCGTATTATTTTATTGTAGTTTTTATTCGGTTACTAGATTATTATTTTTTGTTGCTTAATACAGGTTGTTGATGAATATTTAGTCGGGTTTTGAGGATTTTTCATGAAGGTTAGTTTAATTGTAATTGTATTGTTTTGATATCTCGATTATTGCATTATTTTTTTGTAGGTTTTACTCTGTTACTAGATTTTTTTTTTGTTGCTTAACACTGGTGGTAAATGAATGTTTTGTCGGGTTTTGAATTTTTTTTGTGAAGATTAGATTTAATTGTATTGTTCTGATATCTCAATTATTGTATTATTTTATTTTTGTAAAAATATTAAAATTTATATTTATTTTAATATTGACTTTTATTTTTCAAAGATATGTTTGTTTCACATATATTTTTATTGATTAACGTAATACATAATGCAACACGCGTACACTAATTATATTAGATAATGATTTAAATACGTGAGTGGTGAAGAGCTTCACCGGTCTCAATTGCAATATTATATACTCTATTGTCTTTTTGTATGCAATTTTGTATATTATTGTGATACACACGTGCAACGCACGTACACTAAACTAGTTCAATTAAAAGTGTGAAAAAATATTCGCCCACTTGCTTTTTTTTTTTGAGAAATAACTACTGTTTTCTAAGGGGAATACTAGGGGTAGTATAAAACCGAACTGAAAATCGAATCAAATCATAAATCCAATCAAATTAAAAAAAATCGACTAATGATTTGGTTTGACTTGATTTGGTGTTGGAAAAAAAACCTGTCTATAATTGATTTGGTTTGGTTTTAACTAAAAAAAGTCAAAACAAACCGAATCCACCCGATATTACATGTATACTATTTTAATAAATATTTTTAACTTGATTTGGTATTGGAAAAAAAACCTGTCTATAATTGATTTGGTTTGGTTTTAACTAAAAAAAGTCAAAACAAACCGAATCCACCCGATATTACATGTATACTATTTTAAAAAATATTTTATGCATAAAAATATTTATTGTGATATAATTTATAAATATTTCTTAAATTTTTTCATAGTTTTTATCTTTCAACATATTACTTCAAGTTTAAACTTAGAATTTTAAATGGTCCAATAAGTTTTATAACCTATAGGCCATAGATATTAGTAACTCGCCCAAATCAATACTACTGCTAACAAAAAATTATTTAATTCAACACTAGGAATGACAATCACATTACATATCTATTCTTTAATTTTACATAAATACATAAACTAATTTTATTTTTCTGTTTAATATTTAGTCATGTAGTTAATACTTATTAGACTTATTTTAACATGACTTAATACTTTTAAATTATGATTATTTTTATTATGACTTATTAATATGCATATTTATTCTATGCGATTTTTTTTTTTTGGTTGAATATTTTATTGTCATCACTCATTTTTTGTGTTATTTTTTAAAGAAATACCTTAGATAGTTATATCTTGCTATGACTAAAGAAATATTTGAAGCACAAGTTAATTATATGTTTGTATAAAAACTTTAGCAAAAAATCCAAAAAAAACCAAAAAATCCTAGAAAATAAAAAAAAAACCAAAAAAACTCGAGGTTGAAAAACTCGATTTTTATTAGTTTGGTTTGGTTTATAAATTTAAAAACCCGACACTAATGATTTAGTTTGATATTTAAAAAATTTGAACCAACCTGGTCCATGTACACCCTAGGGAATACTATTAACCACAAAAAAAAAAAAAAAAAAGAATAAAAAAGGGGTCGTTGGGTTGGGTGGGGGCAGGGGGTTACTATAACTAATTTGTATGTCTTAGATTGTTAGTTGTCATTTCAATGATAATAATTATAAAAATTAAAGAAGAATCTAATTAAAATAGATGGTTGGCCAAAGCAAAAGATTATTCAGCCGTGACATGCTCTTGGTCTTAAGTCTTAACATATATCTAATTTAGTTGCGACTAAAAAACTAACCATTAAAAGATTATACTCCCTCCATCACATTTTAACTGTTATTTTAATTTTTTTCATGTTCATTACAAAAATAAATGATAATAAATATAAAATATAATCTTTTAGAATGGTCGAATGAGCTCCCCCTTGTACTTCCCTCTTGAGATTTTTTATGTTTATGATGTTTTGGTTTTCATTTGGGCCTTTGTCTTTTGGACCGAATCCAATTTTGATGTACATATTTATTTGGCCCATCCGGACTTTTTATTTTTTTTAAATTAATTATATATATATATATATATATAAATTATTTCCTCTTAAAATACTGTGCAAACTTTTTAATATTAAGAATATAATTGAAAATAATTATCAATTATTTGAGCTAAAATGATAATTAATTTGGGACAAAAGAAAATAATACCAGATACATATAAACATAAACAGATACACTAGATGAAATTTGATTAATGTATCCGTGCATCTTTAACACCAGATACATATATCTTAATACCAGATACATGTATTTGATACACTGTATAAAATTAAATATTAGATACATCAAATTAATAAATTTATTATGTTAAAGAGTAATAAAAATTAAATTAATCAAATTTCATAACCAAAATACATATTTCCATTAATTCCTTGATTTTCGCCTTATATTAAGGAATTTTGTTACTGAAAATATCTTTAGTTATCGAAATCAATTACACATGTATCTAGAACTGAAGGAGAAGGTATATCCAACATTATTTGGATTGGATGTGAATTGCAATTTCTTCAATCTAAAAACCGAAAATCCAAACCGATCAACATTTTCATATTCAATCCGAACAGCCACCCCTTAGTAGCTGTAATGAAGGAAGTAGTATAAATTCATGTCATATGTGTGTATGAAAGCCCTTCGTCACTTGGTTTCTTTTCCCCCCTTCATCTGCACTCTATGGCATCATTATTCAAAGTTACTATCATTTGAAAAATGTGGAGCTTTTTCCTTTACTTGATAAAGGCACAATAAAACTTTGGACATAATATATGCATTTGTTAAAAATTGTGGTAGCATATATAACAACCAGGCTTTGTCAATGTCAATTCCCGTTTCCATGAAAGAAAGCATAGCCATATAATGGACCAATCAACATTTACAATAACTCTGCTATAATAAGCAACTTTTCTCCACCTCTAAGATCAAAATGTATATATGGTACACTAAATTATGTATAGCCTACAATGACTAGCTACTGCTTCGAATATTGTGGATAAAACATCTCAATCACACGGCAGGAAGGGGAAAACAAAATTAAACTTAAAAGGAAATTGTCCAAATATATGGGGCAAGGAAAGAGTCATTGGATACCCCTATCTAGTGTTATAAAACTAGAATCTTCTCTGCTTTTTTGGGGTCCCCACACACACACCCAAAGAAAAATAAAAGAGTGGTGGGGTGTGTTTGGTATGAAGGGATTTTCAAGTTTTTTATGTTTGATTGATCAAATATTTTAGAAAATATTTTTCTGAAAAAACAAACTCTTTTAAAATGAGGAAAATGAAATTTGCAATGAAAGTAGGAAAAACAAGTATTACTAGTGACATCCCACGTTTATTGTATCTTGCCCACCCTCCAACACACCCCATCTTCACCCCATCTCTTATAGTATTTGTCTAAATTATATACAAATGCTTTTAGGATATAATAATTTTTGCTCGTCTACAAAACATAAAAAATAAGTGGAAAATATTTTCCGCAAAATATTTTTCTTCTACCTAACACACCCGTGATTTTAAGGCTTTTGCCTCTTTCTATAATTAATTTGCTTTCTCCTACACGTACAAGATGGTTGCATGTGTTTAATTTTTCTTTTTAAAGTATTTAACTTGTATCAACCAACAATATAAATTATTATTTACACAATGCAATTTAACTTGCCGCTGGAGTTTACTGTCTTATTTTTAGGTTACTAATTTACTTCTTCTAGGTAGTTACCTTTAATTACATTTTAAGTGACGTGATAGTAGATACAACTAACATTATCAATGTGTAAATGTTAAACCTTTTCTTTAAAAAGCTCGAAAACTTTCAAAGTTACTATTGACTTAAATGTATGGCATCTACTAAGGACAATGAGTTTTAAGTCCTTAAACTCTCATATATTAAACAAGTTGACACTCATAATATTTGAGGAGGATTTCTCTTGCTTTTTTCGTTTTTTTTTTTTTTTTTTTTTTTTTGGGGGGGGGGGGGGGGGGGGGGGGGGGGGGGGGGGGTTGGCAAGTAACATGGAGAAGGCAGAGACATGTCTCCAAGTACTTAGCATAGGATGGCCCAGTCGAGGCCATTATTGAGAAAATGGACATAGATCAATTAACTGGTAGTGATTCGTAAAGAAGTTGAAATTTGTCCTTTGGGATGCAGTGATATTGACACAATTTAGCCCTGATAGCTCCATTATTCAGTAACTATGCATTCAATTACAATAACGGGTCAGAATTTAAAGTTTATGAGTTTTGAATTATAACTTTTTTAAATTACTAAGTTCTAAGTTGATAATTTATACATATTCAATGATTTTTTTTTAGATAAATACAAGATTTAAACTAAAACTATTGAATTCGATCAAATCCGTAACAGAAACTCTAACTCCGACCCCTAATCATTCACATTAGTCCCATTCCCCAGTCACTCATATGTTTCCAAGTGGAATACTTCCTTCTGTGGTCACCTTCAATTTCGAAGCTTTTCCCGACATCATAAAAAATGAAGTTATAATCAATATTTGTATTGATGGGAGGTAACAAATATTTCGTAAAAGGTCATGTTTGCGCAAGTTAATTCGGATACTCTACGTGGTGTGAAAAAAAAACTGTAATTCTTTGACAATTTATCTTATGTTTACATTTATAAAACTATAAATTTTGAATTATCGATCTGTAAAAATCAATGTCCACCTCATGATCTCTTTGCATAAAAGTTTTTCCGCGAAGATTATTTATCTTTCATTAGATTGATAAAAGCAATACATAGTGATTATGTTATAGTCCATTGCAAGGTATGGATCTCGAGTTCCACATCGTTATAGAAATGTGTTGATATGGGCTTATATAGCCTTGAGTTCTTCTACTTTAATAACTAGCTTTTAAGACATGATTCTCCCAGAATTGTAATAGATTCACAATATATACTCCTAATTCGTTCATATACTAGAAACATAAGACATATTCCCTCTGTCCTCATTATGGCACCTTTTGGATTTTGAGAGTCAAATAAGTATTTTTGTTACCATTATTTTTTCATATACCTTATTTAAATATTTTCAATTGCAGTTATTACAACATTTAGTATTTCTTTAATGTAGTTTTCAAATATATAAATTTTATTTCAAAAGACATAAAAATTCATGTTTGAATTCATGATCAAAATTAACGAGTTTGAATCTCGAAATCGAAAAGGTATCATGTAAATTTGAACAAAGACAGTAAGACAGATACATGACAAGTGTGTGAATCTGATTGAGCAAAAACAAACAGTTTCGATAATGGGGTTCAAATGGACCACTACAAATATTTGATATGACTTGCAACCTCTGTCTATCCTCCATGTTGCAAATAACCATTATAATGACTCTAAAAATGTAACATCATTCTTGTCATTTGTCAGTAACTCTCGGTAGAAAAATACAGATTGAAATTCTCTCTTCACTTCACACATTTTTTAACCTTTACTTTGTACGCAATTTTTTTTAGAAGCCAAAAGAGTGAGAGTTGGGGAACCCTAGACAGAAATTGACAAATTAGCCAAAAAAAATAAAAGTACATTTTGATCCAATCAATACTAAAAACCAATTGGAAAAAGGGATGGGAAGAGATGAGAAAAAATGCCTGCCTTTTCATCAACCATTTATATGACTAGGCCATTGATAGGGAAGTTAAACAAATAAAAACATGGTCCTAAGTGCTTTTTCATGAGAAGTCACTTTAAGATGTGAATGGTACAAAAGTTTTGGGAGTCAATTTGAACGATGCACAAATCCCCCTCTAAACTATACTCGAAGTTGCTATGACACACCTAAACTTTACAGGGGTCCTATTACCCCCCTAAACTCACTTTTTCTGTATTCTTGTGCTCCTTTTTGCTGACATGGCTGCCAAGTAGCAGAATATTTTTGTGCTCCTTTTGTGCTGACTTGGCAGCCATGTCAGCACAAAAGGAGCACAAAAATACAGAAAAAATGAGTTTAGGGGCGTAATAGGACCCCTATAAAGTTTAGGTGTGTCATAGCAACTTCGGATATAGTTTGAGGAGGTACTTGTGCATTATCTCGAGTCAATTTCCTCAAAAGTTTGGCCCTAAGATGGAGAAATATGTAATGCTTCCAACCCTATAATTAAAAGCTTAAATAATAAAAGTGCAGTGGTACTAAAGTGGTAAAGATTTCTCTACCTTTAACCAAAAGTCTTGAATTCGAGCCCTGAAAATTGAGTTTTTCTTTGGTCAGGAGAGCTTTGCTCTGACTCTTCGAAAATGTTGACGGGTATGTGTGAGATACTCCAAAAGTCATACATTTTAGAAAATTCAACACAAGTGCATTAATAATTTTGAAAAGTTCAAGCAGCATAAGCTAAAACTCTCCATAATAGATCTTTTATACGTCTAGATTAGTCAGGTTAATAAACTTTGGACATTAAAAATATTAAACCCAAAACAAACAAAAAAAGTGTTAATACGTAGTATATTTCTGGTTATGGCATTCAATTATTCAAAAGGGGCAGAATACTATGGTGGGGGTGGGGGTCACTGCTCAATCGTGCTAGCGAAACAACCTCTTTCCTTGCAACCTTCTGCAAGTAATATGACTACAAAAACCAATGGTCCCTCATTCGAATAATTTCTAGAAATATAAATTACTTTGGCTCGTCATAAAATTTTAAGTTATGAAACAAAGAGAAATAATTGCGATGTAAAATTTGTATGGGCAATTAGGGATGTCAAATATGGCTCAAAAAATAATGGCTTCTCCAATTCGTCCAAAATTTTATAGTTGGACATAAGATAATGTCTTCTTATGTAACTATACAGGTGACAAAAAAAAAATCAACAAAAATGACTACATGTATATGTAATGTATCGATATTGTATAAATAGTTATGTATATGTATATATAACGTATCGATATTGTATAAATAGTGTATAACCGTGCATATATAATGTATAACTATGTATCAAAGATGTATATACATCCATATACACTGTTTATATAATTTATATAACATTTTTTTTGAAGCTCAAACTCGACCAACAATAGCGAAGCAGCTATGATCTTCATTTTTTCCAACCGCCCGCTTCAGTTTAGTTATATAAACAACTTTGGAATAGTGGCATTCAATGATTTCAAGATTTTGAGATTTCAAAACTCCATGATCCCAAATCAAACCACAACGAAAAAGGAGAAGAAGAAGCAGAAGAGGAGGAGGAGGAGGTGGTGGTGAATTGCACTTCACTTGCAATTCATAAGTGATGAATGACCATTTTTGGTAAAAATCGATAAACTGAGTTATTATGGGTAAGAAATTTTGACTCGATGGATATTTTATCTAATTTTTTTAAAATAATTTCATATTGGGCTGATTTTAGCTAGACCAATAAAACACAACACATTTTTAAAATAATCTTCAATTTATCCCAATTTCTAGCACATATTTAAAATTTACTTTAATTTGAATTTACTACTTAAGATTTACTTTATTTTTCTACTGTTTATTTTACTACGGGTTAGGGTTGGGGTATCGAGTCTCGAATCACTAGTCTCGAGTCAGGGTCTGATCTTGAGTCTCAAGTTGGAATTGGTTCTTGGGTCTCGAGTTTTGGTTTAGGGTTGCGATCAGGTCCCAAGTCAGGATCAAGGCTCAAGTCTCAGGTCCTGGGTAAGGGTCGGGTCTCGAGTCCTAGATCATGCTCAGTTCCCAAATCTCGAATTAGGATTGAATCTCAAACCGAGTCCTAGGTAAGATTTGGGTCTCGGGTCTCGTCGATCGAGTCTTGGGTCAAATTTGGGGCTCGAATCTCGGATTAAGGTCAGGGAACAAGTCTCGAGTCTCGAATCTCGAGTCTCGAATTATGATCAGGGTCGAGTCCCAGGTCTCGGGTAAGGGTCAGGGTTGGGTCTTAGGTCCCCGATCGAGGTTCAAGTCTTGGATCCCAATTCAGGATCGTGTCTCGAGTTCTAGATCAGATCGATTTAGGTCTTGAGTTTAGGTTGGGTCAGGGGTAGTTACCGAGGGTTTGAGTCTCAAGTCCAAGTAAGGGTCATTTTCTTAAAATAAAATTGACCTCAGAATTCAGTTCTTTTAGCGTCAAAAACTGGGAAACTGCAAACCGACCTTGGGAGGTCTTTTTTTAATAAAAAAAATTTACAAAAATTAACCTCCCGAGGTCGTTTCTTTTATAAAAAAAATTAAAATCAACCAATAAATTTAAAGATTATAAAGATCGACCTCCTAAAGTCGGGTTTCAAAGTTGATTTATGGCATTTTTTAATAGTGTTAGTTCAGGGTTGGGTCTCGATTCCTGATTCAAAGTCACAGCTCAAGTCTCAAGTCAATTCTCGAGTCTCATATTCTGAGTGTTGGGTCGAGGCTTATTTTTTTTATTTTGAGTCAAGATCACGTGGGCCATTCATAAAAAAAAGGATCAAATTGGGTTGGTTATGAACCAACTCATTTAAATCTAAGTAGCTTTTGAAATTATTTTAGCCCAATTGATTATTAATTTAACATATTTTAACTTGTTCAATTTCAACTCAATCCATCCATTTGACACCCCTATGGGCAACATGACAAAGACAATTAATTATGAAAAAGTACATAAAATACCTATCTGGATCTATTTTTCTTATTTTTTGCACAAGTAAAATTAGTTAATTATGATATTTAAAATAAAATATCAAAATTAAGTTTAGACTTTATTTTTCTTATAAATTCTCTTTCATTTTGAAAGAATGAACCTATCATGTATGATATCCTCTAAGTATTATGACATATATTATGCGAGTAACATAGAGGTTTCAGAAATCTTTATTTTTTTAAAAGAATGAATTTATCTTTTATGATACCTTGTCAATATATGATATATACTAGGTTGATATCATATAGGACAAAGCTTATTTTGAAGGAATGGACCAATCATCTATGATAGCATGATATGTATCAAATAGGCATCATAGAGGACATAGCTCTTTTTTCAAAAAATGAACCAGTCTTTTATGATCTATGTCAGTATATGATATATACCATGTATGTATCATAGAGGATTAAAAAAAAGTTTTAAAAATGAATCAGTCATCTATGACATCTTGTTAGTGGATATATGTGAGTATCATAGAGGACTAAGCAGTGTCTTTTAAGTAATAAATTATTCCTTTATGATAAATCTTGTCATTATATGATATATACTATTTGAGTATCATAAATAATTGAGGAGTATCTTTTTGAAGGAATGAACCAGTCCTTCACGATACGATGTCAATATATAATATGTAAGTATCATAGAAGAATGAGGAGTGTATTTTAGAAGTAATGTATTTGTCCTCTATGATACATTATCGGTATATGATATATACCAGGTTGATATTACAGAGGAATAAGTACTTTTCTTGAATAAATGAATCAGTCCGCTATGATACTTTGTCAGTATATGATATGTACCACATGGATATTATCAAGGACTAAGAATTTTTTTTCTTGAAGGAATGAACCAATCCTCTATGATACCATGTGAATATATATATATACCATGTAGCTATTATAAAAGACTAAGGAGTATTTTTTTACAGAAATAAACTAGTCCTCTATAATACTCTGTCAATATATGATATATATGTATCATAGAGGACTGAAGAGTATTTTTTTAAAAGGAATGAATCTTCTCTCGTGTCATTATTTGTCTCATCAAGTCTAATCCTTGATTTACTACTCCTCTGATCTCTCTGTATATGTACCTACCAACCTCCGACTTATCATCATTATATTTGCTTTTATCGGATAATAAAGAATGCTCAAATTTGATTCCCTTTGCTTAAAGCTCTATGATACTCACTCACTCTCTCTCTCTCTCTCTCTATATATATATATATATATATATATATATATATATATATATATATTATAGAGGGCTGAATTTTTTTCTTGAAAAAATGAATAGTCTTTTATGATATTTTATCAATATATGATATAAATCATGTAGGTATTATAGAGTACTGAGAAGTATCTTTTTAAGAAATAAATCATTCACCTATAATACCTTATCGGTATATGATATATCATATGTGTATCATAATATATTATAATTGTAATGACCGGATTCATCGTTATGGGTAAATTTTTTGTGCCAATTTTTGAGTAAGAAAACTTCTGAGTTTGGGAGTTGAAAATTCTGGGCTAGGCTAGTCTCGGATGGTTTTGGAGTGAGGCATGGTCTAGGACAATTCGGGTGAGGATTAGGTAAAGTGTCTTGATGTGAGCTAGTTTTCCATTTAGCTAAGACATAAATGAGTCTGGGAGACTTTTCAGAATCGAATTCAGGTAAGTAGAACTTCTGAAATCGAAGTTGACATGAAGGGGTTGTTTCAAAACGTCAGAAAATTAAGTGTGTTGTAAAATAGACCCTTTTGAGAAGATTTACGACTTTTTATCATGTGTCATCTGTCATAGCGGTTGACACACCACCATAGCGACCTATGCTATAGCGAAGAAATTACCGCTATAGCGGAAGTCAATGTCGGTTAGCCTCGTGGATTCCACTATGGCGGTACCGCTATAGCAGAGCGTGGACCGCTATAGCAAAGCAACGGGATCAAAAAACTCAAAAATGAGTTTTATATTTTTATTCTCCCCCATTCAGCCCTAAAATAGATGAGGGTTACTCCAAGAACCCTCCTTGGATGCTCCAAGGCTTGGGAGTCATGGGGAGGGAAGATTTTGGCTAAAAGGATGCAAAACCATAGATTTCGGGCCTGTCATCTATCAAGGAACGCCTTCATGGAGTCATAAATGCATCGTACAGCTGCTTGGTGTCCAGGTAGGCTAGGTTTTCTTTATTGAGTAGATTGACTCGCTTCTATTTCCTACTTGTTGTATAATTGAAAAGGAGAATCCATATTTAGGCCCTCGAGCACGAAGTCTGGAAGAGAATTGTTGTGGTTGGATTAGTTAATATAGAATTGATTGAGTTGTGATTAATTATTATGACATTTTGGCTTGATATGATTAATTGGGTGTTGTGTGATGATAAAATCTGAGGACTAGGGTGTAGAAAATGTTCGGGAAACTGGGAACTTGGATAATTAAACTACAAGTTAAAGAGGGGATTCTCTGAAATATTGTTATAAAAAACTAGAATATCATAATTGGTGAAATTACCAAGGTTAGGGGAGGTCTCTCTCCATGTTGTATTTCAATACTAGAAGGAGGGCCAGGACTAGATGTATCTACTAGTATGTGTTAAGGGGTGAATTGGGGTTAGTCTTCGGATGAGATTGTTTATTATTTTGGTTGTATTCCTAGATGGTTGCATGAGTGAACCGGGTTGATTGTTAAATCTTTGATTGATTACATTGGTCCTTGAGAGGCCAGGTTGTTACACTTAAATGTGGAGATGGTCTTGGGATAGACCGGGCATCGCATGTAAACACTTAGGTATTGGTCTAGGGATCCTTGATTGGTACGGGTAATGAAAAAGGGCATATGTCATGTTTGTTATTATTGTTGAATGATTGTTGAACCTGTTCTCTTTGGTTAATAAGTACAAAGGTAGACTGAGAGTCTGGAGTCGTACTACTGGTTATTATTATATGTTGCATGCATTACTCAGTGTGAGTGTACTCATTATTCTTTATATGTTGGATTCCTGAGAGGGCCAGGATTTATCATTATTGTCGTATAGTTGGTCCTTGAAGAGTCGGGTTAGTGTGCTTAAGTGACAAGGGGGTTCTTCTGTGAACTGGGTCGTATTTATGGACAAAGATGATGTACTAGGGATCCTTGCTTGGTCTGAATTATGTAAAGAGGATGTATGTTGAATGTCACTAAGAATTGTCAATGTCGGCTAGACTTGCTACGTGCGGTTAATAAGCTAAGGAGGAGACTTGTGGTCTTGTTATAATGTTGGCTGTTGTTACTTGTCAAGTATTGCCCTGGGGTCATTGGGGCAGTTTTGTACTAGTAAGTGGCAGTATGACGAGTGTGGTCTATGTCACTAAGTAGTGGGGTTTACTCCAAGTTGTTAAGTCATAGTGGTTGACTTGGGTAAGGAAATGGTAGTCCGAGTATGGGCATTGATGTTGGCAATGGTTAAGGTGACTTGGAAAGTCTATGGGTTAGTGTGACTTGGGAAGTCTAGGTGATAAGTGTGACTTGAGAAGTCTAGGTGATAAGTGTGACTTGGAAAGTCTAGGTGATAAGTGTGACTTGGGAAGTCTAGATGTCAAGGTGACTTGGGAAGTCTAAGGGATAGGTAGGCTTGGGTTGACATTGGGTTTTGGTAAAGTGAATGTTGAAGGGTTGAGTATTGTAATTAATTGTGCATTCCCTTGATTTCTTATATGATGGTATGAGTGGATTCGAGTCGACTGATGATACCTACCAGTACGTGTGTTTATACTATTCTACTCTTGCTATACCTTTTTGGGTATAGTCTGATTGCAGAGTTGGTGATATTTTTTAGGTACATGACGATGTTGATCTCCAGCAACTCCTACTCCTTGCTTCCATAGTGGGAGTTGTGTCCTCTTTTATTTTGGTATCACTCTTGTAGTAGCTCTTGTACCGGCTTAGACTAGGTTCTAGGAAGGGCTGTCTCATATTGTAAATGATTTTCCGCAAGTTCTATAAGTCATTTATTTTCAAAAATTTTGTAAAGGAAGTTCTATGTATTAAAAAGTGTTTTATTTCACGATTTATGTTCTTTTCCGCTTTGCCTGTTGGTTTGGGTGGTAAGGGTTCTCCTGTCTAGGTGGATTAGAGTAAGTGCCCGCAAGATCCGGTAATTGAATCGTGATAAATAGTATCAAAGCCCAGGTTACCGGTCTCTCAGTACAAGAGCAAAATATCGAATAGAGTCCTATGGATTGGTGTGTTGACGTCCACATCTAATCTCTGGGAAGCTATGAAGCATTCTAGGAAATATATCTCTTCTTTCATTCCTTTTCGTGCGGTTCATTCACTTGCTTGTATGGGTTGAGTCCAATTGGTATCTCTCGATTTCAATTGGTATCTTAACGAAGTGAAGGATGTCATTAGACTCCGATTACGATAGGACAAGCAAGGAAAATTGGAACTGGGAAGGTTCCAATTGGTATCTGGCCGGGGAGGCTATGTAAGGGATGGATGAATCGGCTAACGGTCATCCATGAAGCGAATATAAGGTAATAAAATTGATTTGATCGAGTGTTGGAGCTTGAGACTTGTGATTGTATGTATTACATTATTTGAATAACTGCAATTGTGTGGTGTGTAATTGCTTGAGTTACTTTGAAGTTTGTGGTTAGTGAAGAGTCTTAACTTGGTTATGTGTTAATGATTAAAGGAATTCTTGTTTTGTGATTCAAGTGGAAAACAATATGCTAAATGCAGGGCAGGGTTTTATCGTTGATAAAAATGATAAGGGGAAATGATATATAAATACTTGTTGAAACTTAGGTTTCAAGTGGTTGGTATGTGAATAAGTACTAGGGATAAGGGCTATTATTGCTTAACAACGGGAATTGTGGTAAGACATGGATGATCGACTAATGGTCATCCATGAGATGAATAGAGAGTAAATTATGTGACTTGATTTCATTGTAGCCTGAAGCTGAATTATTTGTGTATTACAGTGCTTGTATGACTTACTTGGTTGGTATGTTATTGGTTGCCTTATTGTGAAATTGTGGATCTAAAAGTCATCGTAATTTGAACTGGTATGATTTGGTTTGTGATAAAATACTATGTGTGTGGAGTTAAAATTTCATAATTCTTTCGAAAAAGGACTCATCATTGATTAAGATGGTGAGGGAAAAGGACTTATGACTGTAGGGAAGCTTCGATTTCAGGACAGTCGGGACTTGGATGGGAACCATGGGGAAAAAGGGCTATTATTGCTTGATAGCGGGAATTTCGGTAAGATTTTTTTTTTTGTGATAACTCATGATCATGACTTCAGTAAATTTATTCCGACTTTAAAATTTGTGATTTTCTTTAGTGATAAATTACGGTATACCCCAATTGGAATAATTTTCATTACATTCGGGTATACACTTATCATTGATATAGATGGTAAGGGAACAAAAAAGGGTTTAATGACTGTGGGGAAGCTCTGGTTTCGGGGCAGTCAGGATTGGTTGGAAATCATAGAAAGGAAAAGGTGGGACTAGTAGTGTACGTTAGCAGAAAGGTGTTATTGTGTGCGGTTCTGGTGTATTTTGTGTCTGACTTTATGCTAATGGGGTGCTAAATTCTCAACTATGCATAGTTGAGGTTGGTCTTGAGGTTATGTTTTGAGACCGTAACGCATTTTCAGTGTTAGCATCGAGAACAGAGAAGGAGAATGAGAGAATTTTTCAGAGAATGGTAAATTTTTTGGGCTACTACTTTTGGGCGTTGCCATAGCGGTGTGCAAGTCGCTATAGCGGGATGGGCAGGGCATAATCCATGTCCTATTTTCCCCCTATTCTATTTTTCATTTCGGGTCATTTTTAAATCGCTATTTGAGTTGCAAGCTATTGCAGGATTTATTTAGCATCCATGTGCGATAAGAGAAAAGGGTAGATATAATAGCCCAGGGTATTGGTGAATTTTTGATTTACCACTGGTGGAAATAGTCACCTATGTAGAACTTGGCAAAAATGACCCGTAACTGATGGAGTAGTGTTGGACACTTCTCATAGGCTTATGTTATGAGGGTGCGTAGTGACTGGTTTATTATTGATGATCCTTAGTGGTAAGGACAGTTAAGTGGTAAGGGTGTGCTTGCTATAGCATTGGTTAGGGTGTAAGTGCCCGGGTAGAATTCTTCCTAAGATGAGAATTACCAAAAATCTCAAGTTAGGATGAGTTTCAATGGAAATTTTGTTGTTGCGTGATTTAGAGATACGTGGTATCTCGGGCCACAGTGTTGACAGGAGTAAGGTGATATTATAATATGTGAGGGGCATAGTACCCCTTAGGAAGCTTCCGGGATGGAGTTCGGGTTAGAAGAACTCCGAGTATAGTAGGAAAGGGGACGCCATAGTGGGATCTAGTCCCCTTGGCATGGAAAAACTGTTTTGTTCGTTAGTTGAGTTTCTTTTGCTCCGGTGTTTCGATGAGGCCTCAAATTTCTTGGGCACTCAGAGAGGGGTAATTTAGTTAGTCTTGTGTAGCTCGAAGGAAGGAATTCCCTGATAGAGCGAGAGTGAGTTGAATTTTGATTGAGATGGGTACACCAAGGGATTGGGAAGTTTCGATGATTTGCATAAGGTTATATTTACGCTGTCATGGTAGAGCGTTAAGGTTCAGAGGGGGCGGGATCCTTCTTCTCTTTCTGCCTTAGAGTTAGTTTGGGGATGAACGATGGGTAAATTGATATCAATTGTAATAACTGAGTTCGTCATTACGGGTAAAATTTTTAATGCCAATTATCGAGTCAGAAAACATCCGAGATTGGGAGTTGAAAATTCTGGGCTAGACTAGTCTCGATCGGTTTTGGAGCAAGGCATGATCTAGGGAAATTCCGGTGAGGATTGGGTAAAGTGTTTTGATGTGAGCTAGTTTTACATTTAGCCAAAACATAAAGGAATCTGTGGTCTTTTCAAAATCAAATTTGGGTAAGTAGAACTCCCTAAATCGAGGTTGACACGAAGGGGTTATTCCAGAATATCAGGAAATTAAGTGTGTTGTAAATTGGACCCTTTTGAGAGGATTTATTACTTTTTGTCCCGTGTCAACTTCCGTAGTGGTTGACACACTTCAATAGCAATCTCTGCTATAGCAGAGAAATTACCACTATAGCAAAAGTCAACGTCAGTCAGCCTCTGCCATAGCGGTGGACTACACTATGGCGGTACCGCTATAGTGGAGCGTGGACTGCTATAGCAGAGCGACGGGATTAGAAAACTCAAAAATGAGTTTTATATTTTCATTCTCCCCCATTCGGCCCCAAAATAGACGAAGGTTACTCCAAGAATCCTCCTTGGCTGCTCCAAGACTTGAGAGTCATGGGGAGGGGAGATTCCGGCTAAAAGGATGCAAAACCATGGATTTCAAATCTGTCATCCATCAAGGAACGCCTTCATAGAGCCAGAAATTGCATCGTATAGCTGCTTAGCGTCCATGTAGGCTAGATTTTCTTTATTGAGTAGATTGATCCGCTTCTATTTCCTACTTGTTGTATAATTGAAAAGGAGAATCCATGTTTAGGCCCTTGGGTACGAAGTCTGGAAGAGAATTGTTGTGGTTGGATTAGTTAATCTAGAATTGATTGAGTTGTGATGAATTGTTGTGACATTTCAACTTGATATAATTAATTAGGTGTTGTGTGATGATAAAATCTGAGGACTAGGGTGTCAGGAAGGTTCGGGGAATCGAGAACTTGGATAATTAAATCACATGTTAAAGAGGGAATTCTCTGAAATGTTGTTATAAGAAACTAGAATATCGTAATTGATGGAATTACCAAGGTTAGGGGAGGTCTCTCCCCATATTGTATTTTGGTACTAGAAGGAGGGTCAGGACTTGATGTATCTACTAGTATGTGTTAAAGGGTGAATTGGGGTTAGTCTTCAGATGGGATTATTTATTATTTTGTTGTATTCTTCGATGGTTCCATGAGTGAACCGGGTTGATTGTTAAATCTGTGATTGATTACATTGGTCCTTGAGAGACCGAGTTGTTACACTTAAATGTGGTGATGGTCTTGGGGTAGATCGGGCATCGCATGTAAACACTTTTGTTGGTCTAGGGATCCTTGATTGGTCCGGGTAATGAAAAAGGGCATATGTCATGTTTGTTATTATTGTTGAATGATTGTTCAACCTGTTCTCTGTGGTTGATAAGTACAAAGGTAGACTGAGAGTCTGAAGTCGTACTACTGGCTGTTATTATATGTTGTATGATTTACTCAGTGCGAGTGTACTTATTGTTCTTTATATGTTGGGTTCCTGTGAGGGCCGAGATTTATCATTTTGTCGTATAGTTGGTCCTTGAAGGGCCAAGTTAGTGTACTTAAGCGATAAGGGGGCCGTATGTTATGGGCATAGATGATGCACTAGGGATCCTTGTTTGGTCCGGATTATGTAAAGAGGATGTATATTGGTTGTCACTAAGAATTATTAATGTCGAATAGACTTGCCACGTGCGGTTAATAAGCTAAGGAGGAGATTTGTGGTTTGGTTGTAATGTTGGTTGTTGTTACTTGTCAAGTATGGCCCTGGGGGTCATTGGGGTGCTTTTGTACTAGTAGGTGGCGGTATGACGGGTGCGGTCTACGTCACTAAGTAGTGGAGTTTACTCCAGATTATTGAGTCATAGTGGTTGACTTGGGTAAGGAAATGGTAGTCCGAGTATGGACATTGATGTTGGCAATGGCTAAGGTGACTTGGAAAGTCTAAGGGTTAGTGTGATTTAGGAAGTCTAGGTGACAAGTGTGACTTGGAAAGTCTAGGTGATAAGTATGACTAGAAGTCTAGGTGATAAGTGTGACTTGGGAAGTCTAGGTGTCAAGGTGACTTGGGAAGTCTAAGGGATAGGCAGGCTTGGGTTGACATTGGATTTTGGTAAGGTGAATGTTGAAGGGTTGAGTATTGTAATTAATTATGCATTCCCTTGATTTCTAAATGATGGTATGAGTGGATTCGGGTCAATCCATGATGCCTACCAGTATGTGTATTTGTACTGATTCTACTCTTGCTATACCTTTTTGGGTATAGTCTGGTTGCAGGGTTGGTGATGTTTTTTAGGTGCATGACGGTGTTGATCTCGAACAGCTCCTACTCCTTGCTTCCATGGTGGGAGTTGTGTCCTCTTTTATTTTGGTATCATTCTTGTAGTAGCTCTTGTACCAACTTAGACTAGGTTCTAGGGAGGGCTGTCTCATATTATAAATGATTTTCGCAAGTTTTATAAGTCGTTTATTTCCTGAAATTTTGTAAAAGAAGTTCTGTGTATTAAAAAAGGTTTTATTTCATAATTTATGTTCTTTTTTGCTTTGCCTGTTGGTTCGGGTGATAAGAATTCTCCTATCTAGGTGGATTAGAGTAGGTGTCTGCACATCCCGGTAGTTGGATCGTGACAGTAATAGTATACTTCAACTAATACATATCATTCCTCTCCTTATTAGTTTGTATTTTACATTTAAAACTTAAGGCTTATAATTTCTTTTTCAAATTTTTTATATAAAAATTAGTGTTAGATATGAAAGAGGTAAAATTGGATTTGAATAAGCTTTTTATGAAAAATGAAAATTCAATGCTGAAAACACAGAAAAATAAAAGGATTTATGTGGTTTTAGTTGAAATTGGGAGGCGGGAAATATTTCGGGAAAGTTAAGAAACAAGTCAGACCCCTCTAAGCTTTTACCTCTTGAAAGGTGCATGCAAACAATCATTTAAGTTTGGATGACTTGGTTGTCCAGGTCAGCCAATAATATCCTCAATAATATACACTAAAAAATAATCAACGGGTAGGGGTCATAGAACCCTGCAAAATGAATTGTGTAACAATACCTTTGGGCAAAGTTGGAGTGTGTTTTAAGTTATTTTTTTAATATTTTAAGTTGTTAATTATTGTGATTTATTATGCTTTTTATGTAGTGTTCAAATATATAAATTTATTTCAAAAAACTTAGAGCTTCTATATCTGAATTCAATGTTAAAGTTTAGAAGTTTGAATTTTGAAATTTACATGTTCCACATTAATTGAAACAAATGGAGTATCTTTTTTTATTGATATAGAGAAAGAAGAAAAAGGAACAAAAATAAAGGAACCACAAAGGTGTGTAAAATTAGATTATGAAAAAAAAATCGAAAATTATAATAAATGAAATTAGAAAAGGAGAAAAAAGAAAACAAAAAGGTATAATGTAAGATTGTCCAACCTAGACGACCCACAGGATTCATATTAAATCTTTTCTGCCAGCATTTCTCTCACCATAGGGCTCGTCACTGCGTTTTTGTACCAATTTTAGTATAGTCTAGCAGTATCATCCTGTGTCCATCTCAGGGCTATACTTAGATGCCATCACATATCTCTCTCATGATGGGTTACACTACCCCACAAGACTTTTCAGTTGCTTCAAACCATTTCGTGATCATCATTTAGTGGTACTCCAATGGCTACTCCCACTTCTATTGATACTCTCTACCATTTGACGAAAAGATTTCAGTCAATTTTGAAAAGAAATCCATGTGCAAATGTCAAACTTTTTAAGGGGTGCTCGTAATGATAATAAGAGAGCTAGGTGAATTTCATCTCCTGTGTGAAAATAACTATACAAACATTGACAATGAATGATAAGTTTAAATAGAGGAGTGACATCGACAAGAAGGCCAAAGCGTGTGACAGGGGTGGCTATCAGAGTCATAGGTTTATCGGTATCACGAATACAAGAGTAAGTGTCTAATAGAATCCCACGGATCGGCATGATGACATTCGTATCCATCTTCTAGAGGCTATATGATAATTTAGAAAAAAAATTATTCTTCTATTTCTTATCTTGCGTACTTGATTCTATCGGTTACCAAATTTATTTATTCCATTCTCTCACTAACTGTGAAGACACGTTCTCGAGTTTGCAAGCTAATAACTGGAGATGACATCACGCGGTATGAAGCAAACAGTTATATTGAGAAGGAAGAAATAGGCTAGTCTAAGAGATGTGTGACTAGATTTAGATGGTAGCTTTGATTAAAACACAGATTGAGTGAAGTTGCGATTCAAATTGTGCAATTTGATAATTATGAAATGTGAATAATTTTGTAATCACCTTTGTTTTCGGGAAAAAATAGATTTTCTTGTTTTCGCCTATTTGAAAATTCATTTCAAAAACCAAGTTAAAGTTTCAAAACGTTTTCAAATAAAAGCAAGAGTCATCACTTAGTTTTATAAAAGGAAGACCAAAAAAAAATTATAAAATTTTTAAAGTCAAAAATAGATATAACCTTAAAAATTTAAGAGACTAAGGGAAAGGGTTCAAATTAATGCTTCGAGAAGGTTTTTAAAGCACTCGAAATATTCACTAATTCGGGGTTATCCAGACTTGTTTGAAAATAACTTATTTTTGACTATCTTGAGAAAATATTTTATATTTAAAGAAACATCTTGTTTTTAATTAATTTGAGAAAAAGCATAACAAATATAACTTGACAAAAAGAGGATTGATTTTTGAAAGTAAAAATACCTAAAAGAGTTCATTTTTAAATGAAAAAAAGAAAAAATATGCTTTTGACAATTCTTTAGAAAACATGCGAAAGTTAACCGTTTTTACATGGAGAAAAACAGTAAAGGATTTAAAGAAAGTTAAACAAATAAAATGTTTACTCTTTTGGGAATAATCCAACTAAGGTTAAAAGTTAAGAGTCCAAATAATTACACAATAGTTGAAACTAAATAGAAGAGAGAGGGAATAGATAATTAAGTTTTTAGCTTAATTAAGGCTTGTCCTAAGATCTAGTTTGTGAGTCCTCTTTAAGCCCATCGCTGTGCATTTTTTGGACTTGGGTCCAATTCCTGTCTCCTGCCGTGCATTTTTTGGACTTGGGTCCAATTCCTGTCTCCTGCTCATTTGGGCTAACTGTTGCTGGTCCTGAGGACTTTGGTCCATTTTTACTTCAATATTTTTTCAGCCTTTGGGGCTGCAGCTGCTGCTACAACTTTAGATTATGGGTTTTGATCCATTTCTCCACTTTCTTCAACTTGTAGTTTCTAGCTGGTTTGTCTCGACCGGGATGAGATGTTGGGCCGTAGCCCAACGAAATGCAAAGAAAGGGATGTGGAGTTCAAATTAAACTCGGGGCAGTTCATGCATCGCAAAGAAAAATAAGGAGCAGTAAACATACAATGTTTAATTCAAACGAGATTAAGTAGAGCTAATCACACAATCAAATTAGCATCTTTATAATTTCAAGTTGAGAAACGAAGAATAGATCACTATCTCACAAAATAGAGCATAAGCAAATACTGTGCTAACTTGCTAGGCACTAATCAAAGATTAAAACTTTACTAAACTTTGAGAGAAACGAACATCACATCATCAAGTCAATTGGTTCTTCGAACTAAATCCATGGATAACCAAATTCTCGATGTACCCATCAATTCACAGACATCAAGCACAAGTAAATTTGAAGTAAATCCTATCATTTATACTAAACATGAGATTAATTCAAGGAAAAGCAGAACCTCGTATGGCTGTTTTAATAATGGGAAAAATCATTAACTTCTAATTTTCTTTGTTCGTAGAAGGCAGTAAGTGACAAAGGGAGAAGATTCCATGACCCTTTGAGATAACACACAAGAAAAGTTTCCAGCAAATATGGTTAATGCACAAATACCCTTCTTTTTATGAAGATTGAAGCAAGAATATGTGAACTCCACGTATTATACACATAAATGACGAGGGAAAAGATCTTGGCATTCAAACCAAAGGTCGAAATTTATCATAGATGTACATCATATTCCACTGACATACCAAAGAAATTCGTCCAAGAGTAAGACCTTCACCACAAACAAGTGACACGATCAAATACTTAGGCATGAATGTGAGATGATAAAGGATTAATTGCTAAAATTCACACATGAGCTGAAAGGTCTGAAAGCAAACAGATTTAGTGGGAAAAACAAAGCAAGAAGGAGGCTTTTACCAACAATAAACAACCTAAAAAAGGGAAAGAGAATAGGAAGTAATTTGATTCTATGGGTTTAAATCTGATGTTCCAGGCGAAGGTACTAGTTTAAACCCATTACTGAAGCTAGACCAATGAACCTTTTCCAGAAATCTATGATTCTACCAGTTCAATATTCATGGAAAGCTTAAAAAGGAATGAATTACGTTAAAACGGCAGATTTAATACTTTTTTTCTAAATCCTAATTTCACTTTAAGAATAATGGGGTGAATCTCAAAATCTCATGGAAATGGTCTAAAATAGAGCATGCAATCAAGAACTCACAACACAAAGTGAAGGTTTTTATAGAGTTATTGGAACAAGAACCAAATGCACTAAAACAAAGGTTTTAATTCGAGGTAATCTTAAAGTTTTCTAAAAAAAAAACAACTAGCAATTGTGAACATCATGTCATCATATAGTAACAAAAACAACTCATGAACTTTGGCAAAAGAAACAAATGGCTTAACGAAAGCAGGCTATGACGAAGTATTATCTCGTTCTTTCATCTGATTCTTTGGGAAAAAGCTAAAGAGCAGCCCCCAAAAACCAATCTTTTTTCAATCCTTACTTTGGCATTATAAGCCAAGAAGAAGTTTAAGAAAAATTCTTGAACACACCAAAGCAATGCAACACGTTATCACAGAGCACACACGGCTGAACAGTAAGAAAAAAAAAACTTCTTTAAAGGAAACTTTAAACTCGACAGCAGCTTAAGATAAACAAACAAATTCCATATCCTTATTTGTAATCATCATAACCACAACGAAAACACAAATCTTCATACAAGATCAGCTCAAAACCACCACAAAACTTCTAAGAATAAAGACTCTACATTATACCAGTGAAGGAAAGGAGGAGAAGAAGAAGATGTTTTCCTTCCTTGGAGCAGCGAACGGGACTTCGAGACTTCGACAGAAACAACCTTCAAACACCGGAGCTTAACTTATTTCGCCGGAAGAACACGATAATTTTTTAGGGTTTTGTATCTCTGAAACTTCCGACTTCTTTGATGGGTTTAGAGAATGGTTCTCCAAAGAAAACCCCAAGAAATCAAAAGAGAGACCCTCACAATGAAGAGGAAGGGGTTATTTATAGGGATTTCGGGTTTGAAAATGGGGGGAAAAATAGATGGGGTTCTGGGGAAATTTCTTTGGGGAAATTCAAATTCCCTTAATAGATAAGCTTACTCACCATGAAATTTTACAAAACGTACCAATTTCTAGCTGATTACATGGAGAAATTGACACCTGGATCTTCTAGAACCATCTTGGTTCTGTCAGCTCGTGATTTGATGGAGAGAGTTAGAGCTGTTGTTGTCGTTGTTGGAGCTTGAGACGTTAGGGTTTCATCTGATTTCTATGAGAAACCAACGAAGAAGATGAAGTACAGAGGCGAGGTAGGTGGTTAATTTGTACCACGCGCGTTACTTTGGGGGAGTGCATTCTTTTGAGGGAAATAAGGGTTGCGTGAGGTGTACGTTGAAAGTGTTTGAGGGAATATATTGTGTGTGTGTATTTAAATAGTTTAAAGATATAGACTAGAATTGGAATAGAGATATTAGAATCAATTCTCGAGTTTTAATAAGTTTAAATAATTAAGAATAATTATTGTTTTCAACATAGAATTACCTCTTTAACAATTATGAAATTAATTTATTCAATTAATCTCTCATTTGAATTAATTTAGAGGAAAATCAAACGTTTATTCTCTTAAAATGATTTCTTATGAAATCAAACTCTAAAATAGTTCTTTAAGTAAAGTTATATAAATTTCACATAATAAAATATGAAAAATATAAATTCTTACTCAAAACTACTATAAAACTGATTTTGAAAACATTTTATCCTTTTTTACAAAATAATTATTTCAAAAATTATTTAAAATTTTAAAAAGGCTCAAGATTAATTTGTAATATAGAGGGTAAAAATTAGGTGTCAACAACCTTAGCTTCTGCAATTAGTTGTTCAACAATGAGAACAATACATACATGACATAGTCGATATTGAGAGGAAGTTCATAATTGAAAATGTAGTGATTAATGAAATAACTCATTAATATATATTCTGACTTAAAGACTAAAATGAAGGAAGTTGGACATACAAAGGATGATTTGCTCGAGGTGTGATTTGGACAAGAATATTTTAATTTTGTCACAAGTCAAAACTTAGTAAGAAAATGGTAAAATGTAAATGTTTGAAGACAAATATAAGATTGGGAGGATCTATTGATTAGATAAGAGGATAGCAGCCATGGTAAGGCTACGAGGAGAAGTTGAGGAATGATAAACACATGAAAGGTGATCATTAGTGAAGAAGTCTGAGATGATATTATAAAATTCGTACGAAGGATTTTCTTTCTATTCCTTGAAGTAGAGGTGTACTGAAGAGAATTTGAATAGTTCAAGTTGGGTATCAGTCGACAAAGACAATTAAAGTGGTAGATATTGAGAAATTAAAGTTGTGAGATTCCTTTTTTATATTGAATTGAGGACCAAAAATATTAGTTGAAACCAAGATTAGCAAACTCACTATGAGACGTTTAGGTATTCATGTTGAGTTGGTAAACTCATAAACCTAGAACAAAGGAGGATTCTTTGGTTAAAAGATTTTGAGGAGGATACTTGTATAAAGCTATATGAGAATATATGTAGAGATGTGCGTATAGTAGTTAAGAATAGTCCTGCAGATCGTGGACCAATGTAAAGGCAGTTGGAAATATTACATAACTAAATAACTATTTCTATTGGAGTAACCAAAGTTGTCTCAAGTATTGTTCAGTATGCTCTCGACTGGCTATAGTTTTATTTTGACCATGGATTTTTTTTCTGTATACATACTTTTTTAAGAAGAATATTTTGACTTGGATATGTTTTGTGACTCTCCTTTTTATATATGTACATGTTCCTAAAATCATAGATAATTCTTAGTGATAGATCATTACATAGATCTTATGTAATTGACTTGATAGTACATGACACGTGGGTGAACTCAATTATTCTGAATATGATAGACTTGACATCATATTAGGTATGAATTGACTTTTGTTCTATCATGCAGTTCTAGACTGTTACGCTAAGACAGTAACATTAGATATGTTGGGTATTTCTAATTTAAAGTGGCATGGCACTTTCAGTACTTATATGATAAAGATAATTATTTTCAAAGGTTGAGCACTTGATAGAGAAGAGGTATCGCACTAACTTGTCATATGTTCGTGATACTAGTGTTGATACTTCTCCATTAGAGTCAATGTCAGTGGTAAATAAGTTTCAGGAGGTGTTTTTGACTGATCTTTCCAGCATTTCACCTGATCATGATATTAATTTTTATATTGATTGAAATCGGACACTCAACCCATTTCTATTCTGCCATATCGAACGGCATCAATCGAATTGAAAGATTTGAAGGATCAATTGTAAGATTTATTGAGCAAAGGATTTATTAGATTGAGTGTATCTCCGTAGAATGCTCAAGTACCATTTGTGAAGAAGAAGGATGAATTATGCGTATGTGCATTGAGTATCGATAATTGAACAAGACTATCATTAGGAACAAGTACCTAATACCTCGTATTGATGATTTATTTGATCAACTTTAGGGTGATTCAATACTCTCTAAGATTAACTTGAGATCACTAGTTGAAGATTAGAGCAGAAGATATTCCTACGATAGCTTTCTGAACAAGCTTTCATTATGAGTTTCTGGTGATATTTTCTGGGCCGATTAATATCCCAGCAACCTTTATGGAGTTAATGAATAGGGTTCAGACATACTTGGATTCTTTTGTTATTATTTTCATCAATGATATATTGATATACTCTCATAGTAGGAAGGAGCACGAGAATTATTTGAGGATTGTGCTTGGAATTTTAAAGGAAAAGCAGCTTTATGCAAAATTTTCAAAGTGAGAGTTTTGACTTAGTTCAATAGCATTTTTAGGGCATGTAGTGTCCAAGGAAGGTATTATAGTGGATTTTAAAAAGATTGAGGTGGCTTAAAATTGAATCGGACCTACTTCAGTTATCGATATTCGTAGTTTCTTAGATCTTACAGGTTATTATCAGTGATTTAGGAAGGGTAGTTTAGTTATTTTTGCACTTTATTCGTAGAGCCATTGATTTGACTTACCTATTGATTGAGAACATAGGTGCCATTACGACTATATTTTTGGATCAAGACAATGGCTCTTTACACGTTAGTGGGGTTGTCATTCAAGAGACTGTGGGGAGAAAAATGATATTTTTTCTTTAGTCTTATTAATTATAGAATATTTTTAATTAACGATTTTTTTTTACTCAATTTTTTTGTTTTCCAGGAATAGGCAGTAACCCAAAAAAAATTATTCAAGACTACTCACACACAAAAAAATATATCATAAATTCAGATGAGTGGATTGAACCAGAAGCTAAGCAAATCTATGTAGTACTCAACCAATCAATAACTAGAGTACACCACTCACTCAAGTTATATTCTAGTTTAATTTTTTTTAGAATTAATATATATAATCGTTGGAGAAATTTTGTTGTACTCAACCAATAGATAGCCAGAGTACACCACTCACCCAAAGAGCAAGTAGAGAGATTTTGGTTGGGCACTGTTGGTGGCTTCGTAAAAGATAAAGCTTATGATATTTTTCAATCATCATATCACCATATGCAATCTGGGTAGCAAAGATCTTCCTTAGGGGTCGAGGTAATGGGTGTAACAATAATTATAGCAATCGAGTAGAAGATTGCTCAACTATCTAGCCAACTTAAGCGACAAACAAAAGGGAGAGGATGAGGGACTAGAAGTATGTGAGGCTTCAAGTCTAGTTAGACGCATTACTTAATATATGAGTATTTTCTATTTTCCTGTGTACTAGTGATGCTTCCCGACCTCGACGTCACCATTCTCAACCTCCATCACAGCATCCTAGGTATGACAATGACCTTCTTGTGTGAGATTTTATAGATGAGTTCACTAGTAGTAGTGATGATGAGGTGGACGATGATGATGAGGAATAGGTGGCAAACATGTCATGATTGTATTTTACTAATGATGTAGACAATATATTTAAAGAATTGTATGACTTCTTTAAGTCTTTTGAGAATTTTAATTTATTTTGATATATATTTGAATTAGTTTTCGATTTAAATTGAAGTTGTGTGGACGCTCAGGTGTTAGAATGAATGTCTATGTAGTTTGATGAATTATTGGCAACTCTTTGAACTGATTATAGATAGAAATATATTGTATATATTGAATTGTATAGAATTTTATAGATGAGCAGTAGAAAAACTACATTCTGCTATCAGTTATTATGTAAAAACAATTGACCCCTTGAGGTTGATTTTGAGGAAAAATATTAAAAAATTTAATTTCAGAAGGTCGATATATTCTAATATTTTTTAAAATTTCCAGGAAAACGACCTCCTAAGGTTGGTAGTCTATAAAAATTAATTTAAAAAATATTATCAATCAACCTGAGAAGGTTGGTACTTTCCAACCTCACAACAGGGGCAGAGCTACAGTGCATTATGAGAGTTCGACCGAACCCAATAGCTTTTGCATAGATCCTATATTAGTGCTATAAAATCATGAAAACATATATAGATATAACATGCTGAACCCATATACAAATACACGCAGACGACCCAGTGGTGTGCACGCGAGTACGAAAAGCTTACCTCCATGAGGTTGTGAGTTTGAAACCCAGACACTGCAAACTGCAGTTTTATTATTTTTTTTCCTTTTAGCTTTTAATCGTTACTTAGTTTTTTGCCCATTTTTTACTTGCTTTTCTGTAATTTTTTCCATTTTCCCATAGATTTTTTTAAAAGATAACATAAAACTAATAGTTAAAATATATAAATAAAATTAATAATTAAAGAAAAAAAGAGTGTGACTGTTGGTTTCTTCTTCAACAGAGACTCAAAAGACAAAGCAAATGTTAAAGTAAAAAAATTAGGGCTCTTCATTCTTGAGTTTGTTGTTGATCGCTAGTTCACCAGGCCATAGTCGTTGTTCTTCGGCTCTGTCACCCGCCAAGGCGCCACTCGCCATCCATAGAAGCTCTGTTGGACTGTCCCCTGATTGTGTTCTCTTCCAAGTTTCAGTGGTTTCTCTCTTTCTCCTCTTCCTAGTTTTTCTTTGTGATATAACTTGAATTATGATTAGTGATTTATGAATGGTAATTGCTGAATTGCTGATAGCCTGAATCCTGATATATTTTTAAATCTGTAAGTTTTTTCGTGCAATTTGCAAGTGATAATTTTGTGAAATTTTCATTCTTTTAATTTCATAAATGTAGACAAGTGTGATTGTGATTTTGTTCTTTTGTTCTTTTGTGATTTTTAAGATTTTTAAGCTAGACTCAATATAGTTACAAGATTTTTCAAACCTCAAACTGCTTCAAATACTGTTCCTAGCTCTTCTTTGTCAAGTTCTTCATCGCCTGTCAATCTTTTCAGAGCATCAGATAATGACAAAGTGTGGATCGATGTGGATCTTAAATTAGATTCTGGTAAAAGAAAACTAATTTTAGAATTTTATCTAAATATACGTGATCGAGTGAGGAGATATTACATACAAAAGAAACCTTGCCAGCTTGATAAATTTATTTTTCTAGTAGCAAGTTTTGGAGGAATACCACGTCACTTTAATCCTGAATGGTTCAAACCTCTATATTCTCAATGGTCGAAATATAACATTAAAAAAGATGCAGCATTTTGCTTATGTTGTTACTTGTTTAAAAATGAGCTTGGAGGATATGAAAAAAAGAGTTAGTAATTTTTTAACAACGAAAGATTTTTGGAGTTTGAACAAGGGTTTAGAAAGGCTTCAACAACATGTGGGTGAAGTGAATAGTGTTCATATTTGATGTTTCAAGATGATGCTAGATTTAATGAATCCTAAACAATCTATTCTAGCCTCATTTGACAAGCAATCCAAAAAAATTAAAGGTGAACATCGAATTCGCTTGAATGCTTTAATTGATTTGATAAGGTATCTTTTGAAAAAAGAAATATCTTTTTGAGGTCACAATGAGTGTGTAACTTCTACAAGAAGATGCCATTTTCTAAGTCTCTTAAAGTGGTATGCGGATAAGAAGAAAGATGTGAAAAATATTATATTAGATAAAACTTAAAAAATAACACCATAACTTCTCCCAATATCCAAAAAGATATTGTAAATTCTTGTGCAAAAGAAACGGTGAAAGCAATTATTGGAGACTTGAATGGAGATTACTTTGGAATATTGGTTGATGAATCTAAGAATATTTCTCATAAGGAACAAATGACACTTGTTCTACTGTATGTCAATAAGAAGGGTAAGCTTAGCGATTTCTTGGTCTTGTTCATGTTGAAGACACATCTGCAAGTGATCTACTTTTTGCTTTTAGATCATTCTTTGAGCCGATCTCAAATATGGGAGCAAGGTTATGATGGAGCTAGTAATATGCAAGGAGAACTTAATGGTCTTAAAATTTTGATTTTGAAAGATATTTCTTTGACATATAGTATACATTGCTTTGCTCATCAGTTGCAATTAACTCTTGTAGCTATTGTGAAGAAACATCATGATGTGAATAATTTTCTTGATATTCTTGTCAATGTTTTAAATATTGTTGGAGGTTCTTTTAAGCGCAGGGATATTCTTTGAGATTGTAATGACCGGGTCTGTCATTACGGGTAGTTCCATCGTGCCAAGTTTTAGAGTTAGAAAACTCTGGGTTTGGGAGTTTGAAATTCTGGGCTAGGCTAGCCTCGACTGGTTTTAGAGCGAGGTAGAGTCTAGGGAAATCTGGGTAAACATGGGTTAGAGTGTCTTAGATTGAGCTAGTTTTTCACGTAGCCAAGACATAAAGGAGTCCGGGAGACTTTTCGAAATCACATTTGGGTAAGTAGAACTCCCAGAATCGTGTTTGACGTGAAGAAGTTATTTCAGGATATCGGGGGAAATAGGTGTGTTGTGAAATGACCAAACTGGCAAATTTCTGGACTTTTTATCTGTGATGAGCGCGGTCACACGCGATAGCAGCCACCGCTATAGCAGTAGAAATTACCGCTATAGCGGTGGTCAAAGGGCGGTCAACCTACTTAAGACCGCTATAGCATTCAATTTTTCTCAAGTTTGTTTTAGGAGAAGGGCTAGGCGATTCCAGGCGTTTTTATTCCTTTCTCCGTCAAAATTCTTCCTTAAGGTAAGGTTTTCGTTCCCTAATCTTTGTATTATATTTCCTATGCGGTAGAATTTCTAGAAGGGAATTTGGGGAAGGTTAGAATAACCTAGGGATGGTGGAATTTGGGGAAGGAAGGGGATTCCAAGCATGTGAGTTCTTGGGTATGGATTAAAGTACATTGTTATGATCATAGGCTGTTTAATTCCCTGTTTTATATGTAAAAGATGATAGAACTAGGAGAATTAACAGTGGAAAAGCCCGGGAAAAGGGTGGGATGATCATGGGTGGCCTGGAGTTTGGAGATTTAGTATAATCTGGGTAATGTACAGGCCTTGGGTGTTAACTATATGTCTTGTGTGTTGTTTTTAGACCAAGAACGAGAGAGGAATCCGAAACATGGGAAAGATCGGGTCGAATAGAGCTTGGAATATTTCGAGGTAGGTGATGGCTTATGATTTTCTGTGAATGTGTATATTCATGTACTTATGTCTAAGTGAATGCATTACATTGCTTAGGAAAATTATGTGGAATATCTAAGTTCATGTTTACAGTCTGCGATTGAACGGTTTTACTTATTGGTTTTACAAGTTGTGTGTGTTCATATATTGACTGTGGTTGGTTAACATTCGGTTGGCTCGGGTACCACGCCTGGTATGGGTATAACACATGGTTATCACGTGTACCACTCCTGGTATGGGTATAACATTCGGTTGGCATAGATACCACGCCTGGTACGGGTTTACTTTATTGCATCTTGCATTGTTTCATTAACTATTGTATTGCATTGGTTGATATTGGTTCCGTGAGTGGACCAGGTTGTTTTACTGAATGTGATACTTGGTATTGGTTCTGTGAGTGGACCGGGTTTTCTAGTTAACAGTGCTATTATTGGTGGTCCTTGAGTGGCCGGGAACTTATTTAACTGTTGTGTTGGTCTTGGTTTAGGCCGGGTTGAATCATTACTTGGTATTTGTCTAGAGGGGATTTCAGGGTGAGTCTGGGCTAGAATGAAGGGTATAGTTAGTGGATCATGTTCGTGGTATAGAACTGTAAGAGATGGATTTCATGTTGGGACAAGGTAGGTAGAGACTTGTAGTCTAGGGCATGTATACTTGTTGCATGTTTTCCATATATTTACTTGTATATGTTGTACTGTTATATATATTGTTTACTTGGAAACTGGCTGATGATCCTACCAGTACACAGTGGTGGTGTACTTATACTGCACTTGTTTTTCTTTTGGTGAGTACATGAAATCTACCGGCGACTGATACGCGACCTCACATCTAGCACCGACAATTTGTGACTTTCAAGGGTGAGCTGCTTGTTTCGAGCTACCTTGGGTTATCTTAGAGTTTCAGTCCATTTATTTTGGACTTAAAACTATTTCATTTTTGTCTTTTGGGGTTGCATCCCCATATTCTAGAAATTTAGTATTGATGTTTGATACAATGACTTTCATTTCCTACGAGGGATTTTCTGCAGGATAATAATTATGTTTAGTTATTGAATTGTTTGATTATTAGTTTACTTTTTGCTTACTGGTTTTAGGCTGTTAGTCTAGGCAAGGGTTGAACTCTATTGGTTCGCTCATCCGGGGTTGGGTGGGTTCCACTCACGATGGGTTGGGTCATGACAAAGATGGTATCAGAGCCTAGTTTTGTTGATCTCGTTGTACTAAACAGGTCTAGTAGAGTCTTGCGGAACGGTGCGGAGACGTCCGTACTTTTCTTCGAGAGGCTATGGGGATTTAGGAAAAAAAACTATCTCTTCCTTCTTTCCTTCGTGCTATAACTCGATTCCAATTGGTATCTGGTGATACAAATTGGTATCTAACCTCGTTCACTCTTCTGTCCGCATATGGTTACTACAAGGAATAATGGAGCAAGGCCAGTGGGCCTGGCAGTTCGCGGCAGAGGTAGGGGAAGAGGCAGGGGACGAGCTGGAGCCGCACCCTCCAGGGGTGGAGCTCGAGCTGCTGCTGCATGTGAGGTAACCCCTCCACCACCTCAGGATCATATGACTGAGGATGTAGAAGAAGTGGTTGTAGAGGATGGAGGGTCTCAGTAAGAAGCGGCACCAGTTGGAGGTACAGGCCTTCCTACTATGACACCGGAAGCTTTTAGGCAGGCGTGGGATATTCTGAGTGGGTTGGTTGGTGCTGGAGCCATACTCGCAGCTTATGCAAATCAGGACCTGGATACTCAGCCAGCAATTACTATTACACCAAGGATGGATGCAACTTCGGGCACAAATGATCTCTTCAGGCCAATGCTAGGCCCAGTGATGACAGGTAATGAGCATGAGATGCTGACTAAGTTCCTTAAGCTGAAACCTCCGATGTTTCAGGGTACAGACAAAGAGGATGCCTATGAGTTCATCCTAGATTGTCATGAGAGGTTGCACAAGTTGGGTATTGTACATCAGCATGGGGTGAAGTTTGTTACTTTCCAGCTGCAGGGTGATGCCAAGCAGTGGTGGAGGTCTCATGTTGAGTGTCGATCTTCTATTCTACCTCAACTGACTTGGGAGCAGTTTCACGCGTTGTTTTTAGAGAAGTACGTTCCTCGTACTTTGAGGGACCAGAAGAAGGATGAGTTTCTAAACCTTGAGTAGGGTAGCATATCGGTCTCAGCTTATGAGGATAAGTTCCATGCGTTGTCTCATTTTGCTACACAGGTGTTGGGTTCCGAGGAGGAACGGGTTCGGTTGTTTGTCAATGGTCTGAATAATAATCTGCAGGTACTGTTAGTGCATATGACTTCTTCAGGAAAGGGTTTTAATGATGTGGTGGATTATGTGAAGAAAATTGAGGGAGTTAGGCAAACGGGGCAGGCTAATGCTTTAGACAAGAAGCCCCGGAATGAGGGAAACTATAGTTGTTCATACTCCCGGGGCCAGCAACAGCAGGCTTATCCGGCCCGTCCTATTCAGTCAGCTCTGCCAGCTACAACAGGTGGTCGTCAGGGAGCTTAGTCTTCAGCTCCTAGAGGCCAGGGAGCATCCTATACATCAGCTAGCAGACCTACTCTTGACCGTTGTTGCTTCCATTGTGGTGAGTTGTGCCACTTTATGTGGGAGTGTCCACATAGAACGATAGGTAATCAGGGTTAGCAGCAGACTAGAGTAGTGGTTCCGGCAGACAGAGGCAGTAATGCTAGGGGTCGCCCACAGGGTAGGCGAGGTAATTTTCAGGGAGGCCAGGGAGACAGAGGGAACGGTGGCGCAGGCAGGGGTGAAGTGCAGCTGGCTCGGAAAGTTGCCCGGATTAATGATCGGGCACATTGCTATGCTTTTCCAGGAAGGACTGAGGTGGAAGCCTCAGATGCGGTGATCATAGGTACTATTCTTGTCTGTGATAAAATAGCTTCGGTATTATTTGGCCTAAGTTCTACATATTCTTATGTATCTGTGAGTTTTGCTTTGGGCTGGGTTTGACCTGTGATATCCTTGATTCCCCTATCTATGTTTCTACCCTAGTGGGAGAGTCGTTGGTTGTGACTCATGTATATCGTGACTATTTTGTTATTTTTGTGGGGTTACATACTTGGGTAGACTTGGTAATCCTGGATATGGATGATTTTGATATTATCTTGGGTATGACCTGGCTATCTCCTTATCATGCTGTGTTGAACTGTAACACCAAGACTGTAGCTCTAGAAATTCCGGGTAAGGATAGACTAGAGTGGGAAGGTGTGTACAAGCCTAAGATAGTTAAGATAATATCATTTGTCTGGGCTAGGAAGCTAGTGGGGAGGGGGTGTCTAGACTTCTTGGCTCATCTCCGGGATGATAGTGTGGAGTCTTCTCTTATTGGGTCAGTTCCAGTGGTTTCTGAATTTTTAGAGGTGTTTCCAGCGGACTTGCCTGGCATGCCTCCGGACAGAGACATAGATTTTTGTATTGATTTGGAGCCAGGCACTCATCCCATTTTCATTCCTCCGTATAGAATGGCTCCGGCAGAGTTAAGGAAACTTAAGACTCAGCTGCAAGAACTCCTAGATAAGGGCTTTATACGTCCCAGTGCTTCACCTTGTGGTGCTCTGGTTTTATTCGTAAAGAAAAAGGATGGTAGTATGCGGATGTGCATAGACTATAGATAGTTGAACAAGGTGACCATCCGGAATAAGTACCCCCTACCCCGTATAGATGATTTGTTTGACCAGCTTCAGGGTGCATCGGTATTTTCGAAAATTGACTTGAGATTGGGAAACCATCAGTTAAAGGTTAGACCTGAGGACATTCTGAAAACTGCTTTTTGGACCTGGTATGAGCATTATGAGTTTCTAGTAATGTCGTTTGGTTTGACTAATGCGCCGACAATATTCATAAGTTTGATGAATGGGGTGTTTAAGTCCTACTTGGATTCTTTCGTTATCGTGTTCATCGAAGATATTTTGATCTACTCTAAGAGTAGGGAGGAGCATGCTAATCATTTTCGTATTGTACTGGATATCTTGAGGCACCAAAAGCTTTATGCAAAATTCACTAAGTGCGAGTTTTGGTTGACTTCTGTGGCGTTCTTGGGGCATGTAGTGTCAGAAAAAAGGATAATGGTGGATCTCCAGAAAATTAAGGCAGTCAAGAGTTGGGTTTGGCCTAGCTCTGTGATCGAGGTGAGGAGTTTTGTTGGGATCGCGGGGTACTACCAGAGGTTTGTTAAGAATTTTGCTTCTATTTCTACTCACCTGACCAGGCTGACACAGAAGAAGGTACCGTTCGTGTGGTCCGACAAGTGCGAGGAGAGCTTCCAAAAGCTTAAGACACTTCTGACCATAACCCTTATTTTGTCCTTGCCGGTTGAAGGTAAAGACTTTGTTATTTACTGTGATGCTTCACATTCTGGTTTGGGTGCTGTGTTAATGCAGGACAGGAATGTAATAGCCTTTGCATCCAGGCAGTTGAAGGTGCATGAGAGAAATTACCCGACTCACGATTTAGAGTTGGCAGCGGTGGTTTTTGCATTGAAAATCTGGAGACACTATCTTTATGGTGTCAAGTGTGAGGTATTCACAGATCATCGCAGTCTGCAACACGTTTTCACCCAGAAGGATTTGAATCTGAGTCAGAGGAGATGGATAGAGTTATTGAAGGATTATGATATGACAATTCAGTACCCTCCGAATAAGGCTAATGTGGTGGCAGGCGCATTGAGCCAGAAAACTATTAGCATGGGTAGCTTGGCTTGTTTGGGGGCGTCCAAACGACCATTGGCTAAGGAGATTCGGGATTTGGAGGCCAAGTTTATGCACTTGGGTGTTTCAGATCAAGGTGGGTTGTTACCCAGCATTGAGGTCAAGGCCACATTCATAGAGAAAATAAAGGGAAAACAGTTTCAGGATTCAAAACTGGGTTAATTTCGAGGCAAGGTAATATCCAGGGAGTCCAGAGATGTCATGTTAGACTTTGGTGGAGTGTTGCATTTCAGGGAGAGGATTTGTGTTCCTTGGGTTGACGATATAATTCAGAAAATCTTGACAGAACCTCATGGTTCGCTGTACTCAATTCATCCGGGTGTGACCAAAATGTACAGGAACTTGAGGCAACATTACTGGTGGCTCGGGATGAAAAGGGACATAGTAGATTTTGTGTCCAAATGTCAGGACTACTTCAGAGAATCTCAATTCTAGAGTGGAAGTGGGAAAGGATAGCCATGGATTTCGTGGTAGGTCTTCCCAAGATATTGGGGAAGTATGACTCAATTTGGGTCATTGTTGACAGGCTGACCAAGTCCGCTCATTTCATTCTTGTCAGGGTAGATTACAATTCGCAGCAATTGGCTAAGATCTATGTGAAGAAGATTGTTAGACTGCATGGGGTACCACTGTACATCATTTCAGACAGGGGTACGCAGTTTACTTCTAAGTTCTGGGGAAAGTTACATGAAGAGTTGGGTACACAACTCACTTTTAGCATAGCCTTCCATCCACAGACTGATGGTCAGTCGGAGAGGACGATTCAGGTACTAGAGGACATGCTGAGAGCATATGTAATGGACTTCTGTGGTCATTGGGACCAATTTCTATCGTTGTCTCATACAACAATAGCTACCACTCCAGTATCGATATGGCAACGTTCTAGGCCCTGTATGGGAGGAACTGCAGATCACCAGTTGGGTGGTTTGAGGAAGGTGATTGAAGCCTATGGGCATAGATTTAGTAAAGGAAGCGCAGGAAAAGGTAAGGGGCATACAGACCAAGTTGTTGGCTGCTCAAAACAGGTAGAAGGAGTATGTAAATCACAAGGTCCGGGACATGGACTTTAAAGTTGGTGAACAAGTATTACTAAAGGTATCGCCAATGAAAGGGGTTATGTGGTTTGGTAAGAAGGGAAAGCTTAGCCCTTGGTTCATCGGTCTGTTTGAAGTGCTTGAAGTTGTGGGGCCAGTGGCTTACAAGTTAGCACTGCCACCTAGTTTATTGGGCGTCCATCTGGTATTCCATGTATCCATGCTCAAGCAATACCATGGGGATGGGGACTACATCATCAACTGGGATGAAGTACTTTTTGATAACGATCTTCGTTATAAGGAGGAACCGGATTTGATTCTTTCTCGGGATGTCCGAAGGTTGAGGACAAAGGTGATTGATATGGTGAAGGTTCAGTGGAAGCATCATCCGATTGAGGAAGCCACTTAGGAAACCGAGAAGGACATGCGGGACAAGTACCCTCAATTGTTTGAGGATTCAGGTACTACACTTCCTTCCTTTTATTTTCATAATTTTGGGTTGATCATTCGGGAATGAACGATGGGTAAATTGGTATCTATTTTAATGACCGGGTCTGTCGTTACGGGTAGTCCCATTGTGCTAAGTTTTAGAGTTAGAAAACTTTGGGTTTGGGAGTTTGAAATTCTAGGCTAGGCTAGACTCGGCCGGTTTGGAGCGAGGTAGAGTCTAGGGAAATCCGGGTAAATATGGGTTAGGGTGTCTTGTATTAAGCTAGTTTTCCACGTATCCAAGACATAAAGGAGTCTGGGGGACTTTTTAGAATCGCATTTGAGTAAGTAGAACTCCCGGAATCGTGTTTGACGTAAAGGGGTTATTTTAGGACGTCGAGGGAAACATGTGTATTGTGAAATGGCCAAAACTGGCATATTTCTGGACTTTATGTCTATGATAAGCGCGGTCACGCACGATAACGACCACCACTATAGTCGTAGAAATTACCGTTATAGCGACGGTCAACCTACTTAAGACCGCTATAGCGGTGGGCTACCGCTATAGCAGAGCGGGGACCGCTATAGTGGGCTGATAGGTTTTTAATGCAGAAACAGCTCCCAAAACATTCAGTTTTTCTCAAGTTCATTTTGGGAGAAGGGCTAGGCGATTCCAGGCGTTTTTCTTCCTTTCTCCGTCAAAATTCTTCCCTAAGGTAAGATTTTCGTTCCCCAATCTTTGTATTACGTTTTCTATGCGGTAGAATTGCTAGGAGAGAATTTGGGAAAGTTTAAAATAACCTAGGGATGGTGAAATTTGGGGAAGGAAGGGGATTCCAAGCATGTGAGTTCTTGGGTATAGATTAAAGTACATTGTTATGATCATAGGTTGTTTAATTCCCTGTTTTATCCATAAAAGATGATAGAACTAGAAGAATTAATGGTGGAAAAGCCCGAGAAAAGGGTGGGATGATCATGGGTGGCCTGGGGTTTGGGGATTTAGTATAATCTGGGTAATGTACAGGCCTTGGGTGTTAACTATATGTCTTGTGTGTTGTTTTTAGACCAAGAATGAGAGAGGAATCCAGAACACGGGAAAGCTCAGGTCAAATTGGGCTTGGAACATTTCGAGGTAGGTGATGACTTATGATTTTCTATGAATGTGTATATTCATGTACTCATGTCTAAGTGATTGTATACATTACATTGCTTAGGGAAATTGTGTGGAATGTCTAGGTTCCTGTTTACACTCTGTGATTGAACGATTTTACTTGTTGGTTTTACAAGTTGTGTGTGTTCATATATTGACTGTGGTTGGTTGATATTCGGTTGGCTTGGGTACCATGCTTGGTACGGGTATAACACATGGTCGGCACGGGTACCACGCCTGGTACCGGTATAACATTCAGTTGGCACGGGTATCACGCCTGGTACGGGTTTACTTTATTGCATCTTGCATTATTTCATTGACTATTGTATTGCATTGGTTGATATTGGTTCCATGAGTGGACTGAGTTATTTTACTGAATGTGATACTTGGTATTGGTTCTGTGAGTGGACCGGGTTGTCTAGTTAAAGGTGCTATTGTTGGTGGTCCTTGAGTGGCCGGGAACTTGTTTAACTATTGTGTGGGTCTTGGTTTAGGCCGGGTTGAATCATTACTTGGTATGTGTCAAGAGGGGATTCCAGGGTGAGTCCGGGCTAGACTGAAGGGTATAGTTAGTGGCTCATGTTCGTGGTATAGAATTGTAAGAGATGGATTTCATGCTGGGACAAGGTAGGTAGAGACTTGTAGTTTAGGGCCTGTATACTTGTTGCATGTTTTCCATATATTTACTTGTATATGTTGTACTGTTATATATATTGTTTACTTAGAAACTGGCTGATGATCCTACCAGTACACAGTGGTGGTGTACTGATACCTTTCTGACTTTCAAGGGTGAGCTGCTTGTTTTGAACTACCTTGGGTTATCTTAGATTTTTAGTTCATTTGTTTCGGACTTAAAACTATTTCATTTTTATCTTTTGGGGTTGCATGCCCGTATTCTAAAAATTTGGTATTGATGTTTGGTACAATGACTTTCAGTTCCTAGGAGTGATTTTCCGCTGGATAATAATTATGTTTAGTTATTGAATTGTTTGATTGTTAGTTTACTTTTTGCTAGGTGGTTTTAGGCTGTTAGTCTAGGCAAGGGTTGAACTCTATTGGTTTGCTCATCCCGGGGGTTGGGTGGGTGCCACTCATGACGGGTTGGGTCATGACAGAGATGATCAAGCTAAAAAATTAGAGAAATTACTAGTGTTTGTTGAAGTTCATATGAAAGTGGATTAAATCAGGAACTTGGACTTCAAAGGCCTGGTGATTCTTGTTGGACATCTCATTTTAAGACAGTATGTAACTTCATTTCCTTATTCTCATCAATTATTCATGTACTTGGAGTTCTTGAAAATGAGGATGCAAATTATCATGAGAAAGCAATGGTAAAAAGTTTAGTGAAAGACATTAGATCTTATGAATTTATATACATGTTGCATTTGATGTTGAAAACTTTGGCAATTACATATGATTTGAACATGGCTTTACAACAAAAAGATCAAGATATTGTTAGTGCTATAAAGCTTGTTGTTTCACAAAGAGACAATTGCAATCGATGAGGGAATCTAAGTGGAATTCTTTGTTAGAAGATATTTTTTTATTTTGTGAAAAGAATTATATTGTAATTCCTGAAATAGATGAGCAATATGGTCTTGGAAAGTCAAAGCGTAAGAGCTAAAGTGTTACATATTCTCATCATTTGCATGTGAATTTTTTTTATGCTGTCATTGATTTGCAACTTTCAGAGCTTAACAATCGCTTTAGTGAAGTGAATATTGATCTACTTCTTGACATGGCTAGTTTGAGTCCTGAGAATTCTTTTATAAATTATGATAAAAATAAGATCATGAAGCTTGCTAGGTATTATCCAAATGAGTTTAGTGCCTCCAAGCTTAAAAAATTTACTTTTGATCTTGACAATTATATTTACTATGTGAGAGAAGTGGATAATGCTTTTTCAAATTTGAAAGGACTTGGAGATCTTTCAATAAAATTGGTTGAAACAAATATGCACAAGACATGGGAGCTTTTTTATTTGCTTGTGAAGTTAAGCTTGATATTACCCGTGGCTACTGCAACAGTGAAAGAGCTTTCTCCTCAATAAAGTTTATTATAACTTGCGAAGTAGAATTGGTGATGAGTTTTTGAATGATTGTTTAGTTTGTTACATAGAAGATAAAGTGTTTGAAAATATACCTAATTATGCGACCGTTGATCATTTTCAAAATTTGACAACTCGTCGAGTGCAATTGTAATGATAATGCTTATAATTTTAGTGTTTAAGTAGTTCATCGCTTTATTAAACATATTAAATACTATTATTTATTACTTTATTTGGCGGTTGTTATACATTAGCTTGAGATCGTTGTGTTGTCTTAAAATTCGGATCCCATAGACTTCAAATCCTGACTTCGCCTCTTCCTCACAAGGTTAATATACTAAATATTTTCCTAGGTCTGTCTTAAAGATCCTACCGGCCTCCTGAGGTCAGTTCATTTTTTCAATTAAGATCTTACCGATCTCTTATTTAAGGTTAGTTTTTGATTTATTTTCTAGAAAAATCGACCTTAGTAGATCTATTTTGGAGGTTGATTTTCACTGTTTTTCTAGTAATGGTAAAATCCCAACTTGTGTTCTCCTCAAAAACTAAATTGAAAACTAGTAATGATGAAATTCTAATAGCCGTTTATTAATATATTTTTGAGTGCTTCAGCTACCGCACCATGGTTTGACCAACTCCTTCTAGTTTGGTCTCTTTAGTAGGCGTCTCACATTCCCCTAGGCACATATGTCTACACCTCTATGGTCTTGTTTTCTAATAGGATAACCTTCAGTAAAATACTCGTAAATCTTTATAAAAATATCGAATCACTGAATGATTTGAAGTGTTGAAACTAGACTTTAAGTCTTTAATTTTATAGATAGATCACAACAAACTTTCTTATACCGAGAGATATGAACATTTGAAATTAGGTCATGTACGACTAAGGTCAACTTCTTTTCTTGAGCAATTTCAACTTGTTCCAAATAACCTATCTCCCCTTCTAGCATCCATATTACCTTACAAACATAATATTTAGATATTTAATACCTTCACAACTTCTCGAATACTTTTATACCCAATTTAAAGCAACGACGTAATGCTTAGCATGTTTGTCGAAAAACTTTTATGGGTGGAAATCAAGTTAAAATTCTTAAAATAGAATTAAAGATAAGTGAATTAGGTCCGATCATTTTTATTTATTTTTTTGGCTAAGAGATAATGATAAAAGTAGATCAAATTATTATAAAAACTGAAAGTAAAACTGCTCCTTAGTATCAAGATTTGAAGATCAAAGGTGAGAGAGATTAATGTATTTAAAACTAAGATAGCTTATTACAAGTGAGTAAAATGAGATGCCTTCTACTCTCATGCAAGGATTTATTCATACGGCAAAATCTCTTGAATAAACTTATATAAAGGCTAGTCTAGATCAAGTGTATCCTAGATTGTACTTGAGTGCTATCATGTGTCTCATATCCAGTTATGATTTCGAGATTGATTTGTGTTAAATTTGATGACTTTTGCAAGCTATTATTTGATGTTACATGGACTTTTCTTCGGATGGGAATGTCATAAAGGACCCTCAGGACCAAACACACTGCAGGACAACTACTTACCTGGTTACATGAACAAAGTGTAACACCCCAGAATTTGAACCAACCTTTAAACTATCCAGGAATCATGAGCCCAACCCAAGAGCCATGGAATGAACTCATAGGAATTATTCTGCAGATCCATCCTCTGGTCTGGGAACCACGATCGGAGTCCATGAGCCATGGATGATTTCACGGGTTATGGAACCAGCTCATGGGATCAAATCTGAGGGTTGTCATTTTCTCCAGGAACCACGAGTAGGTTCTACGAACTTTGTTATCAACTCGTGGAATTAAACCCGCAGCTGGTCATCCAGACCAAAAACTGCGAAAGAGAACCATGAGTCGTGGTTGTGTCTACGAGTCGTAGACTGCACTCGTGGAACCTGAAGCCGCAGTTTTTAAACAGTTTTCTGAATTAAATTCTTAGGTTATTTTGGTAATTTTCTACTCTTTTAACTCCTAAGTGAGGTTGTTTTGGATATTTTTAGTGTGTTTTATCCCTAATTAGCCTAAGTCTCCTCTCATACTCTCATTCAATCCTAAAAAATAAAAAAAGATCTTCATTCTCTCAAGATCCAAGATCCAAGATCCAAGCTAAGGATTCCACCTTCAAGTCTCCATCCATCTCATCCTAGATTAAGAAAGCTTCAATTCAGGTATGTGGGTATTTAATAAGGGATTCTTTCACCCTTATGCCTAAAATCTCTAATTTTTATGTGGATTTTCATGAATTTCAAATTAGGGTTCTTACCCAATTCTCATGGGTTTTTCTATAATTTGTTTTTTCATGATTCTGCTATGAAATCTAATTCTAAATTACATGATTTTGTATCGGTTTTGTAAGTGAATTCCTACTTCATGAATTGAAGGATTAGTCTAGTCAATTTTGCATGCATGGATTGATTTAAGTAAATTGATAAATTTTATAGCATGACCTCATGAATTTCAAGTAATTGTATACCTATTTCCTATGTTTTATGAAGGTGCATGTGCTTATGAAATTGAACTAGTGCCATATAAGTTTTTAAGTTATGAATCATTGTGAAAGACAAGACACCCTATGTGCTATCAGTACTCATGAATTATTTTCTAGATCAAAGTTTGTGAGTATTATGAATATTCGGGTTACAAATATGATTACGAATAAGTTTTGACATCTAGATATATCACAACTATGTGAGCCTTATGTTATATTTTGGGAGTAGTATTTAGCACCGAGCGATGAGGGTTCTAAATAACCCAAGTCCAAAACTACGTTGCCATCATAGGTTACCCTCCGTGGCTTATGACAGGATCCTTATGACATGGTTATAACCTTGATCGATTAGTACAACCTTTTTCAGTGTGGGTGCATGACACTAGACTCTATGTAGCTCATCATAGTTTAATGTTGATTAAGAGAAACTCTCGTATGAATATTTTTAAGCTATGAAGTTATATGATATTCTATTTTGAAGCTGGGCTTCTATTTCATGTCTTATGCTTAAGCTACGATATTTACTCATGTTTTCTCTTAGCATGCATGAACTCAATTTTAAGCATGTTTTAAGTAATATTTTTACCATGTTATTGCATAAATTTGCATACTTAGTACATCCTATAGTACTGATGTATATTCTTGTGCTATATCCTATTATGATGCCGATTCAGGTTTCCATTCTCAGGCTCGTGGCTAAAGACCGCCAGCTATCCAGTATTGATTGGTGAGTCCTCATCTTTCGAGGACTAGTATAGTTCCTAGTTAGTAGGCTCCTTTATTTCAGTATTTAGAGTTAGTTGGGGTCTTGTTCCAGCAACTCATTATGTCTTATGTAGAGGCTTTTTCAGACATAGTTGGATATTCGAGATTTTATATTTCAGATTGTGATATTCCTAGATCTTATGTTTATGTTGAATTAGTGTTCTTACCTTTTTGTTATGCTTCTACTATTACTATCTATGTTATATTATGTCATGCTAAAGCTAAAAATTAACATAGGGTCACTTGTGGTTCCAGGTCTCGCGTTACATATAGGGCTATTCTCAGAGCATAACAAACTTAGTATAAAAGAATCAGGTTCGAGAGTCCTAGGGTGTCTGAAATCCGTATCAAGTAGAGTCTCCTTCATGAATGTGAAACATGCCACACTTATGAGAGGGAAACTACGAGATGTTTTAGGAAAAACTTTACTTCCTTCATGATCAATATTGTGATATAGATTTTAACTCTATTACTCTTGTAATCCAATCTTTATGCATTTCATATTATGCCTCCTCACTGTGCCATACCTCACCAAGTCAATGCCTAAAATGCTAGCCCTCCGGTTCCAGACCACGAGGTCACTAATATGGAGTTCAGGAACGTCATTCAGATGTTAGCTCATGCAATGGCCAACTAGGCCAATCCACCACCACATGTTCCTGCTAACCCTCAAGGTGGGGAAGTTGCGGCCAGAGTTTGAGGCTTTAGTTGTATGAACCCATCTGAGTTCTTGGGTTCTAAGGTTGGTGAGGATCCACAAAATCTCATGGATGAGGTGAAGAAAATTTTGGAAGTGATGCAAGTTGTCGATGTGAATGGTGTTGAGCTAGATTCCTGACAGCTGAAAGATGTGGCTTACATTTAGTATACTCAGTGGAAGGATGCTAGGGCTAGATATGTGGTCCCTATGACTTGGGAATGCTTCAAGGGAGCATTTCTTGATCGGTTCTTCCATAGGGAGTTGAGGGAGGCTAAGGCCAAAGAGTTCATGAATTTGAGGCAAGGATCTGTGTTGGTTCAGGAATATAGATTGAGGTTTGCCCAGCTTTCTCAATATGCTCCTTCTATGGTGGTCGATCTGAGGGATCGGATGAGCAAGTTCATTTATGGGATTTCAAACTTGGTGAAAAAAGAGTGCAGGTCCACTATGCTTTTGGGGGACATGAATATCTCTAGGCTTATGACTCATACTCAGCAGATTGAGGGAGATAAGTTGAGGGAAATGGAAAGTGAGAATAAGAGGGCCAGATAAGAGACTTTGGGTTTTAGCCAACAGAGGTCTGGAGGTGGACACCGTTATTCATTTCAGAAAAGGTCATCAGGACCCGTGCCTTCATCAGTTAGTGCTCCTACTCAGGCCCCCAGGCCTAGGCATGATCAGTAAGGTAGAGGATTAGGTTCGCAGTCTCAGGGGAGTGTTGCAAAAGGGCCTTCCTACAATGTTTGCAATATGTGTGGGAAGAATCACCCGGGAGAGTGTCGTTATGCCAACGGTGGATGCTTTGGGTGAGGACAGGTTAGACACATGATTTTAGGATTGCCCTTCAGCCAAGAAAAGACATAGAGGTGGCAGGACTCAATCTACTTCAGTAGCCCCAGCAGGTCATCTAGCCCAGCAGGGTGCTGCTTCTGGTTTGGGTGGTGGTCAGCGCCAGAACCGTCTCTATGCTATTTCATCTCGCCAGGATTAGAAGAGTTCTTTAGATGTTATTACTGGTATGTTGCAAGTCTTCTCTTTCAATGTTTATGATTTACTAGACCCCGCAACTTCCTTGTCTTTTGTGACCCCTTATGTTACTTGCAAATTCGAAATCAGTCTTGAACAACTCTTAGAACCTTTTTGTGTTTCTACTCATGTTGGTGAGTCAATCCTAGCCAAGAGAATTTACAGAAATTGTTCTATCTCAGTCCTTCATAGAGTCACTTTAGTCGGTCTAGTAGAGTTGGAGATGACCAACTTTTATTCTTGGTATAGATTGGTTGCATGCATGTTATGCCTCGGTTGATTGTCAAACCAGAATAGTCAGTTTTAAGTTTCCAAACGAACTTATCTTAGAGTGGCAGGGTAGTCCTCCATTCTCAAAAGGTCGTTTCATATCTTATCTCAAATCTAGGAAGATGATCTCTAAGGGTTATGTCTATCATATAGTTCGAGTTATGGACTTGGAGTCTAAAACCCCATCTCTTCAGTCAATTCCTGTGGTAAATGAATTTCCAGAAGTATTTCCTAAGGATCTGCCCGGAGTCCCTCCTGAGCGGGAGATTTCCTTTGGGATAGACCTTCTCCCAGATATGCAGCCTATATTTATTCCTCCTTACAGAATGGCTCCAGCGTAGCTTAAGAAATTGAAAGATCTATTGAAGGAACTCCTTAATAAGGGTTTTATTCAACCCAGCATCTCTCCATGGGGTGCTCCAGTCCTATTTGTATGTAAGAAGGATGGTTCTCCCAGAAACTGTATTAACCACCATCAGTTGAATAAGGTCACACTTAAAAATAAGTATCCCATTCCTAGGATTGATGACTTGTTTGATCAGCTTTAGGGTTCCATCTATTTCTCCAAGATCGAGCTTAGATCCAGTGACATTCTAAAGATAACCTTCAGAACTCGGTATGGTCATTATAAATTTGTGGTTATGTATTTTGGACTAACGAATGCTCTTGCAGCCTTTATGGATTTGATGAACCATGTGTTCAAACAGTATTTAGATATATTTGTGATTGTTTTCTTTGATGATATTCTTATCTACTCCTTAAGTGAGAATGAGCATGCGAAACATTTGAGAGTTGTGTTGCAAACTCTCAAGGATCGTCAGTTATTTGCTAAGTTCAGTAAGTGTAAATTTTAGATACAGTCTATTTCTTTTCTGGGTAATATTATGACTAAAGATGGTATTCGAGTTGATTCACAGAAAATAGAGGCAGTGAAGAACTGGCCTAGACCCACTTTCCCGTCTGATATTAGGAGCTTTTTGGATTTGGCTGGTTATTACATGAGATTTGTGAAAGGGTTTTCTTCCATAGCTACCTCATTGACCAAGTTTACTCAGAAGAAGGTTAAGTTTCAGTTGTCTGATGAGTGTGAGAAGAATTTTCAGGAATTAAAGACCAGGTTGACCACAGTCCCAATTTTAGCTCTACCCAAGGGCTTAGATGTCTTTGTTGTGTATTGTGATGCTTATAGGATTAGTTTGGATTGTGTTTTGATGCAGCGTGGTAAGGTGATTGCTTATGCTTCTAGACAACTTAAGATTCATGAGAAGAATTACCCGACTCATGATCTTGAGTTAGCGGCAGTGGTTTAGTCTTTGAAGATTTGGAGACACTACTTGTATTGTGTCCATATGGATGTGTTTACCGACCATAAAAGTATTCAGTATGTGTTCACTCAGAGAGAATTGAATCTTTGTCAAAGGAGATAGCTTGAGCTTCTTAAGGATTATGATATGAGTGTGCTTTACCATCCGGATAAGGTCAATGTAGTGGTAGATGCACTCAGTAGGTTATCTATGGGTAGTGTGTCTTAGATTGAGGATGGAAAGAAGTAGTTGGCCAAGGATGTTCATAGACTTTCTCGATTGGAAGTTCGCCTTGCAGATTCAGCGGATAGTGGTGTTATTATTCAGAATGGGTCTGAATCATCCTTGGTTGTTTAGGTAACGGAGAAATAAGACATTGATCCTATTTTGCATCAGTTTAAGGGTGCAGTCCATCAGTAGAGGGTAGAGGTTTTCTCCCGAGGGGGAGATGGTGTACTTTGATATCAGGGGTGATTGTGTATTTCAAATATGGATGGTTTAAGATAGTGGATTTTGACTGAGGCTCATAGTTCTAGGTATTCTATTCACTCCTGTGTCACCAAGATGTACCGTGATTTATGAAAAATCTATTGGTGGAATGGCATGAAGAGGGACATAGCAGATTTTGTGGCTAAGTGTCCCAACTGTCAACAAGTGAAGGTAGAACACCAGCGACCAGGTGGCATGACTCAGGATATTGATCTTTCTACTTGTAAGTTGGAAGCGATCAATATGGACTTCATTACAAGATTACCTCATACTCGTAGACAACATGATTTTATTTGGGTGATTGTCGACAGGATGACTAAGTTATCCCACTTTTTGGTTGTTAAGACTACCGACTCAGTAGAAGATTATACCAGACTCTACATTCATGAGATAGTCCAATTACATGGGATCCCATTATCTATCATTTCAGATAAGGGTACTCAGTTCACATCCCAGTTTTGGAGATCGTTTCAGAAGGGCCTTGGTACTCAGGTGAGACTTAGCACAACTTTTCACTCACATACGGATGGCCAGGCCGAACGTACTATTCAGACCTTAGAGGACATATTGAGATATTGTGTGATTGATTTCAAAAGTAATTAGGATGATCACTAATCTCTTATTGAGATTGCCTATAATAACAGCTTTCATTCTAGCATCCAGATGGCTCCTTATGAGGCACTTTATGGGTGGAGGTGTAGATTTCCTATTGATTGATTTGAGGTAGGTGAAGCAGCTTTGATTGGTCCAGATTTGGCTTATGAGACTATGGATAAATTTCATATTATTAGGGAGAGGTTGAAGACCGCTCAAAGTCGACAGAAATCATATGCAGATGTGAGAAGGAGAGAAATGGAGTTTGAGGTTGATGATTAGGTATTTCTGAAGGTATCACCCATGAAGGGTGTGATGAGGTTTGGTAAAAAAGGGAAACTTATTCCCCCCTATGTAGGTCCCTACTGGATTCTGATGAGAGTTGGTAGTTTTTCTTATGAGTTGGAGTTGCCAGTCGATCTAGAAGCGGTTCATTCGGTTTTCCATATTTCCTTGTTGAAGAAGTGTGTTGGCGATCCGACCTTAATTGTACCTTTAGAGGATATAGGTGTGAAGGATAGCCCACTTATGAAAAAGTTCCCATTGAGATTCTTGATCATCATATTTGGAGGTTGAGGAACAAAGAAGTCGCTTCGGTGAAAGTCCTTTGGAAGAACCAACTAGTTGTGAGACCTACTTAGGAAGCAGAAGTAGCCATGAAAGCCAAGTACCCTCATTTTTTTCTTTCCAATCCAGTTTCAGCTTGAGGTATGTAACGACCGGGTCTGTCGTTATGGGTAGTCCAATCGTGCCAAGTTTTAGAGTTAGAAAACTCAAAGTTTGGGAGTTTGAAATTTTAGGCTACGCTAGCCTCGACGGATTTAGAGCGAGGTGAAGTATAGGGAAATTTGGGTAAGGATTGGGTTGGATGTATTATGTTGTGCTAGTTTTCCTCGTATCTAACACATAAAGGAGTCCGAGGGACTTCTTAGAATCTAATTCGAGTAAGTAGAACTCCCAGAATCGAGGTTGACATGAAGGGATTATTCCGGGACATCGAGAAAATAAGTGTGTTGTAAAATGGACTATTTTTGGAGGTTTTACGACTTTCTATCCTAGCGATTGACACTCCGCCATAGTGACCTCCACTATAGCGAAGAAATTACCGCTACAGCAGAAGTCAACGTCGGTCAGCCTCCGCCATAGCGGACGACTCCGCTAAGGCGGAACCGCTATAGCGGATGACTCCGTTACGGCGGTACCGCTATAGCGGATGACTCTGCTACGGCGGTACCGCTATAGTGGAGTCAAACTCTATAGCAGAGCATGACAGGATTTAATGCTGAAACTTTCCCAAAATAGTTCAGTTTTTCTTGAAACATTTTGAGAGAAGAAGGGGGCGATTTTGGGTGATTTCTACCAGTTTTCCACTATTTTTCATCCTAAAAGTAAGGATTCTACTCTCCAAACTTTGTACTACTTTTTCTACGCGGTAGAATTGCTAGGAGGGAACTTAGGGAAGGGTTGGAATAACCTAGGGATGGTAGAATCCGAGGAAGAAGGGGGATTCTAGGCATAAAAGTTCTTGGGTATTGTTAAAAGTAAGGTAAGGGATGGTAGAATCCGAGGAAGAAGGGGGATTCTAGGCATAAAAGTTCTTGGGTATTGTTAAAAGTAAGGTATTATGATCGTATATTGTTAAATTCTCTATTTTTATCCGTGAAAATGATAGAACTAGGGAAGTTAATGGCGGGAAGCCCAAGAAAAAAGGTTGGATGATCATGGGTGGCCTGGGGGTCTGGGATTTGTTGTAATTTGGGTAATGTGCAGGCTTTGTTTGTTAATTTGAGTACTTGTATATTGTTTTAGACCAAGAACGAGAAAGGAATCCGAAAAACAGAAAAGCTTGGGTTGAGTAGAGCTTGGATCATTTCGAGCTAGGTGATGGCTTAGATTCCTGTGAATGTTGTATATTTTGTACTCTTATTTAAGTGTTTGTATGAATTGCATGGCTTAGAGGAATTGTGTAGAATGTCTAAGGGTCCTGTTTTACAGTCTGTGAATTGAATGGTGTATTGCTTGTTGGTTTACAAGTTGTTTGTTCATTGTTTGACTGTGGATTGTTGACATTCGATTGGCTCGGGTACCACGCCTAGTACGGGTATACTAACTGTTGGCTCGGGTACCACGCCTGGTATGGGTATAACAAATGGTTGGCTCGAGTACCATGCCTAGTATGAAATACTAACGGTTGGCTCTGGTACCACGCCTGGTACAGGTTTATTTTACTACATCATTACATTGATATTGTTGCATTGCATTGAGTGTTATTGGTTTTGTGAGTGGATCGGGCTGTTTTTATTGAAATGTGATATTCATTGGTGGTCCTTGAGTGACTGGGAATCCTTTTATATCTGTTGAGTTGGTCTTGGATTAGGTTGGGTTGTCTATTTAACACTTAGGTGTTGTTTAGAAGGGATCCCAGGGTGGGTTCGGGCTAGGCCAAAAGGATGATTTATTGAATTCTGTGATTGTTGTTTAGAGTTATAAAAGGTGGATTTCATGTGGGAATAAGCTAGGTAGAGACTTGTAGTCTAGGGGAGCTTATTGACTTGTTGCATGTTTTCCATACTTATACTTGATTTGTTGTATTGATTATACATTGTTTTATTTGGAACTTGCTGATGATCCTGCCAGTACACGGTGGTTGTGTACTGATATTGCACTTGCTTATTTTCTCGTGATTACAGGAAATCTTCCGGCAGTTGACGCACGACCTCACTTGTAGGCCAGACTTTTCCAGATATCAAAGGTGAGTTGTTCGACCAATACGCCTTGGTTTTTATCTTTGAGTTGTAGCCTAATTATTTCGGGCTTAGACTATTTCTTATTGTTTAAGTTTTGGGGTTGCATGCCCGTACTCTAGTATTGGTAGTGTTTGGTATGATGACTTTCAGATTCTAGGGGAATTTCTGCAGGTTTTATTTCAATGAAAGGACTTTTGCATTATTTGAATTGCTAGTTTATTTTTTGTTTGCTGGTTTTAGGCTGTTAGTCTAGGCTAAGGGTTGAACTCTACTGGTTCGCTCATTCGGTGGTTGGGTGGGTGCCACTCACGACAGTTTGAGTTGTGACAAAGATGTTATCAGAGTCTTAGGTTCGTTGATTTCATCATACCAAACAGGTCTAGTATAGTCTTGCGGAATGATGCGGAGACGTCCATACTTTTCTTCGAGAGTCTATGGGGCTTTAGGAAAACTATCTCTTCCTTCTTTCCTTCGTGCTATAACTTGATTCCAATTGGTATCTAGTGATACAAATTTGTATCTAATCTCATTCAATCTTCTATCCGCCTATGGTTAACACAAGGAACAACGGAGCTAGAGCAGTGGTCCCAACAGCTGGCTCGGATGTCCGTGAAAGAGGCAGGGGAAGGGGCAGAGGATGAGGTAGGGCCACACCCGTCAGGGGTGGAGATTGAGCGGCTGTTGGAGAGCGTGAAGCGACCCCTCCCCCACCTCAGGAACATATTGTGAAAGATATAGAAGTTGTGGTTGAAGATGGTGAGGCGCAGGAGGAGGAGGCACCAGTTGGCGGTGCAGGCCTCCCTACTATGACACCAGAAGCCTTTCAGCAGGCTTGGAATATTTTGAGTGGGTTGGTTGGTACTGGAGCCATACCCACGGCTTTTGCAAACCAGGCCTTAGATACTCAGCCAGCAGTTACTACAACACCTAGGATGGATACAGCTTCAGGCACGAATGACTTCTTAAGGCCAATGCTAGGCCCAGTGATGACAGGGAATGAGCATGAGATGCTGACCAAGTTTCTTAAGCTGGAACCTCCTACATTCCAGGGTACTGATAGGGAGGATGATTATGAGTTCATCTTGGATTTCTATGAGAGGTTGCACAAGTTGGGTATCGTACATCAGCATAGGGTTGAGTTTATCATATTTCAGCTGCAGGGTGATGCTAAGCAGTGGTGGAGGTCTCATGTAGAGTGTCGGTCTTCTGTTCTACCCCCACTGACTTGGGAACAGTTCCACGCTTTGTTTTTAGAGAAGTACGTACCCTGTACTTTGAGGGACCGGAAGAAGGATGAGTTCTTGAACTTGGAGTAGGGTAGCATGTCAGTCTCTGCTTACGAGGCTAAGTTTCACGCCTTGTCTCATTTTGCCACACAGATGTTGGGTTCCGAGGAGGAAGGGGTTCTGTTATTTGTGAAAGGCTTGAATACTGAGCTACAGTACTGTCAGTGCATATGACTTCTTCAGGAAAGGGATTTAATGATGTGGTGGATTATGTGAAGCAACTTGAGGGAGTCAGGCAGATGGGACAGGCTAAGGCTTTATCCAAGAAGCCCCAGAATGAGGAAAATTATGGTGGTTCCTATTCCAGATGTCATAATCAGCAGGTATACTCAGCCTGCCTTATTCAATCAGCTCTGCCAGCTGCTGCAGGTGGTCATCAGGGAGCTCATAATCAGTCTTCAGCTCCTAGAGGCCAGAGAGCGTCTTATACATCAGCTAGCAGGCCTACACTTGACCGTGGTTGCTTCCATTATGGTGATCTAGGCCACTTTAAGCTGGAGTGCCCACTCAGGCATATAGGTAATCAAGGTCAGCAGCAGTCTAGAGCGGTGGTCCCAGCAGGTAAAGGCGGTAATGCTAGAGGTCATCCACAGGGTGGGCGAGAAAACTTTCAGGGAGGGCAGGGGTGTAGCGCATCCGGCCCGAGAAGTTTCCTAAATTAATGATTGGGCTCATTGCTATGCATTTCCAGGGAGAACTGAGGTGTAAGCATCAGATACGGTGATCACAGGTACCATTCTTGTCTGCGATAAAATGGCTTCGGTATTCTTTGATCCAGGTTCTACATATTCTTATGTATCTGTGAGTTTTTCATTGGGTCTGAAATTGATTTGTGATATCCTTGATTCCCCTATCCATGTTTCTACCCCGGTGGAGAGTCTGTGATTATGACTCATGTTTATCGTGATTGTTCTATTGTGTTCATAGGGTTGCATACTTGGGTAGACTGGGTGATTCTGGATATGGCTGATTTTGATATTATCTTGGGCATGAACTGGATGTCCCCTTATCATGTTGTGTTGAATTGTAACACCAAGACTGTGGCTCTAGAGATTCCGTGTAAGGATAGACTAGAGTAGGAAGGTGTGTACAGGCCTAAGCCAGTTAAGGTCATATCGTTCGTTTGGGCTAGGAAGTTAGTGGGGAGAGGGTGTCTAGCCTTCTTCACTCATTTTTGGGATAATAGTATAGAGTCCCCATCTATTGAGGTAGTTTCGGTGGTTTCTGAGTTTCCAGAGGTGTTTCCAGCGGATTTGCCTGGTATGCCTCCGGACAGGGATATCGACTTATATATTGATTTGGAGCTAGGCACTCGTCCCATTTTTATTCCTCTGTATCGTATGGCTCCTGCAGAGTTAGGAGAACTTAAGAATCAGCTGCAGGAACTCCTAGATAAGGGATTTATCTGTCTTAGTGCATCGCCTTGGGGTGCTCCTATTTTGTTTGTAAAGAAAAATGATGGTAGTATGCAGATGTGCATAGATTATAGGTAGTTGAACAAGGTGACCATCCAGAATAAGTACCATCTACCCCGCATTGATGATTTGTTTGACCAGCTTCAGGGTGCATTGGTATTTTTGAAAATTGACCTGAGGTTGGGGTACCATCAGTTAAGGATTAGGCCTGAGGACATTCCTAAGACTGCTTTTCAGACTCGGTATGGGCATTACGAGTTTCTAGTAATGTCATGTGGTTTGACCAATGCGCTGGCAGCATTCATGAGTTTGATGAATGGGGTGTTTAAGTCGTATTTGGATTCCTTCGTGATTGTATTTATCGATGATATTTTGATCTACTCCAAGAGTAGGGAGGAGCATACTAATCATCTTCGTATTGTGTTGGACATCTTGAGACGCCAGAAGTTTTATGCGAAGTTCACTAAGTGTGAGTTTTGGTTGACTTTAGTTGCATTCTTGGGGCATGTAGTGTCAGAACAGGGGATGATGGTGGATCCCCAGAAGATTGAGGCAGCCAAGAGTTGTGCCCGGCCTAGATCTGTGATCGAGGTGAGGAGTTTTGTTGGGCTCGCAGGGTATTACTGGAGGTTTGTAAAGGATTTTGCGTCTATTGCTACTCACCTGACCAGGCTGACACAGAAAGATGTACTATTCATGTGGTTTGGCAAGTGCGTGGAGAGCTTCCAAAAGCTCAAGACACTTCTGACCACGGCTCCTATATTGTCCTTATCGCTTAAAGGTAAAGACTTTATTGTTTACTGTGATGCTTCATATTCTTGTTTGGTTGATGTGTTGATGCAGGATAGGAATGTGATAGCCTATGCCTCCAGGCAGTTGAAGGTGCATGAAATAAACTACCCGACTAATGACTTAGAGTTGGCAGCGGTGGTTTTTGCACTCAAGATTTGGAGACACTATCTCTACAGTGTCAAGTGTGAGGTGTTCACCGATCATCGCAGTCTGTAGCATGTTTTCACTCAGAAGGATTTGAACTTGAGGCAGAGAAGGTGGATGGAGTTACTGAAGGACTATGATGTGACTATTCAGTACCATTCGGGTAAGGCTAATGTGGTGGCAGACGCATTGAGCCAGAAAACAGTTAGCATGGGTAGTTTGGCTTGTTTGCAAGTGTCCAAACGACCACTAGCAAGGGAAATTCGGGCTTTGGAGGCCAAGTTCATGCACTTGGGTGTTTCAGAATAGGGTGGGTTGTTGGCCATCATTGATATCAAAGCCACCTTCATAGAGGAAATAAAGTCCAAACAGTTTCAGGATCCAAAACTGAGTAAGCTTCGAGGTAAGGTAATATCCGGGGAATCCAGGGACATCATGTTAGACTCTAGTGGAGTGCTAAATTTCAAAGAGAGGATTTGTGTTCCTCGGGTTGACAATATAATTCAGAAAATCTTGGCAGAAGCTCATGGTTCGCGGTACTCAATTCATCCGGGTGTGACCAAAAGGTACAGGAACTTAAGGTAGCGTTACAGGTGGCCCAGAATAAAAAGGGACATAGTTGACTTTGTTTCCAAATGTCAAAACTGCTAGCAGGTAAAGTATGAGCATCAGAGACCTGCATGACTACTCCAGAGAATGTCAATTCTAGAGTCGAAGTGGGAAAGGATAGACATGGACTTCGTGGTGGGTCTTCCCAAGACATTGGGGAAGTATGACTCAATTTGGGTCATTATTGATAGGCTGACCAAGTTCGCTCATTTTATTCCGGTCAGGGTAGATTACAATTCACAGCAATTGGCTAAGATCTACGTGAAGGAGATTATGAGATTGCATGGGGTGCCACTGTCTATTATTTCAGACAGGGGTACGTAGTTCACCTCTAAATTTTGGGTCAAGCTACATGAAGAGTTGGGTACACAACTCACTTTTAGCAGAATCTTCCATCCTCAGATTGACGGTCAGTCAGAGAAGAAGATCCAATTATTGGAGGACATGCTGAGAGCATGTGTGATGGACTTTAGGGGTCATTGGGACCATTTTCTACCATTTTACGAGTTCTTATACAATAATAGCTATCACTCCAGCATTGACATGGCACCATTCGAGGAATTGTATGGAAGGAGCTGCAGATCACCGGTTGGGTGGTTTGAGGAAGGCGATGTAAAGCCTTTGGGAGTGGAATTGGTAAAGGAAGCACAGGAAAAGGTAAGGGGCATTCAGGCCAAATTGCTGGCTACCCAAAGCAGGCAGAAGGAGTATGCAGATCGCAAGGTTCGGGACATGGAATTTTAGGTTGGTGAACAGGTATTGTTGAAAGTATCACCAATAAAGGGAGATATGCAGTTTGGTAAGAAGGGCAAGCTTAGCCCTCGGTTCATCGGTCCGTTTGAGGTTCTTAAAATTATGGGGCCAATGGCTTACAAGTTAGCACTGCATGGGTTTGTCGGGTGTCCATCCGGTATTCCATGTATCCATGCTTAAGTGATACCATGGGGATGGGGACTATATCATCAAGTGGGATGAGATGCTTTTCAATAAGGAACTTCGTTATGAGGAGGAACAAGACTTGATTCTTGCTCGGAATGTCCGGAGGTTGAGGACCAAGGTGATTGATATGGTAAAGGTTCAGTGAAAGCATCATCCGATTGAGGAAGCCACTTGGGAAACTGAGAAGGACATGCGGGACAAGTACCCTCATTTTTTTTAGGATTCAGTTACTATATTTTCTTCCTTTTATTTCTGTAAAATTCGAGTTTGATTGTTCGGGGAAAAATGATGGGTAAATTGGTATCTGTTGTAACGACCGGGTCCATCGTTATGGGTAGTCCAATTGTGCCAAGTTTTAGAGTTAGAAAACTCCGAGTTTGGGATTTTGAAATTCTGGGCTAGGCTAGCCTCGGCCGGATTTGAAGCGAGGTGAAGTCTAGGGCAATCCGGGTAAGGAATGGGTTGGATGTCTTATGGTGAGCTAGTTTTCCTTTTAGTTAACATATAAAGGAGTCTGAGGGACTTTTAAGAATTGAATTCGGGTAAGTAGAACTCCCGAAATCAGGGTTAACGTTAAGGGATTATTCTGGGACGTCGGAAAAATATGTGTGTTGTAAAATGGACAATTTTTGGAGGTTTTATGACTTTCTATCCCGTGTCAACTGCTATAGAGGTTGACACTCCGCCATAGCAACCTCCACTGTAGCAAAGAAATTACTGCTACAGCGGAAGTCAACGTCGGGCAGCCTCTGCCATAGCAGATGACTCCGCTATGGTGGTACCGCTATACCAGAGCGGACCGCTATAGCGGAGCGTGATGGGATTTATTGCAGAAAATTCCCCAAAATAGTTTAGTTTTTCTTGAAACATTTTGGGAGAAAAAAGGAGCGATTTTAGGCGATTTTTACCAGTTTTCTACTATTTTTTGTCCTAAAGATAAGGAATCTACACCCCAAACTTCTTACTACTTTTCCTACGCGGTAGAATTGCTAAGAGGGAACTTGGGGAAGGGTTGGAATAACCTAGGGATGGTAGAATCCGGGGAAGAAGGGGGATTCTTGAATGAAAGTTCTTGGGTATTGTTAAAAGTAAGGTATTATGATCGTATGTTGTTAAATTCTCTATTTTTATCCGTGAAAATGATAGAACTAGGGAACTTAATGGCGGGAAGCCTAGGAAAAAGGGTAGGATGATCATAGGTGGCCTGGGGGTCTGGGATTTGGTGTAATCCGTGTAATGTGCAGCCCTTGTTTGTTAATTTGAGTACTTGTATATTGTTTTAGACCAAAAACGAGAAAGGAATCCGGAACATGGGAAAGCTCGGGTTGAGTAGAGCTTGGATCATTTCGAGATAGGTGATGGCTTACGATTCCTGTGAATGTTGTATATTTTATACTCTTATCTAAGTGTTTGTATAAATTGCATGGCTTAGAGGAATTGTGTAGAATGTATAAGGGTCCTATTTTACAGTCTGTGAATTGAATAGTGTATTGCTTGTTGGTTTACAAGTTGTTTTTTCATTGTTTGACTGTGGATTATTGACATTCAATTGGCTCGGGTACGACGCCTGGTATGGGTATACTAACGGTTGGCACGGGTACCACGCCTGGTACAAAATACTAACGGTTGGCTTGGGTACCACGCCTGGTACGGGTTTATTTTATTGTATCATTGCATTGATATTGTTGTATTGCATTGACTGTTATTAGTTTCGTGAGTGGACCGGGCTGTTTTTATTTAATTGTGATTTTCATTGGTGGTCCTTGAGTGACCGGGAACTCTTTTATATATGTTGAGTTGGTCTTGGATTAGGCCGGGTTGTCTATTTAACACTTAGGTGTTGTTTAGGAGGGATCCCAGGGCGGGTCCGGCCTAGGCAAAAAGGATGATTTATTGAATTCCGTGATTGTTGTTTAGAGTTATAAAAGGTGGATTTCATGTGGGAACAAGCTAGGTAGAGACTTGTAGTCTAGGGGAGCCTATTGACTTGTTGCATGTTTTCCGTACTTATACTTGATTTATTGTACTGATTATACATTGTTTTATTTGGAACTGGCTGATGATCCTACCAGTACATGGTGGTTGTGTACTGATACTGCACTTGCTTGTTTTCTTGTGAGTACAAGAAATCTTTCAGCAGTTGACGCACGACCTCACTTGTAGGCCAAACTGTTCCAGATACAAGGGTGAGTTGTTCGACCAAGCCGCCTTGGTGTTTATCTTTGAGTTGTAGCCCAATTGTTTTGGGCTTAGACTATTTCTTATTGTTTAAGTTTTGAGGTTGCATCATTATACTCTAGTATTGGTAGTGTTTGGTACGATGACTTTCATATTCTAAGGGAATTTCTGCAGATTTTATTTCAATGAAAGACCTTTTGTATTATTTGAATTGCTAGTTTATTTTTTGTTTGCTGGTTTTAGGCTGTTAGTCTAGGCTAAGGGTTGAACTCTATTGGTTCGCTCATCCGGGGGTTGGGTGGGTGCCACTCACGACGGTCTGGGTCATGATAAGGTAATAATTTCCTCCTTACTATGTCTCTCCGATTCTAATCAATCAGTTTTCCTCATGATCCTAGCATGTATTCTTGTTTTCAGAGTTAGTTCAATCATGTTTATAAGTTGAAACTCAATTATCATGCTTATTCATCAGTTTTCATGTTCTATTGGTTGGTTTGGTTGTTTTCTCTCCAGTTTTTCTTACTTAGTCTTCATTCGAGGACGAATGATCCCAAGGAGGAGATATTGTAACACCCCAAATTCGAACCATCCTTTAAACTTAGATACTATGAAAATTTTGAACTTTCCAGGAATCACGAGCCCAACCCATGAGACATAGAATGAGCTCATGGGAATTGTTCTGCAGATCCATCCTCTAGTTTGAAAACCATGATCGGAGTCCACGAGCAGTGGATGATTTCACGGGTCATGGAACCAGCTCATGAAATCAGACCTAAGGGTTGTCATTTTCCCCATAAACCATGAGTAGGTTCTATAGATTGTAGATGGTTCTATGGACTGTGTTGTCAACTCATGGAATGTAACGACCGAATACGTCATTATTTTAGAAATCGTGATATCACAAATTTCGAGAGCGATTAAAAATAATTTTTGAATTAAGTGGGGTTGATGTGATGGAAAATTTTTGATTTTTGAAATTTGTCTGGGCTAATGTCACTCTACTATAGCGGGATTTATTCCTCTATAGCGCTACTGCTGTAGTGGACGGTTGTCCGCTATAGCAGAATGACAGAAGGCAGTAGCTCAGTTAAGCAATTTTAATAAAAGAACTTCTCTTTCTCAGTTGGAAAAGATACGAGGGTTACTTCAAAAACCCTCCTAGGTTGCTCCAAGGCTTGGGAGCCATGGGAAGGAGGGATTCCGGCTAAAAAGACACCATGGATTTGGGCTTGTTAATCGTCACAGAACACCTTCACGAAGCCAGAAAATGCATCGTGCAGCTATTTGGTATCCATGTAGGCTAGGTTCTTTCTATTATGTAGATTGACCTATTTTCATTTTTATATTATTGTATAGACGGAAAGGAGAGCTCATGATTAAGCCTTCGGACACAGAGACTGGAGGATTGTTGTGGTTGAACTATTTGGAATTAGAAAAGGGTTGAGTCAGGATAATGTGTTGTCATATTCTGGGTCGTTTATGATTATTATGTATTGTATGATGATGGAATTCAGGAGTAGGGTGTCGGAAAGGTTTGGGGAACAGAAAAATTCTACGGGTAATTAATTGCCTAGTTAGAAGGAGTTTCCAGAAGCAATTTTCTCTAAAGAGGTAGAATAACAAGAATGGTTGAATTACCATGGTTAGGAGAGGTCTCCCCCACATTGTATCTGTCTTAGGAGAAGGTTGAGGAATAGATGTATTTACTAGTTATGTGTCCGAGGAGCGAGGGGGAGGCAAATAAGGATTTAGTCTTTGGTCGGGATTCAAGGTTGAGTTTATGTAACCGGGGTTGGGTAGGTCATGGTTATTGATTTCCCAATATGCAATATGTGTTCATGTACTATCGCTTAGTATTATGTGAGTTTTTCATGCCTAGGGAATGAGATTATGAATGTCTGTTTATCCGGTTATCAGTCTTATGAAATGAACTTGTTTTGTTACATGTTGGCTTACAAGTATGTTTTTGTTCATTGTTTCTTGATTGGTTGGATTTGGTGGGACATTAGGTTGGCTCGGGTACCACGCCTAGTACAGGTTACATATTGGTTGGCTCGGGTACCTTTCCTGGTATGGGATAATTTTCAGTTGGCTCGGGTACCACGCCTGATATGAGATTCATAATGGTTAGATCGGGTACCATGCCTGGTACAAGTTGTATTTACTGCAGTGATTGTATTCTTTTGATGGTTCTATGAGTGGACCAGGTTGTATTCTTGAATTGTGATTATTGCATATGGTCCAGAGGCGGGTGAGCATATTTAAATGGGAGGTTGGTCTTAGTGTAGATTGGGATTGCATATTGAACACATAGGTTGTATCCTAGGGACCCATGGTGGGTCTGGGTTGTCTAAAAAGGGCATATGTTGATTGTCACTAGTTTTTCATTGGTTGTTAATTGGTTACATGTGGTTGATAAATTAAGAAAGAGACTTGTAGTCTAGTTATAATGTTGGTTGTTGTTACTTGTTGAGTATGGCCCTGGGGTCATTAGGGCAGTTTGTACTAGTAGGTGGCGGTACAATGGGTGGGGTCTACGCCACTAAGTAGTGGGGTTTACTCTGGGTTGTTGACGCATAGTGGTTGACTGGGTAAGGGAATGATAGTTTGAGTATGGTCATAGATGTCAAGTAATGACAAGTATGACTTGGGAAGTCTAGGTGTTAAGGTGACTTGGGAATGTCCTAGGAGTCGGAGCATGGCGTCTTGTAGTGGTGGAGTTGGCAGCAGAAGGGATAGGCAGGCTTGGGTTGATATGGGGTTTTGGTAAGGTGTATGTTGAAGGATCGAGTAGTGTAATTAATGGTGCATTTCCCTTGATTTCTTATATGATGGTATGGAATAGATTCGAGTCGATTGATTATGCCTACCAGTACTTGTATTTATACTGATTCTACTCTTGCAATACCTTTTGGGTATAGTATGGTTGTAGGGTCGGTGATGTTTTATAGGTACAGGATGACGGTGATTCTTTAGCAGCTTCTACTCTTGTTTCCATGGTAGGAGTTATGTCCTCTTACATTTCTATTTTACTCCTATAGTAGCTCTTGTACATGTTTAGACTACATCCTAGGGAAGGTTGTTTTCCAGTTTAGAAAATGGTGTACTGTACTTCTTTTGTAAGGAGTTTTCCGGAAGTTAAAAAGGTTTATAATTGTTTTCATGCATAAAAATGAGGTTATTTACTGTTATACTTTGTTTCTGCAATTTACCTGTTGGATCGGGTGGTAAGAGTTTACCTATCTAGGTGCTTAGAATACGTGCTCGCACGGCCCGGTAGTTAGGTTATGACAGATGGTATCAAAGCCTAGGTTACCTATCTCCCAGTACAAGAGCAAAATGTTGTATAGAGTCCTGCGGATTAGTGTGTTGACGTCCACATCTAATCTTTGGGAAGCTATGAAGTATTCTAGGAAACATCTCTCTTCTTCCACTCTTTTTCATGCGATTCTTTTACTTGCTGGTATGGGTTTAGTCCAATTGGTATCTCAACAAAGTAAAGAATTTCATTGGACTCCGATTGCAGTGAGACAAGCAAGAGAAGTTAGAACCGGGAAGGTTCCAATTGGTATCTGGCATAAGAGGCTGTGGCAAAGCATTGATGACCGGAAATAGTCATCCATGGGAAGAGTAGAGAGTAGTATATGCGAATTGAATTGTGTTGTAGCTTGGAACTTAAATTTTGTTTGTTGCAATGCTTGGATGACTGAATTTGACAGTGTATAATTTTTTGCCTTACTGTGAATGTCTGGGTCTGAAGAGAATCCTAAGTTGAAATCGGGGTATTTTTGATTTGTGATAAACTGCTATATGTCTAGATTAAAAATTTCGTATCACTTTTTAAAAAGGGACTCATCGTTGGTTAAGATAGTGAGGGGACATGACTTATGACTGTAGGGAAGCTCGATTTCAGGACAGTCAGGACTTGGTTGGGAACCACGGGAACAAGGGGTTATTCATGCATGGTAGGTGGAATGTGTGGTTGTGAACAGTTTTCTCATGTAATTCGATTTTGTTTTGGTGATATTGGATGCCAAGTTTTGGTCTGTGCATTGCCAGGAATGGTCTTAAGGTGTTGTTTAAGACTATGGCAGGACTTACGATATTAATAACGATAATCGGGAATGGGGATAAGTTGTTTCTACTAAAAAACTTAAATTTTTTGGGCTGCTATTGTCGGGACTGCCATAGCAAAATAGTACCGCTACGGTAATCTCGCTATAGCATAAATTTACCGCTATAGCGGTACTGCTATAGCAGAGTGACAACCGCTATAGCGGAAGGGGGTGGGGCAGAATATCTACCCTGGTTTCCCCTATTTTTCAATTCATTCTCGGGGAATTTAAAAGTGTTAATTAAACTACGAGTTGCTATGTAAAGCAAGGAAATCATCTATAGAACTAATATAGTATGCATATAAGGGAAATTGTCTGAAAATTAGCATCCATGTACTTAAAATGAAGGGAAAAGGAAAAGGGAACATTGTCTAGTACGTTCCCAAATGGTGGCAAAACCCAAAAAGCAGTAAAGTTCTTAATAAAAGGGGGGAGAGGAGGTCCTAGGCCTCATCATCACTCAGGAAGGGGAACTTCTGCTTATCCTCGGGCTCAAGGGTGGGAAGCTCCTGACCAGGGGTGATGCAATTAAACACGACCTTGATGATCTTCCACATCTGGGCAAACATGCGGTCACGGGAGCGCATCTTCTTCTTCTCTTCCTCTAACTCCCTGCGGAGTGCTGCAAAGTCCTGATCAAAGGGGGGCGAGGTTGTACCTCCAGCAACATCAGTGTCCTTCATGAACCTCCTGACAGCGGCTAGATTCTCCTCAAGTTGGCAGCTAGTGATAGAGGGTTGATGCTGGGAAGGGGCGGGAGTGTCATCATCATCATCATCGTCAACATCCTCAACAAGTTGGCTGCTCCATGCTTCATCTACTTTTCTCTTATTCTTGGAGGTGACCACTTTCACCCGGAGAGGGTTGAAAGCATCATCTATAGCTACCTCCAAATTAGTATGATCCTCAGGCACCCCAACTCCCTTCACAATTTGGACACCAAACCCAAAAGATTGGGGCCTGTCTTATGGCCCCAGTAGAAGTCCTTCCACTCTGAGATGATCTGGTCCCCAACATTCATAATGATCCCTTGTATAGCACAAGCAATCACCAGGGCCCGGGCATAAGTCACGTCGGTGGTGTTGCCTGACGAACGATTCTCTAGGACACCAAATTTAACCACCTCCTAGAATCTACAGAAAAGAAGGCGTTGGTGATGCCCTGGGGACTGGACCAGTAGATGTGATACCCCAGAACTCCCAAGCCCAGACTTAGCTCAGAAAACCAGATGAAAATAAAATTTCCAACTGTTAGTAGAACCACGAGTCACTTCCATGAGCCGTGGAATAGTCTACGAGTCGTGGATTAGACTCGTGGAATAAGAATCAGAGAACTGCTCCTTTGAAGTTCATCCCACGACTTGAGTCAACGGACCGTAGAAGTTTCCACAGACCATAGAACTCATCCATGTAATCCTTCTAGTAGATGTCTCCCAGAAACCATAATTGGGTTCCACGACCCGTGGAAGTTTCCACGAGTCGTGAGGCCAACTCGTGGATCCAGTTCCAGTGGCCCAGCTTTAAGTCTCTAGGAACCACGAGTGGGTTCCATGATCCGTGGAAGCTTCCACGAGCCGTGAACCCAACTCATGGAACCAAACTTCAGAGAACCACAAATTTCAGCACAGGAACCACGAGTGGGTTCCACGACCCGTGAAAGCTTCCACGAGTCATGAAACTAACTCGTGAGAGTCATTCCAGTAGCTTAAAATTTATGTTCAGGAATCGCGACAGGGTTCCACGAGCCATGGAACTTTCCACGAGTCGTAGAACCCATCCGTGGAACCTGATACGTGAATTTCCAATAACTTTTAAATTAACTTCTCAAGGGTGTTTTAGACCTTTCCTTTCTAATTTAGCTCAGACTATAAATAGGCTTAGGCTTATTTTATTAAGTCTATTTCCCCAAAAACAAAGTCAAACTTTTTCTAAAAGCGATTCAAGTCAAGAACAGTGCGTCTTCTCCAAAGTTCCAGGCCTAGGGTTCTCTCCTCCAAGCCTCAAACTCCAAATTCTTGCAGGGATTTTCATCCACCGGGTATGTGGGTATTCAGTAAGGGTTTAGTTCACCTTATGCTCAAAACTCTCAGCTTTTTACAGTGTTTTCCATGAATTTAAGAATTAGGAAATTATGCAAATCTTTCTAGAATCTTGTTATTTTGATTCTCATATTATATATACACTGTTTTATATGATTTGCATGAATTTTTACCCGATTTGGGAAGTTAAGGAAATTGCCCTACATTGTAGGATTTTTTCTAAAGTATCACATGTCCTTCGAACTGAGTCTAGATTTTTAGTATGAGCTTTAACAGCAGAATTTAACCAGTTTTTAGTCTACTACAGTATTTCAGAAAAATAAATATTTTAGACTTGTCTAGTCCTGACCTAGAAACTCAGGATGTCAGTTTGACTGGAGCTATATTTAGTTTGGGAGTAGTATTTAGCACCGAGTTGGACTAGGGTTCAGTGTACCCTTAAGGTCCCAGAACTACGTGCCAACGTAGGATTATAAGTTCCCTCTGTTGGGCACCAGATTTAGTAGTCATGCCTTTATACCCTGGCAAGATATATTGGGTCCTCTCGATGAGGCGTATACATCGGACTCCACGTTTAGCTCACGTAGTTTATGTCGGTTAATAAGCTCTCACACAGTATTATATTCAAAAATGTACTTTAGGCCCTCAGTTACATTTACTTCCAATTTTCAGCATACTTTCATGCTACTCCTGCATCTCAGTTGTTTTGTGCATGATTATACATTTGGGCCTACGTATTATAATTTAGTTAAGATTACAGCTTTCAGTATATTTAGCATGTTTACATTTCAGTCAACTTTGCATATCCCTCATGCTCAGTACATTAAAAGTAATGACACATACTCTATGTTGCATCCTATTATGATGCAGGCTCAGGTTCTCAGGTTTAGCCATGTGATTAGCTCTTACCAGTGCCATATCATCTTAGTCAGGGGTGAGTCCTCATCCTCCGAGGACATTTTATTATGCTTTTTCAGTTAGTCAGATATTGTTAGTTTTAGTATTTTGGAGCTAGCTCGGGACTTGTCCCAGCAGCTCATCAGTATTAGAGGCATTCAGACATAGAGTCAGTATTCAGTCGATTAGGTTGTACTATTTGAACTCAGTCATATCTTTCAGATATTATCAGATATTCTTTTAGCTTTGCTCATTTCATAGTTATGCTTCCACTTGTTTTCGAATTATATTCAGTATGCTTGTGATATACCATAGTCAGGGTTAGCTCGGGGTTACTTGTGACCTTGGGTTCCGTGTTTCATCTAGGGGATAGCCTCAGGGCGTGATAAACTTGGTATCAGAGCATCAGGTTCAAGAGTCCTAGGAAGTCTGAAAGCCGCACTAAGTAGAGTCTCTCTCATGATTGTGAAGTGTGCCACACTTATGAGGGGGAGGCTACGAAGTGTTCTAAGAAAAACTTCACTACTTTTGCTATATTTATCATGCGATTGAGTGTGAGTCAACTTATCCCTTCTAATTCATTTTTATGCGTTTAAGATCATGCCTCCTTGCAGAGCTAACGCACGCAATGCTAATGCAGTTCCTCCAGTCCTGGAGCATGAGGTTATGAATGCAGAGTTTTGGAATGCGATCTAGTTGTTAGCTCAGACAATTGCCAGTCAGGCTAATCAGCAAGCCCTAGTTCCTATGAACCCTGCTGGTAGATCAGCTGCAGCCAGTGTTCGTGATTTTGTTTGTATGAATCCGCCAGAGTTTTTAGGGTCAAAGGTTGGTGAAGACCCACAGAACTTCATTGATGAGATAAAGAAGATTCTTGAGGTGATGCAAGTGACTTGTACTGATAATGTGGAGTTAGCATCCTATCAATTCAAGGATGTGGCTCACATTTGGTTCATGTAGTGAAAAGACAACAGGGGTGTGAATGCAGCTCCTGTGACATGGGATTGTTTCCTTGATGATTTTTAGGATAGGTTTTTCCTGAGAGATTTAAGGGAAGATAAGGCCCAGGAGTTCATGAACTTACGGTAGGGGTCCATGACAGTCTAAGAATATGGGCTGAAGTTCACCCAGCTCTCCAGATATTCTCCCATATGGTGGCCGATTTGAGAGCACAGATGGGAAAGTTCTTGTATGGGGTGTCTGATTTTGTGAAGACAGAGTGCAGGAATTTATGCTATCAGGGGATAGGAATATCTCTAGGCTTATTACCGATGCACAGTAGGTTGGGGAGGATAAGCTTAAGGAGATGGCTAAGGATAATAAAAAGGCTAGGATAGGCAACTATGAGTTTTCTCAGCAGAGGTCGGGCGGTGGAAGTCACTCACAGTTCCAGTAGAGGTTGGTAGCCCCAGCACCTTTATCAGCTAGCGCTCTATCTCTCAGGCCTCGGTATGATTAGAAAAAGCGAGAACCAGGCTCAAAATCTCAAGGCAGTATCTCAGGTAAACATATTTTTCCAGGCTGCCCAAAGTGTGGTAAGAATCATCTAGGTGAGTGTTTGGCTGGCCGAGAAGGGTGTTTTGGGTGTGGTCAGCTTTGCCATAGGTTGAAGGAGTGCCCTTCAGCCAGGCAAGGGCAGGGAGGTAACAAAGCTCAATCTACTACTTCAGCAGCTCCAGCAGGTCGCCCCACTCAGCAGGGTGCCTCGTCTGTTATAGGTGGTGGTCAACGTCAGAACAGATTATATGCTCTTCAGACTCGCCAGGACCAGGAGGATTCTCCCGATATGGTCACGGGTATATTGTAAGTCTTCCATTTAGATGTTTATGCACTGTTAGACCCAGGTGCTACACTTTCCTTTGTATCTCCTTTCATAGCAATAAACTTCAGTGTCAGACAAGAAATCCTCCCAGAACCCTTCTCAGTCTCTACTCCAGTTGGTTACCCAGTTATAGCTAGATGGGTATACAGAAATTGCCCCATCACAGTTTCCCAGAAAGTCACCTCAGCAGATCTTGTAGAGTTAGAAATGGTAGATTTTGATATCATCCTAGGAATAGATTGGTTACATTCCTGTTATGCCTCAGTCGATTGTAGAACTAGGGTCGTTCAGTTTCAGTTTCCTAACAAGCCAGTCTTAAAATGGAAGAGTAGTAACTCAGTGCCTGTAGGTCGTTTCATCTCCTACCTTAAGGCTAGAAAGATGATTTCCAAAGGGTATATTTCCTACCTTGTTCGGGTTAAGGATTCAAACTCCGAGACCCCAACTCTTGAGTCAGTTCCTGTAGTGAATGAGTTTCCAGAAGTGTTCCCAGAAGATCTTCCCAGAGTTTCTCCCGAAAGGGAAATCGACTTCGGAATAGATCTCCTTCTAGATCGCCTATTTTGATTCCTCCTTACAGAATGGATCTAGCTGAGCTTAAGGAATTGAAAGAACAACTGAAAGACCTCTTAGACAAGGGCTTTAACACACCCAGCATCTCTCCATGTGGTGCTCCAGTGTTGTTCATGCGTAAGAAAGATGGCTCCCTCAGAATGTGCATTGACTACCGTCAGTTGAACAAAGTCACAATCAAGAATAAATATCCCATCCCCAGGATTGATGACTTGTTCGACCAACTTCAGGGTGCTAATTCCTTTTCCAAGATTGACCTCAGATCCGGCTATCATCAACTCAGAGTCAGAGGTAGTGACATCCCGAAGACAGCCTTCAGGACTCGGTATGGTCACTATGAATTTGTAGTTATGACTTTTGGACTAACCAATGCTCGTGCAGCTTTTATGGACTTAATGAACAGGGTGTTCAGACAGTATTTGGACTTGTTCATAATTGTCTTCATTGATGATATCCTTGTTTATTCTACAAATGAGGAGGAGCATGCGAATCATCTGAGGGTCATTCTGCAGACTCTCAAGGACCGCCAGTTATTCGCAAGTTCAGTAAGTGTGAGTTCTAGTTGAAATCAGTCGCTTTCCTTGGTCATATGGTGTCTAGTAATGGCATCCGAGTTGACTCTCAGAAGATTGAGGCAGTAAAGGGCTTGCCTAGACCCACCTGTCCGACAGACATCAAAAGTTTATTGGGTTTGGCTGGTTATTACAGGAGGTTTGTAGAAGGATTTTCATCCATAGCTTCCCCATTGACATGGTTGACTCATAAAAAAGTCAAGTTTCAGTGGTCAGACGAGTGTGAGAAAAGTTTCCTGGAACTGAAAACCAGGTTGACTACAGCTCCTATTTTGACACTACCAGAGGGTTCAGACGGTTATGTGGTTTATTGCGATGCATATAGAGTCGGCCTGGGTTGTGTTTTGATGCAGCAGGGTAAGGTCATAGCTTATGCTTCCAGACAGCTTAAGACTCATGAGAAAAACTACCCGACTCAGGACCTCGAGCTTACAGCTGTTATGTTTTCCTTAAATATCTGGAGGAACTACTTGTATGGTGTTCATGTTGATGTGTTCACAGATCATAAGAGCCTCCAGTATGTATTCACCCAGAAAGATTTGAATCTTCGTCAGAGGAGATAGCTTGAGTTCCTCCATGATTATAATATGAATGTGCTTTACCATCTGAGTAAGGCCAACGTAATGGTTGATGCTCTAAGTAGACTCTCTATGGGTAGTGTATCTCATGTTGAGGAAAATAAGAGAGAACTGGCCAAAGAGGTTCATCAGCTTGCTCGCTTAGGAGTCTGCCTTATGGACAAGTCAGGTGGTAGTGTGATAGCTCCGAATGGGTCAGAATCTTTATTGGTAGCAGAGGTTAAGGAGAAACAAGATAGTGATCCCATATTACTTTAGCTGAAGGGTGCAGTTCATCAGCAGAGAGTTGAGGCTTTCTCCCAAGGGGGAGATGGTGTACTTCGTTATCAGGGTCGCTTATGTGTTCCTAAGGAGGGTGAGTTGAGACAGCAGATCCTTTCAGAAGCCCATAATTCCAGATATTCCAATCATCCAGGTGCCACTAAGATGTACCGTGATCTACGAGAAGTCTATTTGTGGAACGGCATGAAGAGGGACATCGCAGATTTTATGGCTAAGTGTCCCAACTGTCAGCAGGTTAAGGTAGAACATGAGAAATCAGGAGGTGCGATTCAGGAGATTAGCATTCCTACTTGGACGTGGGAAGTGGTCAACATGGATTTCATTACGGGTTTACCCCATACTCACAAATAGCATGACTCGATTTGGGTGATAGTAGACAGGGTCACTAAGTCAGCTCACATCTTGGCAGTCAAGACTACAGATTCAACAAAAGATTATGCCAGACTCTACATCAGCGAGATAGTCAGGTTGCATGGGGTTCCCTTGTCTATCATCTCAGATAGAGGTCCTCAGTTTACATCTTATTTCTGGAGATCTTTCCAGAAAGGTCTTGGTACTCAGGTGAATCTCAGTACAGCATTTCATCCACAGACGGATGGTCAGGCAGAGCATACTATTTAGACCTTAGAGGACATGTTGAGGGCTTGCATGATCGATTTCAAGGGTAGTTAGGATGACCACCTACCTCTTATAGAGTTCGCCTACAACAACAGTTATTACTCCAGTATTCAGATGGCCCCATATGAGGCACTTTATGGGCGTAGATGCAGAGATCCGGTTGATTAGTTTGAACTAGGTAAAGCAGCCTTGATCGAGCCAGACTCAGTTCATGAGGCCATGGAGAAAGTTCAGCTCATCAGGGAGAGATTGAAGATATCCCAGAGTCGTCAAAAGTCCTATGCAGATGTTAGAAGAAGGGACTTAGAGTTTGAGATCGATGAGGGTTTTCCTGAAAGTGTCACCCATGAAGGGGGTGATGAGATTCGGCAAGAAAGAGAAGCTCAGTCCCAGGTATGTAGGTCCTTATAGAATCCTGAAAAGGGTTGGTAAGGTGGCTTATGAGTTAGAGCTGCCAGCACAGCTAGCAGCAGTTCACCCAGTCTTTCACATTTCCTTGCTGAAGAAGTGTGGGGGTGATCCAGCATCGATAGTACTTTTAGAGAGTATGGCGGTGAAAGATAGCCTTACCTATGAGGAGGTTCCAGTTTGGATTCTTGACCGTCAGGTTCGTAGGTTAAGGAATAAAGAAATCGCCTAGGTAAAGGTTTTATGGAGGAATCAGTCCGCAGCGGGAGCTACTTGGGAAACAGAAGCAGCCATGATGGACAAGTGTCCTCACATCTTTCCTTCTGATTCAGTTCCAGCTTGAGCTAATAGTTCCTCTCCAGTATTTCAGTTAAATCTTGTGTGAATTCAGTCTTACTACCTCGTCCCCTCAGTTATCCTTTTATTTTAGCATAGTTGCATGTTCATGTAACTCAGTTCAGTAATATGTCAGTTTCTAGTACTCAGTTGGAGGGATTGCAGCTCCTTCCCTCCAAACTCAGCTTATTTAGCCTTCATTAGAGGATGAATGATCCCAAGGGAGGATATTGTGATACCCCATAACTTTCAAGCCCATACTTAGCTCAAAAAACCAGAAGGAAATAAAATTTCCAACTATTAGTAGAACCATAAGTCACTTCCACAAGTCGTGGAATAGTCCATGAGTCGTGGATTGGACTCGTGGAACAAGAATCAGAGAACAGCTCCTATGAAGTTCATCCCACGACTTGAGTCAATGGACTGTAGAAGTTTCCATGGACTGTAGAACTCATCCGTGGAATCCTCCTAGCAGATGACTCTCAGAAACCACGATTGGGTTCGACGGCCCGTGGAAGTTTCCATGAGTCGTGAGGCCAACTCATGGAACCAGTTCCAGTGGCCCAGCTTTAGGTCTCCAGGAACCACGAGTGCATTCCACGATCCGTGGAAGCTTTCACGAGTCGTGAACCTAACTCGTGGAATCAAACTTTAGAGAACCATAAATTTCTGCACAGGAACCACGAGAGGGTACGATGACCCGTGGAAGTTTCCGCGAGTCGTGAACCCAACTCGTGAAAGACATTCCAGTAGCTCAAAATTTCTTTTCAGGAACCACGACAGGGTTCCACGAGCCGTGGAACTTTCCATGAGCCGTAGAACCCATCCGTGGAACCTGAGACGTGAATTTCCAGCAGCCTTTAAATTAATTTCTTGGGGGTGTTTTAGACCTTTCCTTTCTAATTTAGATTCAACTATAAATAGTCTTAGGCTTATTTTATTAAGTCTACTTCCCCAAAAATAAAGTAAGACTTTTTCTAAAAGCGATTCAAGTCAAGAACAGAGCGTCTTCTCCAAAGTTCCAGGCCTAGGGTTCTCTCCTCCAAGCCTCAAACTCCAGATTCTTATAGGGATTTTCATCCACCAGGTATGTGGGTATTCAGTAAGGGTTTAGTTCACCTTATGCCCAAAACTCTCAGCTTTTTACAGTGTTTTCCATGAATTTAAGAATTAGGGTTCCCATCCAAATTATGCAAATCTCGCTAGAATCTTGCTATTTTGATTCTCATATTATATATACACTGTTTTATATGATTTGCATGAGTTTTTACCCGATTTGGGAAGTTAAGGAAATTGCCCTACATTGTAGGATTTTTTCTAAAGTATCACATGTCCTTCGAATTCAGTCTAGACTTTTAGTATGAGCTTTAAAAGCAGAATTTAACCAGTTTTAGTCTACTACAGTATTTCAGAAAAACAAAGATTTTAGACTAGTCTAGTCCTAACCTAGAAACTCAGGATGTTAGTTTGAATTGAGCTATATTCAGTTTGGGGGTAGTATTTTGCATCGAGTTGGACTAGGGTTCACCATACCCTTAAGGTCCCAGAACTACGTGCCAACGTAAGATCAGAAGTCCCCTCTGTTGGGCACCAGATTTAGTGATCACGCCAAAGCCATGCCTTTATAACCTGACAAGGTATATTGGGTCCTCTCGATGAGGCGTATACATCAGACTCTATATTTAGCTCACGTGGTTTATGTCGGTTAATAAGCTCTCCCACAGTATTAGATGCAGAAATGTAGTTTAGGCCCTCAGTTACATTAACTTTCAGTTTTTAGCATACTTTCATGTTACTCCTGCATCTCAGTTGTTTTGTGCATGATTATACATTTGGGCCTACGTATTACAGTTTAGTTCAGATTACAGCTTTCAGTATCTTTAGCATGTTTACATTTCAGTCAACTTTGCATATCCCTCATGCTCAGTACATTAAAAGTAATGACACATACTCTATGTTGCATCCTATTATGATGCAGGCTCAGGTTCTCAGGTTCAGCCATGTGATTAGCTCCTACCAGTGCCATATCATCTTAGTGAGAGGTGAGTCCTCATCCTCCAAGGACATTTTATTATGCTTTTTCAGTTAGTCAGATATTGTTAGTTTTAGTATTTTGGAGCTATCTCGGGACTTGTCCCAGCAGCTCATCAGTATTAGAGGCATTCAGACATAGAGTCAGTATTCAGTCGATTAGGTTGTACTATTTGAACTCAGTCATATCTTTCAGATATTATCAGATATTCTTTTAGCTTTGCTCATTTCATAGTTATGCTTCCACTTGTTTTTGAATTATATTCAGTATGCTTGTGATATACCATAGTCAGGGTTAGCTCGGGGTTACTTGTGACCTTGGGTTCCGTGTTTCATCTAGGGGCTGGCCTCAGGGCGTGATAAACTTGGTATTAGAGCATCAATTTTAAGAGTCCTAGGAAGTCTGAAAGACGCACTTAGTAGAGTCTCTCTCATGATTGTGAAGTGTGCCACACTTATGAGGGGGAGGCTACGAAGTGTTCTAAGAAAAACTTCACTTCTTTTGCAAAATTTATCATGTGATTGAGTGTGAGGCAACTTCTCCCTTCTAATTCATTTTTATGCTTTTCAGATCATGCCTCCTCACAGAGCTAACGCATATAATGCTAACGCAGTTCCTTCAGTCTTGGACCATGAGGTTACGAATACAGAGTTCCAAAATGCAATCTAATTGTTGGCTCAGACAGTTGCCAATCAGGCTAATCAGTAACCCCAGTTCCTATGAACCCCGCTGGTGGATCAGCTGCAGCCAGGGTTCGTGATTTTGTTCGTATGGATCCGCCAAAGTTTTTAGGTTCAAAGGTTGATGAAGACCCACAGAACTTCATTGACTAGATAAAGAAGATTCTTGAGGTGATGCAAGTGACTGGTACTGATAGTGTGGAGTTAGCATACTATCAACTCAAGGATATGGCTCACATTTGGTTCACGCAGTGGAAAGACAACAGGGGTGTGAATGCAGCTCCTGTGACATGGGACTGTTTCACTGAAGCTTTTCTGTATAGGTTTTACCCGAGAGATTTGAGGGAAGTTAAGGCCCAGGAGTTCATGAACTTCTGACAGGGGTTCATGATAGTCCAAGAATATGGCTGAAGTTCTCACCCAGCTCTCCAGATATGCTCCACATATGGTGGCCAATTCGAGAGCATAGATGGGCAAAATCTTTAATAGGGTGTCTGATATGGTGAAGACAGAGTGCAGGAGTGCTATATTATTAGGGGATATGAATATCTCTAGGCCGATGACCTATGCACAGCAAGTTGAGGAGGATAAGCTTAAGGAGATGGCTAAGGATAATAAAAAGGCTAGGACAGGCAATTATGAGTTTTCTCTACAGAGGTCGGGCAGTGGAAGTCGCTCACAGTTCCAGCAGAGGTTGGCAGCCCCAGCACCTTCATCAACTAGTGCTCTATCTCGCAGGCCTCGGCATGATTAGAAAATGCGAGCACCAGGCTCAAAATCTCAAGGCAGTATCTCAGGTAACCGTACTTTTACAACCTGCCCCAAGTGTGGTAAGAACGATCCAGGTTAGTATTTGGCTGGCCGAGAAGGGTGTTTTGCGTATGGTCAGCTTAGACATAGGTTGAAGGAGTTCCTTTCTGCCAGGCAAGGGCAGGGAGGTAACAAAGCTCAGTCTACTACTTCAGCAGCTCCAGCGGGTTACCCCACTCAATAGGGTGCCTCGTCTGTTACAGGTGGTGGTCAGCATCAGAATAGATTATATGGTCTTTAGACTTGCCAGGACCAGGAGGATTCTCCCGATGTGGTCATGGGTACGTCGCAAGTCTTCCATTTATATGTTTATGCACTGTTAGACCCATGTTCTACACTTTCCTTTGTAACTCTTTTCATAGCAGTAAACTTCGGTGTCACACCAGAAATCCTCCCAGAACCCTTCTCAGTCTTTACTCCAGTTGGTGACCCAGTTATAGCTAGACGGGTATACAGAAATTGCCCTATCACAGTTTCTCGAAAAGTCACCTCAGCAGATCTTGTAGAGTTAGAAATGGAAGATTTTGATATCATCCTAGGCATGGATTGGTTACATTCTTGTTATGCCTCAGTCGATTGTAGAACTAGGGTCGTTCAGTTTTAGTTTCCTAACGAGCCAGTCTTAAAATGGAAGGGTAGTAACTCGGTGCCTGTAGGTCATTTCATCTCCTACCTTAAGGCCAGAAAGATGATTTCCAAAGGTTATATTTATCACCTTTTTTGGTTTAAGGATTCAAACTCCGAGACCCCAAATCTCCAGCCAGTTCCTGTAGTGAATGAGTTTCAAAAAGTGTTCCCAGAAGATTTTCTCGGAGTTCCTCCCGAAAGGGAAATTGACTTCAGAATAGATCTCCCTCCAGATACCCAGCCTATTTTGATTCCTCCTTACAGAATGGCTCCAGCTAAGCTTAAGGAATTGAAAGAACAGATGAAAGACCTCCTATACAAGGGCTTCATCAGACCCAGCATCTCTCCATGTAGTGCTCCAGTGTTGTTCGTGCGTAAGAAAGACGGCTCCCTTAGAATGTGCATTGACTACCATCAGTTGAACAAAGTCACAATCAAGAATAAATATCCCATCCCCAAGATTGATGACTTGTTCGACCAGCTTCAGGGCGCTAGTTGCTTTTCCAAGATAGACCTCAGATCCGGCTATCATCAGCTCAGAGTCAGAGGTAGTGACATCCCGAAGATAGCTTTCAGAACTCGGTATGGTCACTATGAATTTGTAGTTATGTATTTTGGACTAACCAATGCTCCTGCAGCTTTCATGGACTTAATGAACAGGGTGTTCAGACAGTATTTGGACTTGTTCGTAATTGTCTTCATTGATGACATCCTTGTTTATTCTCAAAATGAGGAGGAGCATGTGAATCATCTGAGGGTCATTTTTCAAACTCTCAAAGACTACCAGTTATTTGCCAAGTTCAGTAAGTGTGAGTTCTGGTTGAAATCAGTCGCTTTCCTTAGTCATATGGTGTCTAGTGATGGCATCCGAGTTGACTCTCAGAAGATTGAGGCAGTAAAGGGCTGGCCTAGACCCACCTCTCCGACAGATATCAGAAGTTTGTTGGGTTTGGCTGGTTATTACAGGAGGTTTGTAGAAGAATTTTCATCCATAGCTGCCCTATTGACCAGGTTGACTCAGAAAAAAGTCAAGTTTCAGTGGTCAGACGAGTGTGAGAAAAGTTTCCTGGAACTGAAGATCAGGTTGACTACAGCTCCTATTTTGACCCTACTAGAGGGATCAGAAGGTTATGTGATTTATTGTGATGCATCTAGAGTCGTCCTGGTTTGTGTTTTGATGCAGCAGGGTAAGTTCATAGCTTATGCTTCCAGAAAGCTTAAGACCCATGAGAAGAACTACCCAACTCATGACCTCGAGCTTGCAGCTATTATGTTTTCCTTATAGATCTAGAGGCACTAATTGTATGGTGTTCATGTTGATGTGTTCACAGATCATAAGAGCCTCCAGTATGTATTCACCCAGAAAGATTTGAATCTTCATCATAGGAGATGGCTTGAGTTCCTACAGGATTATAATATGAATGTGCTCTACCATCTGAGTAAGGCCAACGTAGTGGTTGATGCTCTTAGTAGACTGTCTATGGGTAGTATATCTCATGTTGAGGAAGAGAAGAGAGAACTGGCCAGAGAGGTTCATCAGCTTGCTCGCTTAGGAGTCTGCCTTATGGACAAGTCAGGTGGTAGTGTGATAGTTCAGAATGGGTCAGAATCTTCATTGGTAGCGGAGGTTAAGGAGAAACAGGATAGTGATCCCATATTACTTCAGCTGAAGGGTACAGTTCATCAGCACAGAGTTGAGGTTTTCTCCCAAGGGGGAGATGGTGTACTTCGTTATCAGGGTCGCTTATGTGTTCCTAAGGAGGGTGAGTTAACACAGCAGATCCTTTCAGAAGCCCATAATTCCAGATATTCCATTCATCCAGGTGCCTCTAAGATGTACCATGATCTACGGGAAGTCTATTGGTGGAACGGCATGAAGAGGGACATCGCAGATTTTGTGGCTAAGTGTCCCAACTGTCAGCAGGTTAAGGTAGAACATGAGAAATCAGGAGGTGTGACTCAGGAGATTAGCATTCCTACTTGGAAGTGGGAAGTGGTCAACATGGATTTCATTACGGGTTTACCTCGTACTCGCAGATAGCATGACTCGATTTGGGTGATAGTGGACAGGGTCACTAAGTCAGCTCACTTCTTGGCAGTCAAGACTACATATTCAGCGGAGGATTATGCCAGACTCTACATTAGAGAGATATTCAGGTTGCATGGGTTCCCTTGTCTATTATCTCAGATAGAGGTCCTCAGTTTACATCTCATTTCTGGAGATCATTCTAGAAAGGTCTTGGTACTCAGGTGAATCTCTGTACAGCATTTCATCTGCAGATGGATGGTCAGGCAGAGCGTACCATTCAGACCTTAGAGGACATGTTGAGGGCTTGCGTGACTGATTTCAAGGGTAGTTGGGATGATCACCTACCTCTCATAGAGTTCGCCTACAACAATACTTATCACTCCAGTATTCAGATGGCCCCATATGAGGCACTTTATGGGCGTAGATGTAGATCTCTGGTTGATTGGTTTGAAGTAGGTGAAGTAGCATTGATCGAGCCAGACTCGGTTCATGAGGCCATGGAGAAAGTTCAGCTCATCAGGAAGAGATTGAAGATAGCCCAAAGTCATCAGAAGTCCTATGCAGATGTGAGAAGAAGGGACTTAGAGTTTGGGATCGATGATTGGGTTTTCTTGAAAGTGTCACCCATGAAGGGGGTGATGAGATTCGTCAAGAAAGGGAAGCTCAGTCCCAGGTATGTAGGTCCTTACAGAGTCTTGAAAAGGGTTGGTAAGGTGGCTTATGAGTTAGAGCTGCCAGCAGAGCTAGCAGCGGTTCACCTAGTCTTTCACATTTCCTTGCTGAGGAAGTGTATGGGTGATCCAGCATCGATAGTACCTTCAGAGAGTGTGGCGGTGAAAGATATTCTCATCTATGAGTAAGTTCCAGTTTAGATTCTTGACCGTCTGGTTTGTAGGTTAAGGAATAAAGAAGTCACCTCGATAAAGGTTTTGTGGAGGAATCAGTCCGTAGAGGGAGCTACTTGGGAAGCAGAAGCAACCATGATGGCCAAGTATCCTCACCTTTTTCCTTCCGATTCAGTTCCAGCTTGAGGTAATAGTTCCTCTCCAGTATTTCAGTTAAATCTTGTGTGAATTCAATCTTAGTACCTCATCACCTCAGTTATCCTCGCATTTCAGCATAGTGGCATGTTCATGGAACTCAGTTCAGTCATATGTCAGTTTCTAGTACTCGGTTGGAGGGATTGCAGCTCTTTCCCTCCAAACTCAGCTTATTTAGCCTTCATTCGAGGATGAATGATCCCAAGGGGGGATATTGTGATACCCCAGAACTCCCAAGCCCAGAATTAGCTCAGAAAACCAAAAGAAAATAAAATTTCCAACTATCAGTAGAACCACGAGTCACTTCCACGAGCTGTGCAATATTCCACGAGTCATGGATTGGACTTGTGAAAGAAGAATTAAAGAACTGCTCCTATGTAGTTCATCCCACGACTTGATTCAATGGACTGTAGAAGTTTCAATGGACCATAGAACTCATTCGTGGAATCCTCCTAGCAGATGACTCCCAGAAACCACGATTGGGTTCCACGGCCCGTGGAAGTTTCCATGAGTTGTGAGGCCAACTCGTGAAACCAGTTCCAGTGGCCCAGCTTTAAGTATCCACGAACCACGAGTGGGTTCCATGATCCGTGGAAGCTTTCACGAGTCATGAACCCAACTCGTGGAACCAAATTTTAGAGAACCACAAATTTTAGCACAGGAACCACGAGTGGGTTCCACGACCCGTGAAAGCTTCCACGAGTCGTGAACCCAACTCATGGGAGTCATTCCAGTAGCTTAAAATATATTTTTAGGAACCACGACATGGTTCCACGAGCCGTGGAACTTACCACGTGTCGTAGAACCCATTCGTGGAACCTGAGACGCGAATTTCCAACAGCTTTTAAATTAATTTCTCGGGGGTATTTTAGACCTTTCCTTTCTAATTTAGCTCCGACTATAAATAGTCTTAGGCTTATTTTATTAAGTCTATTTCGCCAAAAACAAAGTCAGACTTTTTCTAAAAGCGATTCAAGTCAAGAACAAAGCATCTTCTCCAAAGTTTCAGGCCTAGGGTTCTCTCCTCCAAGCCTCAAACTCCATATTCTTGCAGGGATTTTCATCCACCAGGTATGTGGGTATTCAGTAAGGGCTTAGTTCACCCTTATGCCCAAAACTCTCAGCTTTTTAAAATGTTTTCCATGAATTTAAAAATTAGGGTTCCTATCCAAATTATGCAAATCTTTCTAGAATCTTGTTATTTTGATTCTCATATTATATATACACTGTTTTATATGATTTGCATGAGTTTTTACCCGATTTGGGAAGTTAAGGAAATTGCCCTACATTGTAGCATTTTTTCTAAAGTATCACATGTCCTTTGAACTCAGTCTAGATTTTTAGTATGAGCTTTAAAAGCATAATTTAACCAGTTTTTAGTCTACTACAGTATTTCAGAAAAACAAAGTTTTAAGACTAGTCTAGTCCTTACCTAGAAACTCAGGATGTCAGTTTGAATTGAGATATATTTAGTTTGGGAGTAGTATTTAGCACCGAGTTGGACTAGGGTTTAACGTACCCTTAAGGTCCTAGAACTACGTGCTAACGTAGGATTATAAGTCCCCTCTGTTGGGAACCAGATTTAGTGATCACGCCACAGCCATTCCTTTATACCCTGGCAAGGTATATTGGGTCCTCTCGATGGGGCGTATCCATCGGACTCCATGTTTAGCTCACGTGGTTTATGTCGGTTAATAAGCTCTCCCATAATATTAGATTTAGAAATGTACTTTAGGCCCTCAGTTACATTTACTTTCAGTTTTCTGCATACTTTCATGTTACTCCTGCATCTCAGCTGTTTTGTGCATGATTATACATTTGGGCCTACGTATTACAATTTAGTTCATATTACATCTTTCAGTATTTTTAGCATGTTTACATTTTAGTCAGCTTTGCATATCCCTCATGCTCAGTATATTCAAAGTACTGACGCATACTCTATGATGCATCCTATTATGATGGAGGCTCAGGTTCTCAGGTTCAGCCACGTGATTAGCTCCTACCGGTGCCACATCAGCTTAGTCAGGGGTGAGTTCTCATCCTCCGAGGACATTTTATTATGCTTTTTGAGTTAGTTAGATATTGTTAGTTTCAGTATTTTGGTGCTAGCTGGGGACTAGTCCCAGCAGCTCATCAGTGTTAGAGGCATTCAGACATGGAGTCAGTATTCAGTCGATTGGGTTGTACTATTTGAACTCAGTCATATCTTTCAGATATTATCAGATATTCTTTTAGCTTTGCTCATTTCATAGTTATGCTTCTGCTTGTTTTCGAATTATATTCAGTATGCTTATGATATACCAGATTCAAGGTTAGCTCAGGGTTACTTGTGACCCTGGGTCTCGTATTTCGTCTAGGGGCAAGCCTTTGGGTATGACAGTAGACCTGACTCCTGAACTCCTTATCCACCAAGGTATCTCTCAGCCAAGTCATATCTCACAGTTGATCCTTGGCCTCGTATACTGCATTTGAAACGTGAGGCACTCTTAGCACCTCATTGATAGTCTGAGAGTCCACAAGGATATCTACCCCTCAGATTCAAATAATGGGGTTGGGATCATCCAAAAGAATGTTGGGAAGTATGGTGTAGAACTCTCGCACCCAACCTATACATGCGGGAGGGAGAGCCACCACCAATGAGCCCCATTTGAACTTTTTAAGTCTGTGATGGAAGACGACTGCTTTTCCATCCGCCCCTACCATTTTGCAACCCCTCTCATAGCAAAAGCCTAGCCTACGGTAGTCCATGAACCTCTCCCGACTAGCATCATCGGGGAACCTCTCATAGGGATACTCGGGTAATTGTCCTTTAGCCATTGGGTATGATAACCTGCAATGTAGCAAGGGGGCGGGATTAGAACTTGATAAGGCATAAGGGAATGAGTTTTAAAAAGGGGGTATATTTTCTAAGTGTTAGACTGGGGAGGCTACTGTTTTGCAGTCTTCCGCTATAGAGGGCGATCTTTCTCTATGGTAGAACCATTATAGCGGAAATTTCTCTGCTATAGAAGGATTGCTATAGCATTTGGGTTCTTTTATAGCGGTATTCATCATCCCAGAACTCCAAAGGGTGCAACAATGGCGCCCCTTGACCCAAAACTCCATTTTTAACAATCCAAGTACAAATCAGTGCTTCTAAAGTGTCCTATTACTGTTTTCTACAAAAAATTGGGCAATAATTACCCCTGAATTCCGTCTAAATCACAAGTTTTATCCAAGAACAACCCTTCACCTCCCATACTATTTTTGGCCCATTTTTTTCCAAAAGTCGCATAATCCTTATACCCAGAATGCTGTGGAGGCATTGTAAACGTAATGAAAGCATCCATGCTTTAGAAATTCAACAAATATCCACTCTAAGCTCAAGTTCAAAAAACAACCACAATGTGTACCCAAATCATTGTTTTCTACCCCAATCCTATCTAAATTCGTGCAGGGAAGTAAAGTAGCAAGTAAGACTGATTGTTACCTAGAATTGTCGACGTCGGAAGTGGTGTGATCGGTAGGAAGGGAGTGTTTTTCGAAAGTAAATAGAGGAGAATGGGGATGAAAACTCATTTCTTCCTTATTTCAACTGTTGCCAACCGCTATAGCGGTCGGCACCTCACTATAGTGGTACCGCTATAGCGGTATAATGTTCACTATAGCGGACGTCAGTCACTTTTGGGATAGAAAAGGCTTCTCCTGGATCTTTTTTAAATTCTTTCGCTCTGACATTCTATGAGGCCCCGGATTTCTTAGGTACTCGAGAAGGATCATATCTAAATTCTCTGGATAGCTCGGGAGGGGGGAATTTCTCGTCAGAGCAGGAGCATAATATTATCATATTGGGTCGAGTTTGATTAAATAAGGGGAGGTTTGACATTCCTCATAGGTTCGTAATTACGCGATCACAAGGGACTATGAGAGTCCTGGGCTAGTTTCTTCTCTTTCCACTAGATCGTTTGGAGATAAACAATGGGTAAATTGGTATCTGTTGTAATGACTGGATCCGTCATTATTTTAGAAATTACGATATCATAAATTTTGGGAGCGATTAAAAATATATTTTGAATTAAGTGGGGTTGACGTGATGGATAATTTTCAATTTTTGAAATTTGTCCGGGCTGACGTCACTTTGCTATAGAGGGATTTATTCTGCTATAGCATTATCGCTGTAGTGGACAACTGTTCTCTATAGCGGAATGACGGGAGGCAGTATCTCAGTTACGCGGTTTTAATAAGAGAACTTCTCCTCCTCAATTAGAAAAGATACGAGGGTTACTCCAAAAATCTTTCTAGGCTACTCCAAGGCTTGAAAGCCATGGAGAGGAGGAATTCTGGCTAAAAGGATGCGAAACCAAAGATTCAGGCTTCTCAATCGTCAGGGAATGCCTTCATGGAGCCAGAAATGCATTATGCAGCTGCTTGATGTTCAGGTAGGCTAGGTTATTTTCATTGAGTAGATTGACCTATTTTTCTTTTCATATTATTGTATAGATAAAAAGGAGATCTCATGATTAAGCCTTTGGGCACGGAGTCTGGAGGATTGTTGTGGTTGAACTATTTGGAATTAGAAAAGGGTTGAGTCGGGATAATGTGTTGTCATATTCTGGGACATTTATGATTATTATGTATTGTATGATGATGGAATTCAGGGAGTAGGGTGTCGTGAAGGTTCGGAGAACCAAAAATGCTACGGGTAATTATTTGCCTAGTTAGAGGGAGTTTCTAGAAGTGATTTGCTCTAAAGAGGTAGAATAACAAGGATGGTTGAATTACCAAGGTTAGGGGAGGTCTCCCCCATATTGTATCTGTCTTAGGAGAAGGTTCAGGAATGGATGTATTTACTAGTTATGTGTCTGGGGGAGGGACGAATAAGGATTTAGTCTTCGATCGGGATTCAAGATTGAGTTTATATAACCGGGGTTGAGTAAGTGGTGGTTATTGATTTCCCAATATGCAATATGTGTTTATGTACTATCACTTAGTATTGTGTGAGTTTGCATGCCTAGGGAATGAGATTATGAATGTCTGTTTATCCAATTATCAGTCTTGTGAAATGAACTTGTTTTGTTATTTGTTGGTTTACACCCTTTTTAGATATCAATTCCTTTACAGCCTTAGTTAATTCATCAAGAGCATTAATCACTCCATTGTGTTTTTTCTTGCACTCTTGGCATTTGCATGCAGAACAGGAGCTAGAGCTAGAAGAAGCAACACCAGCAAAAGATTGTCTACCCATGTGTGACAATTTTATAGTATGCACACTGAAAGGGGTGTATCCACCACCAAAGTCAGGGGTGTGTCGACCACCAAAATCAGCATCACCAGTATGACCATAGTCATGGTCATTTCTTGATTGAAAAACTATAAGAGCATCACCAACACCATCACCACCAACAACAATAGCAATACCAACACCAACACCATCATTACCAACAGCAACATCAATACTATCACCACCACCACCACCAACACCAACACTAACACTAACAGTATCAACAACAACATCAGCAAGAACCAAATCATCCTTTCCAAGTGCTTTTCTTGTGATGGCTATTGCTCCAGCCAATTTCTTTTTTATCAAGTCTACCTTAGGGTCTGATTTTGTGTCAACAATCCCTAGAGTAACAAAGAATGGCATTTACAATTTTTACTGTGTAGGAATAAGTCAGGGATGCACAACCTATAATCAAAAGTAGATATATTAATATCAAATATTAATTAGTTATAAAAGTAGATATTTTAAAATCAACATATAAGTTATAATAGATTGATAATAAGGATTTAGTCTTCGATCGGGAAGTTGGTGGCAGCGTATGATTGATAATAAGGATTTAGTCTTCGATCGGGATTCAAGATTAAATCAGCAAGAAACTCAATCTGACTCCTAGGACATTCCCAAGTTATCAGTCAGAGTATGGTGTCTCATAGTGGTAGAGTTGGCAGCAAAAGGGATAGGTAGACTTGGATTGATATGGGGTTTTGGTAAGGTGTATGTTGAAGGATCGAGTAGTGTAATTAATGGTGCATTTCTCTTGATTTCTCATATGATGGTATGGAATGGATTTGGGTCGATCGATGATGCCTACCAGTACGTGTGTTTATATTGATTCTACTCTTACTATACCTTTTGGGTATAGTCTGGTTATAGGATCGGTGATGTTTCATAGGTACAGGATGACAGTGATTCTTCAGCAGCTTCTACTCTTGTTTCCATGGTGGGAGTTGCGTCCTCTTACATTTCTATTTTACTCCTGTAGTAGCTCTTGTACCTGTTTAGACTAGATCCTAGGGAGAGTTATTTTCCAGTTTAGAAAATGGTATATTGTATTTCTTTTGTAAGGCATTTTCCGGAAGTTAAAAAGGTTTACAATTGTTTTCATGTATAAAAATGAGGTTATTTATTGTTATACTTTATTTTCACAATTTACTTGTTGGATCGGGTGGTAAGGACTTGCCTATCTAGGTGCTTAGAATAGGTGCCCGCACGGCCTGGTAGTTGGGTCGTGACATGGAATCAGACCTACAGTTGGTCATCTAGACCAAAAACCATGAGAAGAAACCACGAGTCGTGGTTGTGTCTACGAGTCGTAGACTGGATTCGTGGAACATGAAGTCGCAGTTTTTAAACAGTTTTTTGAATTAAATTGCTGGGTTATTTTGGTAATTTCTCATCCTTTTAAGTTTTAACTCCTAAGTGAGGTCATTTTGGACATTTTTAGTAGGGTTTCATCCCTAATTAGCCTAAGTCCACTCTCAAACTCTCATTCAATCCTAAAAAAAGAAAGGATCTCCATTCTCCCAAGCTCCAAGCTTCAAGCTAAGGATTCCACCTTCAAGTCTCCATCTCTCTCATCCTAGATTAAGAAAGCTTCAATTCAGGTATGTGGATATTCAATAAGGGATTCTTTCACCCTTATGCCCAAACCCCCCAATTTTTATGTGGATTTTCCTGAATTTCAAATTAGGATTCATATCCAATTTTCATGGGCTTTTCTATAAATTATTTTCTCAGGATTTTACTATGCAATCTAATTCTAAATTGCATGATTTTGTATGGGTTTTGCAAGTGAATTCCTACTTCATGAATTGAAGGCTTAGTCTAGCCAATTTTGCATGCATGGATTGATTTAAGTAAATTGACATATTTTATAGCATGATCTCATGAATTTCAAGTAATTGTATGCCTAGTTCCTATGTTTTATGAAGGTGCATGTGATTATGAAATTGAACTAGTACCATGCAAGTTTTTAATCTATGAATCATTATGAAAGACAAGACACCCGATGTGCCATCAATACTCATGAATTATTTTCTAAAACAAGGTTTGTGAGTATTATGAAGATCCAGGTTATGAATATTATTACGGACAAGTTTTGACATCTAGATATATCACATGTACGTGAGCCTCATGTTATGTTTTTAGAGTAGTATTTAGCACCGAGCGATGAGTGTTCTAGATAACCCAAGTCCAAAACTACGTTGCCACCATAGGTTCCCCTCCGTAGCTTATGACAGGATGCTTATGACATGGTTCTAACCTTGACCAGTTAGGACAACCTTTTTTAGTGTGGGTGCATGACACTGGACTCTATGTAGCTCAACATGGTTTAATGTCGATTAAGAAAAACTCCTATATGAATATTTTCAAGCTATGAAGTTATATGATATTCTATTTTGAAGTTGGGCTTCTATTTCATTTCTTGTGCTTAAACTATGATATTTACTCATGTTTTCTCTTAGCATGGATGAACTCAATTTTAAGCATGTTTTAAGTATGTTTTTACCATGTTATTGTATAAATTCGCATACTCGGTACATCCTATAGTACTGACGCATATTTTTGCGCTGCATCCTATTATGATGCAAATTCAGGTTTCCATTCTCAGGCTCGTGGCTAGAGACCGACGGTTATCCAGTATTAATTAGTGAGTCCTCATCTTTTGAGGACTAGTATGATTTCTAGTTAGTAGGCTCCTTTATTTTAGTACTTAGAGTTAAGTGAGGTCTTGTCCCAGCAACTCATTATGTCTTATGTAGAGGCTTTTCGGACATAGTTAGATATTCAAGATTTTATGTTTCAGATTGCGATATTCCTAGATCTTATGTTTATGTTGAGTTAGTGTGCTTATCCTTTCGTTATGCTTCTGCTATTGCTATCCATGTTATATTATATCATGCTAAAGCCAAGAGTTAACTTGGGATTACTTGTGATCTCGGGTCCCGTGTTACGTCTAGGGGGTAGCCTCGGGGCGTGACACAAAAGATCCTTAGGGACCAAACTCATTGCGGGGCAATTACTTACCCAATTACTAAGTTCCTGAGACAATATTTTTATTAGTCGAAGCATCAGTATGGGTCATCCCTGATGCTCATGTTGGCCCTGCCACTCGTAAGGTCAGCGGAGTTCACGAGTCGGTTTGGATTTATTATTGGTCAAAATCAAAGCTAAACTAATATAATAAATTTTTAAATTATTAAAATCAAATATAATATAATATAATATACATTTATCGATTTGGTTATTATCGGTTTTGGTTCAAATTAGTTCAGTTGTTCGATTATTAATCATACATGAAAATAAAAGAAATGATTCATTCAAAAGGAAAAAAAAATACAACAATTGAGTCAATAAGGGGAAAAAATCCCGAGATTAGCATATAAAACATAACATGACGTACGTCTAATACAAGATGTTTAAAATATAAATAAATTTTGATGAAAACATATACTCCCTCCGTTTTAATTTGTTTGACCTATTTTGACTTGACACGAAGTTTAAGAAAGTAGAAAAGACTTTTGAATCTTGTGGTCATAAATTAAAGATATGTCAAATGTACCAAAATACTCTTTAATCTTGTGGTCTTAAACATGTCATGTGGAAGGTTAAAATTAAAGAGTTGCTAAAAAGGGGAAAGAGACATTCTTTTTGAAACGGATTAAAAAGGAAAGTAGGTCAAACAAATTGAAAACGAGGGAGTATAAGATATTGAAAATTGTTTATAAAAAAATATATATTATGTATACAAAATTTTAATAAAAGATATATAATTTGTCGGTTTGGTTCGTTATTTCCTCGGTTTTTTTAACAAAACCAAAACCAACTCATATATTATCGGTTATTGAAAATGTAAAATCAAACTAAATCAAATAAAAAATAATTTGATTCAATTTTTCAATTAAATTGGTTTGTACCCAAACCATGAACACCCTTTCGTACGGTTGATCTAGGTCGTCATCTTCCATGTGTGTCCTTCAAGATACGGTTAGTAGTTAAATCGAATTCCTCCCATACATAGCAAAAATTCTCCGGAACATTACAACCAATAAAAAATTTCTTTCTCCTTACTTTTCATTGTTTAATTCACAAGCATAAGCATGTACAATAAAAGAAACATATGACAAACAATGATCGAAAAACTAACAAAACAAAAGTGGCACCATTTGAATTACAGAATTTTAATAAAAATTTTGCAAGAATTTTCATTAATTTCTCACTAACGGCAAAAGTGAAATAGTATTTTTGATCTCTTAATTATTGATAAAAAATTTAAATCCTTTTCCTCCTAAATAATCATAGTAATTGAGAATTATTAATTGTTTCCCCGCCATTACAAACACATGTGTTATATTAAGTTAATATTATTACTCCACTAGGAAACTTGTCCGGGCGAATCGGTTATAAAAGATGATGGTTAACAGATTTCGAATAAATTCATAAGTAAATATTCATATAAAATATAAAATAATTAAAAAGAAATTTACGAAAATCAAATATTCATATTCATATAAAATAAGAATAAATCATAGAAAGAACATATAAAAAGATAGATCATTCTTACAACTTTAATCATTAAAAATATAGAAGAAAAAAATATGAAACCAGTGCACAATCTTCTGAGCTCTTGTCGGCAATAACTCCCACAAATCGATTACCTATTGAATAGCCTTCATCTTATTCTTCGAATCAAACTAAAACATGAATATAATAAGCACAGAAAATATAACAATTTAAAAGACTAATGTGGTCATTTCTACAAAGTATTACTATATTTTTATTTATAGGACTATAATATGAGATATCAAATAATGTCTTTAATATGACTATTAATTATTTTAAGGTTATGATAATAAAAGGTTGTGGGTGTAATAAAAATAATTAAAGACCATTAAGTTTTACATTAAAGAAATGACTTTTCAACTTTTTAACATTGCATATTTAATATAATTAAAAGAGTTAAATAAAAAAAAAATATAGCACATAAATGAGGAGAAAAGTAGAGAAAAACACATACAAAAGATAAAGTGTATTTCTTGGTCAAAGAGATGTGTTACATCATTTTCTCTATTTCTAACTTTATTATTATACTAGTTTTCGAACACGTGCATTACACGTGTATTTCATACTTATTAGTATAAATTTCTTAAAATAATGAAATAATATTAGAATAATCGTGGGATGATGAGTTATATGAAATCTGAAAGGAAAAAGTGCAAGCTTAAATTGATGAATGATGAGTCAATATAATTAATATTTATTATCATTGCAAAGCATAAATCTCATTGAAAATTGCAATAAAATGAAATTGAAAGGACATTCTTCATTTTCAAGAGCCAAAGAAACGTTTCTTTAGCAATATTATTTTCAACTACTTCCATTCACCATGATAATTTATAGTGGTACACAATCAACAAATTATATAATTGTCTTTTTTTACACAGTTCTTCTAATATATATAAAATGTTAAGCTTAATAGTTATATTGTTTATGATATTTCAACAGCACATATATTAAATACGAATACAAATAACATCAACTATGATTACAAATGTTTTATGTCTTAAAATTTGTGCCTTGTCTTTAACAAACTGCACCCTCCACCTTTTTACAATTAAATATATAGCAAGAAGTTGTTACAGAATGAAAGTAGTATATATTTTATAAAAAATCGATCACGATATATCTTCAATAGCATGGGCAGTAGATTATTATCGATTTCATGGCGTACACCTATAAAGAAATTGCGGTTATTTACCACGAAAATACTTGAATACAAATCATAAGCAAGAACAAATTCACGAATTAAAATTTATAACAGATAAGAGATATATACTTTAACCCAACAATAAGTAATACAAACTTGTGATATCAGAAACATCAAGTGGAAAGTTAGGGGTGTACAAAATCGAATCGTAAATCGAACCAAACCGCAAATTGAATCAAATCGCAAAAAAAATCCGACTAGTGGTTTGGTTTGACTTGGTTTGGTGTTGGAAAAAAAAACCCGACTATAATTGGTTTGGTTTGATTTTAACTAAAAAAAGTCAAACCAAACCGAACCAACCCGATATTACATATATACTATTTTTAAAAATATTTTATACATAAAAATATTTATTGTGATGTAATTTATAAATATTTCTTTAACTTTTTCATAGTTTTTATCTTTCAATATGTTATTTCAAGTTTAAACTTAGAATTTTAAATGGTTCAATAAGTCTTTTTACAACCTATAGATATTAGTAACTCAAATAAAACTCAAATCAATACGAATGTTAACAAAAGATTATTCAATCCAACACTAGGAATGACAATCATGTTAGATATTTATTTTTTAATTTTACATAAATGCATAAACTAATTTATGTTTCTGTTTAATATTTAGTCATGTAGTTAATACTTATTAGACTTATTTTAGCATGACTTAATACTTTTAAATTATGATTATTTTTATTATGACTTATTAATATGCAATATTTATTCCATGCGATTACATTATTTTTTTGATTGAATATTTTATTGTCATCACTCACTTCATAAATTTCAAATAAAATGAATATATTGTGTTATTTTTTTAAAGAAATACCTTAGATAGTTGTATTTTGCTCGGACTAAAGAAATATTTGAAGTACAAGTTAATTATATATTTGTATGAAGACTTTATCGGAAAAAACCTGAAAACCCCGAGGAAATCGAAAAAATCTGAAAAAACCCGAGGTTGGAAAAACCCGACTTTTATTGGTTTGGTTTGGTTTATAAATTTAAAAATTCAACACTAATGATTTGATTTGGTATTTAAAAAATGTGAACCAACCCGATCCATGTACGCCCCTACGGAAAGTAATGAACTTGGGTTCTCCATATTGTATAAATTGCGAAGATTTAAAGAAGTGAGTATTACAGAGCCCCAAAACTCAATGACTGTATATAGAAATAAAATTGCAGAATTATAGAAAAGGAAAAAGTTACCAAGTTTTCAGGATGAAGATCTAATTACACCTCTAAATTGGAGAATGAAAGTAATTATGTATATAAAGAAGAGGAAAAAAGTTAAAATAGAACAGATATTAATAAGAATTAGTCAACATCACATAATGTTTACCTCATAACCCCATATATCTAACTTTAAGTCTTTCACATTTCAAGATATTTCTCCTTTTCATTCACCATATATTAAGCAACTAATGGAGAGACCATAAAATATATTCACCATTCTCAGAAATGAATCTTATTAATATATATTTAACTAATTACAACACCTCAAATTCTCTTCTCACGTTATAAGTTTATGTATTGAATTGGATATTAATATTATTATTGATAATTCAAAGTATAAAGTAATAGAATATTAATTAGTAAGTAATGGAGGAGTAATTCATTTAGCTAAAGCCACCAATTAATACATTATACTCTTTATCTTGTGATTTCAGTTTTACATATGTAGTGAAATAATGAAAGATTTAAACTATTATAATTGCTGGAGATAATGCATAAGTACCACTCTAAATTATGAGCGAAATTTCAGAAACACACCTAAACTTAACATATGTTCTATTACCCCCTGAACTCATTTTTTATGTATTTGTGTGCTTCTTTTGTGCTGATGTGACAGAAAGAGTATATCTCACTCTCTCAAAGAATTACTCTTTCTTTTTCTTTTTCTTTTATTTTTCTCTTTTTCTTTCTCTCTCCTTATCATCACCTCTCCCCCAACCCCTCCCCCTCCCACCACTACCCACCCCTTACCTCAACCTCCACCCCACCTACCACAAATTATTTTTTATTCTTCACCCCAATCCCCACCCCCTAATTTTTTTAATTTTTTTTTGGAAATAAAAATTAATTTTTTACATAAATATATTTTTTTTTTTATAATAGTTTTAGTTTTTTTTATACTCCCACCCTTACCTTTCCCCAACCCCTCAACCTCCAACCCCACCCACCCTAAAAAATTTTAAAGAAAAAATATTTCTTAAAAAAAAAAAAACTTTTTTTAAAAAAAATTAAATTTATTTTACTCCACCCCACCCATCTTACCCCACCTCCTCCAGCCCACTCAAATTTTTTTAAAAAATAATAATTTTTTTTGTACCCCACCCACCTAACCAACAACTCACCCCTCCACCTCCACTCACTATCATATTCCATACCCACCGCACCCCCATCCACCCCAATCTACCCCCTAAAAATATTTTCTACTCTCTAGTCAAATACTAAAAATATTTTTTGAAAAATATTTTTTTACTCATTAATCAAACACTATTTTTTCACTAACCAATCAAACATGAGAAAATAAGTAAGAAATCAACTTATTTTTCATAAAAATATTTTCATTCATACCAAACACACCTTAAGTAAGAAAAATATAAAAGAAAATAAGAGATTTAAGTGAGATATAAAGGAAGAAAGAGATAAAGGAAGGAAGAAGAAAAAAATAAAGAAAAAAAATTCAGCTGGCCGCGTGTGCACGACACTCTGTGCAAGAAATTTGATTATCTAATTTCAAAGCGTAAATAATTATATTTCAAAAGAGTTCAGGGGGTAATAGGACTTTTGTAAAATTTAGGTGTTTCTCTGAGATTTCGTCTATAGTTCAAAGTGATACTTATGCATCAATTACTTTGACTCCCAGGTTTGGATCACTAATTTAACTTGTTTTTTGGTTATCTTCATTAGAATTTATATTTATCACTTTGTACATAAGTATTAATATAAAGTATTGCTTGATTGTAAGGATAAAAAAATCATTTAATTTTATATGGACAAAAGCTAATTCATTTTGTTCTTCCCTAAAAGTTTGTATTAATCAATTAATTACAGTCACAATAAATCAAATACGTTGTTAGAATTTATCATTTTTCACTTCTTAATGAAATTTAATTGTGAGTCCTTTTAACTTCTATCATTAAGATTATTCATTTACAATATACATATAATGATATGATGTAATAATATTATTATAATTAATGTGTATTATAGTTTTGTCCATAATATATAAAAATATTTTTTAATAGAATATGATACTATTTATGATTAATTGGTATTTATATTTTTGTCCATAGTGTTATAAATTTATAGGGGCATTTTCGTAATTCAATTTTTAACTTTGTGACTTTTCACTTTTAGAATAGTATAGATATAGATAGATATAAATTATAAGCATAAAAAATATAATAACTTAAAAGACTGATGTAATCCTTTCTACAAAATCTTATAATATCTTTATTTATGACACTATAATATGAAATATCAAATAATGTCATGAATATTTTATAGATTATGATAATAAAAAGTTATATGAATAACAAAAATAAAGATCATTAAATTATACATTAAATAAACTTTAAAAAATAATTTTTTAAGTTTCTTGACATTGCATATTTATATGTTTAAGAGAGTTAACTTAAAAGACTGATGTAATCCTTTCTACAAAATCTTATAATATCTTTATTTATGACACTATAATATGAAATATCAAATAATGTCATGAATATTTTATAGATTATGATAATAAAAAGTTATATGAATAACAAAAATAAAGATCATTAAATTATACATTAAATAAACTTTAAAAAATAATTTTTTAAGTTTCTTGACATTGCATATTTATATGTTTAAGAGAGTTAGGAGTGAGTTTTTTAGTTTTTAATATATCACATGAATAAGAAAAAATAGAGAAAATTACAAAAAAAGGAGAAAAAAGATAATTATATTTTTTGGCCAAAAGAAATGTCACGTCACTTTTTCTATTCCTAACTTTATTATTACATATAGATTATTATTTTTCTCTCATTTTTTTGTCTTTTCCACTCAAGAATTTATCCAAATGAAATAAAATTAAGGTTCCTACACAATCTAAAGGAGGGTTCTTTGAGTTAGTCAAATTAATGACTTAAAAGGACCATGTTATCAACATAACTTAATCAAATTATCTAAAAAATATAAAAAGAAGCAAAATAATAAAGAAAAAAAAGTAATGAATTTTTGGCTAAAAAACTGTGCCACGTCATTATATTAAAAAACACGATATATTTCTATGGAGAGAGAGAGAGAGAGAAAATATTTAAAAGGTAAAACTTTATACAATGAAATACTAATAAGTTTATGTTAGCAACAAAAATAATCAATTCAAGATATTTTTCATTGTCCTTGCTACACAAAGTGTAAAATTTTGTAGTAGGGTCTTATTCTTGGAGGGTACATGTCTTGTATTTGAAGAAATAATTAATTGAAAATATTAAAATAAGCTACAAAAATATTTAAACATATGTACTTCACCAAACTAATTTAACCATCTCTCTTGATAAATCTTTCAAAACCATTAAGCTTCCTTCTTCATCTTGATGAACTTGTACCAAACTAATTTGACCATCTCTCTTTGATGAATATTAAACCACCATCAAACATTCTTCTTCATCTTGATCAACTTGCGTTTGGCTATTATGACGCAAGAAGAAATTTGAAAAAATATATTTTTGATCTTCATCAAAATAATGGCCATATTTGTCACATCACTTTTTTTATTTCATCTCTTTTGATTATTAAACATATGGTGGATGAATAAAATGAAAGAAGAAAAATTAAAAAAAAAGAAAGAGAAAAAGATATATTAATAAAAAAGAAGAAGGAAAAAATGAAAATGTTCATCCAACAATTCAATAGATCATTGTTATTTATAAAGTGGTTAAACCATAAGAATTAAGTAGAAAGAAGTTGAGAAGATATGTTATTTAAGTAGAGAATATAAATAGATAGAGATTTTTTGTAACTCATGAGATATAAATAGATATAATAAATATGATATTTCTTTAATTATTAAGTAAATTAATTAATAAAAGATGAAGGAAAAAATTTCAAAAAAAAAAGAAGGATAAATATGAATGGAGGCCATAAAAAGGTGTCACATCATCAAGTCTAAAACCTTCATTATATATATATATATCATATATATATATATATATATATATATATATATATATATAATACTTGAGGGTAATATATTGAAAAAATGTCCAAATATAATATATTTTTCATATAAAGAATCAAAAACACACAATTTAATTAATTTAAAATTAAATGTATTGAGTTATACCAAAATCAAATTTAATAATAATTGGAGGATAAAAATACTAATTTTAATAAGTTAATACTCCCCTGTGAAATTATTACTATTTAATAAGAATCAATAAGCAGGCAACAGAGCGTCAATATATCTGTTTCTATTGTCTGCTTATTTATTTGTGAGTCCGATCTTCGTTTTAATTTATTTATCTTTTTTAAAATTTATTATATATTTAAAAATACGTAAAAAAGATAAATTACAATAACTAACAATCTAAAATATTTAAAAGACATAAAAAATTTGATTGACTGTCCAAAGTTTATCAAATTCACATAAATTGGGATAAAAGAAGTAACATATATTATTTAAAAATGATGTAAAAGGGCTATAGATCACAATAATTAATAATTTAAAATATTTAAAAGATATAAAAAAATTAACTGACTCTAAATTTTGTCAATGTCAAATAAATTGGAGTAGAAAGAGTAACATATATTATTTAAAAATTACATATAAAATACCATAAATCACAATAATTAACAACTTAAAATATCTATAAACTATATAAACAAATTGGGGTGACTTTTCAAATTCTATCAGCACCACATAAATTAGGACAGAGAGAGTAACATATATTATTTAAAAAATTTATTAAAAAGTATTATAATTTATAATAATTAATAATATAAAATATTTAAAAACTATAAATAAAAAAAAATCGACTCTTTAAATTTAATCTATATTACATAAATTAAAATAAAAAAAGTTGAATATATTGAATCCGTGCCTTGCACGGGGTTTTTGTATCTAGTTAAAAAAGAAAAGCTAATGTTCCCCACATTCTGTCGAATTGACACAAAAGGGAACTCCCCCCACAAATTCAAAAGAAGGGAAAATCGATTTCTCCTTTTATCTTATTGATTTTCGTCCTTTTCTCAAATGTGGGTCAGAAAAAAAATACTAATATTATAAACAATAGTTTTTTGTCGTGCACCAGTTTCGACATCCCTCTGTCCAAAGAACTTGCATGCATGACTTTTGTTAAAATGGGAGGTCAATAATAATGCAATTCAATTAAAAAGAATTAAAAAAAAAAAGCATCAAACATACACAATAGTGTGGATACGTCGAGAATTTTCTTTCTGGGTTCTTAGTTCAAAACTAGATACAGGTGCTTTATGTGCTAGCACACACCTAATATATATCACTTTTTTTTAACTTAGTTATATAACAAAATTTGAAGAGTTAATCAAAATATATTTTTAAATATTTTAAGTTGTGTATTATTGTAATTTATTGTACATTTTAAATCATTTTTAAATAATATATGTTACATCTTTTGTTTCAATTTATGTGGCTTTGATAAAATTTTCAGCGTCAACTAAATTTTTTGTCTTTCAAATATTAGATTGTTAATTATTGTGATTTATTTTTTTACATAATTTTTAAATATATAATAAATTAAAAAAATAAGATAAATAAATTAAAATAGAGAAATTAATGAAAAATGGTCAAAATATCCCTAGATGCTGAAGCAGGCACGTTGACCTCGTGCCTGCTTCAGCCGTGTAAACTCCCTCTTATTATATAAGCTAGATACAAAGAGCCCGTGCAAGCACGGTCCCAATATATGTTATTTTTTATCCCAATTTATGTGACACAGATAAAATTTGAAGAGTCATCAATCAATTTTTTTTTACGGTTCTAAAATATTTTAACTTGTTAATTACTGTGATTTATAACACTTTTTACATAATTTTCAGATAATATATGTTACTCTCTTTGTCCCAATTTATGTGGCATTGTGAAATTTGGAGAGTCAACTGAATTTGTTTTATATAGGTTTTAGACATTTTAAGTTGTTATTATTGTAATTTATAGTATTTTCTACGTAATTTTTAAATAATCTATGTTACTCTCTCTACTCTAATATGTGTCATTGATAGAATTTGGAGAGTCAACTAAATTTTTTATATGTCTTTTAAATTGTTAATTATTAAGTATGATTTATAGTACTTTTTACGTTATTTTCAAATAATATATATTATTTCCTATGTCTCAATTTATGTGGCACTGATACAAATTTCAGAGTCAATCAATTATTTTTATATTTTTTAAATATTTTAAATTATTAATGACCGTGATTTATGTTTTTATATAATTTTTAAATATATAATCCTTAAAAAAATAAAAAATAAAAAATAAAAAATAAATAAATAAATTAATAAAAATAACCAAAATATCCCTAGATATTAAAGCAGACATGTTGACCTCGTACCTGATTCAGCCGGTAAACTCCATTTTATAATATAGTAGTACGTAAGCAGGGCAAGTAAGTCTGCAAACTTGCACCACACTGTCACATGTAACATTAGGCCTTCCTCGTTCGTACAATTCTCTAATTCTATAAGTAAATGACTCAACACTCAATCAAGTGCATCATTTAGCCTGCTTGTAATATGTGTGTCAATTGATAATATATATTAATTTAAAAAAATATGTACATAAAATATTTAATTTTATGAAAAAATCACGGATTCATGTGTTTCAAATTAACATGTAACTTGGCCCCTGCTAATCCATATTACCAACATGTTAGGAATTGTTTCTTTCAAACCCTAACCACAACAAAAACAAAGCAATGATGAGGGTTTGATACGAATCTAAATGGGAAAATGACGAGATTAACAAGTAATTAACAAACTAGATAGAGTCACAAGGATAAAACTAGAAATAGAAGGAAGGGTGAATAGGCCTTAGAAGAAAAGAATTATTATGTAACAAGTAACTAATATTGATCATTAGAATCGATCCAATACATGAATCCAAAAGAGGTTCAATTAAAAAGATACAAAGGAAAAATATTCCTAAACAAGCACACAAGGAGTATATTCCTTATATTATTAAAATTAATAAATAAATAACTAAATAGCCTCTATTATTGTTACACCATGTATCGCGATCATGCTTCATGTTTAGTCATCGTGCTCCATGGCCTGAAACTTTCACCCACAAACGTGAATCTTGTTCTTCGCTAATACGGTCATTGATTGTGCATCGCTATTTTGCCAACCCGATCACAAAGTCTACTGGCGGGTTGGGAACTTCCAAAATCTAGTCATTTTCACTAAAGCCAACCATAACCACACCTTCATCGGCGTCGGACAGCTCAGTAGGAGAGTTTGGTTTCTTTAGTAATAATCCCACAAACAATTTATGATGTTTAATTTATTTTGGCTTATAAACACTTTAAATATACGTAAATAAGCTAAAGAATGCTTATAGCCTGACTTGATGACATGCTCACAAGAATTAACTAAACTCCATCTCAATCTTTGAAAAAGTTACTTCTCTCCGCTTCAATTTATTTTTCTTATCTTTCATTTTTAGTTTGTTAAAATAAATCTTTTTTAAATATTTTTTTAATTTTAACCTTTTATGTGAAATATCTAAGATTATCAAATAATTTTTTTTTGATATATTTTATATATTTTTAATTAAGTATCATAAGAGTTAATTTTTTTTTTCTTTCTTAAAACTGTATTAAATTGAAATGAGATAATCATTAAATTAAAAAAGAGGGAGTTAATAGTAATAATACTCCAACGTTGGGGGACATTCGATTGGATTGACACGAAAGGGAACTCCCCCCACAAAGTTAAAAAGAAGGGAAAACCAATTTCTCTTTTCAATTTTCGTCGTTTTGTTGGATGTGGGGGGTGTTACAGCGGTGGTTTTGGACCCATTAATGAAAGTACTCTACTATACTTGCCAAGGCCCGGGAAGGTTTAGGAGAAAAAAATGGGAATCTAGTTCATTATTAAAAAAAAAAAATTATAATATTTTTATAAGAATTGTTTTTATACGTAATTTTTTTTTATTTTTACACATAAGATCTTAAAAAATCACTTAATTTTAAATTGTAAGTATTTTTTTTATCTTATTTCCTCGGTTTAGCACGTTCCAACCCTTGATGTGGCATGTGTTCCCAAATAGAAGAGCGTGCAAGTTATCAAATACGTAACCTCTCGTTACTTCCAGTATCTTCTCGTGTTGCTTTTCGGCACCTCACATTTGAAACTCAGAAAAGAACCTTTATGAACTCAAGTCATGTTACTCTCTCCGTCCAATAATATTTATTCATTATTAATTTTATATATTTTTAAAAAAAGATAAAATATATTAAGATTTTTTTAAAGTTGATCGATATTTAGAAGTAAATACTTAAAATTTATGGGAGGCCTATTATCTCACGAAACTATTTTCAATCATAATAAATATATTTTTTTGATTCATTTTCAAAGTATGTGTAATCTCACATTTGAGGGGCACGTGAATGAGTAAAAATTCATCCCCAGACCAATATTTTAGTGTCATGTGACATTATTAATTTGAAATTTCTCTTTTTATTAAATAGATCCACTTTTCATCTTCTCCAAACCTCCATTGATAGCCATTGGAGAGCTTTTCATCTAAAACCAAAAAAAAATTTAACGAGAAATAGCTAGAACCTTAAAAAAAAAAATTAAAAAAGGTTGATGGTTATTATAGGAGCTGTGATGATGGTGGTTACATTTGAGGAACTTTTGGGGTGATTGAGGTGAAGAAAGAGAGAAAAGAAAAGAAAGACAAAGAATAGAAATCAAATAGCAAAAAAATAAAAATAAAAAAGATTTAAAATAAATATGACATATGACAAATGATGATTGGTGCGTGGTTTGCACATAGGTTTTTACAACTGGGAATGAACGAGAAAGGAGATACATATGATACTTTAAAATGGTTCTGTGGGGTAATAGGACTCCCGCAAACTTTAGGTGTCTACTTTCAAATGTCGGCCAACTTTAAGGGGGTGTTGATGCATTTTCTCTTTAAAAAACTATAAATAGGATGATAATTTTACCATTATCATCCTTTAAATATAATAAATACAATATCTTGAAAAATATAATAGAAAAATGACTGTAATTAATGATAAGGGTAAATTAGGAAGTAAGTGTAAAATTATTTCTTGATTTCATAAATTGGACAAATATTGTTGGATATCTATTTTTAATATAATGGACAAGTAAAAATAGACGGAGGGAATATACGACTCGAATCTTTGAATTAAACCTAAATATATGTACCGATGTACGATCCTTAAATTTGTAGAAAATCTATTTAAATATTTGAACTCACTCTTGCTCTAATTAAACACAATATTATGTATATATTTGTTTCTATTAGACACAACTAGACTTGATTGACTGCGCAGTATTTGAGCGTATGAACATTTTCTGATGTAAAATAAAATAATAATATTCTTTGTTAGCTAGGGGTCATGCTAGCTTGCAGTCTGACATCCTTGCCCCTGACACAGGTTCATCCGTGCTCCTGAGGACTCTGGCGGGTTTCGTTCATTTTTGACACGTCACCTAGGCGGGTGCTTCATTGTTTCTTTCTATATCAAGGCGTCTTCATTCTTTATAGCGAAAAAATCTTTGGGGCCGTTCTCCCAACTAGGGGTGGGCATTCGGTTATTCGGTTCGGTTTTTAAAATTTCGGTTCGATTTTTTCGGTTTTCGGTTATGGAGAAAGAGGTATCGAAAACTGAACCGAATTAAATTCGGTTCGGTTCGATTTTTCCGATTTCAATTCGGTTCGGTTTCGATTTATAAGATTCGGTTATTTCGGTTTTGGGCCTGCTTAATGGGCTACTTTCTATTTGTAAAATAGGCTATTTTTTTAAGTAAAAAAATAATTCACGTTTTTATACTTCAAAAATGAATCATTTTTAAATCTAATGGGCGCTTGTTGATAGTAGCAAGTCTAGTAACAAAATAACACATCTCACATTTTTTACTTCAATGAACAGATGACAGATCTCACGATTCACGAATTGACTGAAAAATGTAAACAACAAGTAATAGCTATTGCAAATTGCAATGATTCCTGAATGTATTTGCTATGAGATATTGAATTCAACACCATCTGAAATTGGTGTTGACTATTGATTACTCCCTCCATTACTATAACTAAAGAGTTAAGCACTAAGCACTGCTTAGTAAGCAGTAATTGTATTGAGTAAGCAGTAAGCAGAAAACAATCAAACATGTCCACAAACTATACATCATTTTAGTAAGCAGTAAGCAGTTCTCCAGAAAATATGTCCACAAACTGGACCCACATTGCACATCACAGTTCACACTAAAACAAACATGAAAATAATTTAATACAACCATCAAAACAGTAGCAAATTAGTAGCAACCAGTAGCATAAAAATAGTAGCAGCTGTCTTAAAATACAGCCATCAAAATACACACTTAGCAGTCTAAATTCATCACCAAACGAGCATTAAAAACAGTAGCAACAGTCTCAAAATGAGTTAAAATACTCAAAGTTGAAACCATAAGCTTAAGTGCTTAACGACTAAGGCGAACCTGCCTCTCTTGATTCTCACGACACCTCTTAATGTGTTTACGCAAATCAAATGTGCCAAACCTTTTTAGATGACAATTAAGAATCAAACCACATGCCAAGCACTTTGCTTTACGCCCTTCTTCATTATCTTGAATCACCACATAATATTTCCAAACAGGTGAGGAGTAAGCTTTAGGATTAAGAGGCATGGTTGACAACTTGAACTTGAACGGTGAACCTTTAAGATAAAATCAAAAAGTTAAAACATAACTTTCAAGATTAAAGAAAAAAATTCAAAAGAATATGACCAAACAAATAAAGTATTGAACTCACCACTACTATACTAGCAAATTGCAATCATACATCAACAATGCAAGAGTCTCTTCCACTATTTGTCATCTCTAAAAATAATTTAATCAAATATGTCATAAAACATAAATAAGTATATTGTGTATTGTAAAAACTAAAAAGTAAAAACACACTAAAAATACAAAATCTTACCAAGTTCAATTTTCTCGAAATACTTCAAATTTTCTTCAACACAAATAGGAGTAGTCTCTTCTCTAAGTCAATCTTGGACACAAATAAGCAATTGCACACATTTAGGAATCAATGAACTTCTAAATGGATCAAGAATACGATCACCCGTGCTAAACGCACATTCTGATGCCACACTTGATATTGGAATAGTCAATACATCACGAGCCAACTCCGAAATAACTGGAAACCTAGGAGTATTGACTCTCCACCAATTTAAAATATCAAAATCATCAGATTCAGGCTCTTGTTCTTCACTAATATATTTATCCAACTCTGATTTGGCACCTTCACTTTCAGAATCTTCCTTTCGTTTCTTCAAGTAAAGCTTTGCTCTCAAAGTCTTTGCTTTCACATTTTGAGAAAGGCTAGAACTAGTTGAATCAGATGAGTCAGATGAAGTATATCCAGCTGAAGATGATTGTTGTTTAGAGCCTTTTGAATATTTACCAACATACTCTTCAAACAAAGCTTTCAAATAAACATTCACTTCGTCACATACTATTTTTCCCTTTTCCTCCCCTAATAGCTCTTCAAGTGCAAAGCTAACATACACAAACTTATTACGAGGATCCGACACAGAAGCAATAAAAAATATTTTGTTCATCTTTTCAGGAGTACCCCAATATATTTTGAACTTTTCTTTCATCCCCACAACCATATCACGCAAATTAAGATCTTCACTTTCCACACACTCTTTCAAATATGCATCAAGCTCACATATATCTTCAAAATGAACATTACAAGTAACATACCGTGAACCTGAAACCTTTAAGGTAAGCTCATAAAATCTTTCAAGAAACTTTATCACATTTCTCACATTATGCCAATCATCACATTGGAGCGAACCTGCAATACTTCCATCCTCACAAACATCAGTAGAGAGGTGAGCATTAAAATCACCATCATAAAGATCAAACCTATCAAAGGCCTTCTCAAACTTTTCTGCCGCCTCCAACATCAAGTAGGTGGAGTTCCACCTACTAGGCACATCCAATGATAACATCTTATCACATTCTATCTTTTGGACTTCACAACATTTCTTAAAGTTTCTTATTCTTGCAGGAGATGCTCTAACATACTTCACCATTTGTCATACCCGTTTGACAGAAGGGCCAATTTCTTTCAAATCATCTTGCACAATTAAATTAAGTATGTGAGCCATACATCTCACATGGAGATGCTTGCCATTCATTATGTTAGTTCCCCACATATCTAACTGTTTAGACAATTCTGTAATTGCAACATTATTTGAAGAAGCATTATCAACAGTAACAGAGAATATATTGTCCAAGTTCCAATCAAGCAAACCGTTACTTATAGACTCTGCCAAATGCTCACCCTTATGGCTAGTGATAGGACAAAAATTCAATATTCTTTTATGCAGTACCCAATCTCTATCAATAAAGTGAGCAGTCAAACACATATAATTAATCTTTTGTATCGATGTCCATGTATCTGTGGTAAGACAAATTCTTGGTTTGACTTCTCTAAAAGACCTCTTCAAATCTTGCCTCAATTCACCATAAATATCATAACAATCCCTTGTTATTGTTCTACAGGAAGGAATGCGAAATAGAGGTTGAGCCTGATTCATAAACTTCTTAAAACCTTCCTTTTCTACAAAGCTAAAGGGAAGCTCATCCACAATTATCATCTCAACTAAAGACCTCCTAATTTTTTCTTGATCAAATTTCCAAATTGGTGCATCCTTAGATTGTAAGTTCAACTTTGTTTGAGTATCAGGCTCAGTGGTTCCAATGAGAGCTTTATATTCTCTACACCTACTTAAATGTTGTTTCAATCCTGTTGTTCTATGTTTAGATGCATTAGCAGCATAATCTTGCTTACAATGTCTACACTTTGCTTTACAACATATACCATTTTCAATCACCTTATCAAAATGATCCCAAACAATAGATCTAGGTTGCATTTCTTTTCTTTTCCTTGTAGTCTCAGTGTCAACTGAATTTTCACTACTATTAGGTAAGGTACCAGTTGAACCAGCCTCACTAACTCGACTTTGATCAGCCATCTATGTGAAATCAGAAAGAAAAATCAGAATGTAATCAACTAATATACACTAGACAGCCTTAAGCCCTTAACAGTCAACCAAAGTGTAATTCATGTGAAATCAAGCTTTCAAAAAGACATAAATGAACTGGACAAGTAGAGAATTTCAACTTTTTTCCAACTTCAACCAAATATTCTCCAACCCCTTACCAAATAGGTTGCTTTTTTATTATAGAAAATTAAGGTTCTAAATCTCACACCAAATAAGTTTAATCTGTCACTAATATCACCTTTTTCCAATATCATCAAAGAAAACTAGCAAAGAAAAGAAGAAAAAGAAAAGAAGAAGAAGAGAAACCAAAGAAATTAAAAAAATAAAGGGTCGTCGGCGTACCTGAAAGTGTCGCCTGTGTCGGCACCTGAGACTGAGAGGCTGAGACTGAGAGACGCTGGACGTCGTCGTCACCACACGCTGGTCGCCGTCGCCGCACGCTGGTCGCCCGTCGCCGCACGCTGGTCGTCGCTAGAGAGATGACGAGAGAGAGACAGAGAGTGGACTGAGGGAATAGGAAGTAGGAACTTGGGCTTGGGCGGTGGGCTTAAAAATATTTTGATTTTTCGGTGGACTTGGATTGTGGAGTGGACTGTGGAGTGGACTTGAGAGTGGACTGAGTGTGCTCACCCTTATAAATATTTCGGGTTTTCGGTTTAACAGAATAATTGAGAATGCAAAACCGAAAACCGAACCGAATTATTAAAAATAAACAAACCAAAATCGAATCGAAAATCCGAAAACCCGAAACTGAAAAACCCAATTAATTCGGTTCGATTCGATTTTTTGATTTTTCGATATTTATGCCCACCCTTACTCCCAACGCAACCTTCTCGGGAGACGTCACATTTTCTTGATTCGATTTCCCCCTATACAATTTCTCTCATTTTTCTTTGTCTAAATTAGATTGACAAAAATAATTTTTTCTTCTTCTTTTTTAAGAGTATAACTTTTTCTATACTTCAAAAGAGTGGAAGTCTTTTTTTATACTTTAAGAGCGAAAGTTTTCTATAAAAAATAAATACTCCCTCCATTTCAATTTATGTGGCACCTTTTGAACTTTACGATTCAAACAAATTTTTTATTGACCGTTATTTTTTTATATATCTTTTGAATATTTTGAATTGTCAATTATTGTGTCTTCCAGTACTTTTTACATAGTTTCTAAATATATAAATTTTATTTCAAAAAAATAAAAGATTTAATATCTAAATTTACTGTCAAACTTAAACTATTTAATTCTCAAAATGCAAAAAATATTATATAAACTAAAACAGAGAGAGTATATTTTTTAGGGTTCGATTTCAATAAGTATGAAAGAATATGGACTATTTTATTACAACTTTTCGTGGTATAACTGATTCATGTTATGTAATTTAGTGCAAGTATATACTTTTGTAAACATAGGAACACGATATAATGCAAAGTTCAGAAATCAGTATCGATAAATCCTGCCACGTTATGCGCAGACCACATGTCCATCATTTTCGTCGTTCTCACCTCCACTCGTGTCAATTCTTAGTGGCCCCTCCTACTTTGCTCTTTATCCAATTATACCCCTTAATGTTGGGTCATTCACACGAATGTCCAAAGTGGAATGATTTTTAATTTTTGTCTTTTAAATTAGTAGTTTTTAATTTTTGTTTTTTAACACTTTAAATAATAAAAAAGTGGTCAAATATTTGTAGTATCAAAAAAATAAAAAATAAAAATTACAAGATAAAAGTTTATATTTTCTTATTACTAAAATATAATTATATCGTTTAATTCCTGTATAACTCATGTTGTAAATGCATAAGTTCAATTTATAATCCACAAGTTATATAAGTCTTACAAGATACAATTTATTTTTTACAGAACTTATATCGATGAAGGCATAGTTCAGTTTCAAAACGTTATGTATTAATAAGTTCATAACTTATGATTCCTATATAACTTATGCCAATAGATGCATAAGTTTAGTTTCAAAACCCACAAAGTTATTCTTTAAGAGACATAGCTTATTCCTATAGAACTTTTGCTGGATAAGGTTGGAGCGCTCTAAACTTATACTTTGTGAATTAAATATTGCACAATTTATGCTAAATAAGATAAAGTTTTTAAAGTTTATCCCTTATAAAATTAGGTCATAGTTAAAGATACTTTGATCACAAATATTCTTTAAATGAGCAACAAATACAAAAATTTAAAATTATTAATTTAAAGAATAAAAATTAAAGATCACCCTAAAATAAGGATAATTCATTGGAAAAACTTAATTTTTATTAAACAAATTTTGAGAATATGATCAACCAAACTATAAGTCATCTCAATAAAAAAAATTATAGAGTAAATAAAAAAAGAAAATTTTCAAATCTCTATAAATAAAAAAAAATAAACATTATAAAATAGACGTAAAACTAAAAATAAGTGTGTAAATAACTAGGGAACCGAATCTCCCGTTGCTTATATTCTAAAGTATACAAGTCTAATCATCTCTTTGTTTTAATTTGTTTGACCTATTTTTTTTAGTTCGTTTCAAATAAAGTACTTCTTTCTTTTTTTAGCAATTTTTTAATTTTAACTTTCCCCTTGACAATGTTTAAGACCACAAGATTAAAGAGCATTTTAGTATATTTGATATATTTTTAATTTATAATCACAAAATTAAATTTTCTCTATTTTTTTAAATTTCGTCCAAATCAAAATAGGCCAAACAAAGAGGAGTACATTCTTTTTCATCAATTTGTTCAAAATTTTGCATGGCTAAGATTCTAATTTATTTTTTCTTAAATGAAGGAACATGGCTAAGATCCACTATTAAAACTAGTAGCCATAGCATATGGTTATGCAAGGTGGGCCCGCATTCACTGTCAAAGCGCCATGTGTCTTTCAACTTCCACAAAATCTCTCTATATATACATCGCCATGGCTTAGCCAACAGGCAGTGCCAGTGGAGCTCTTAGCATTAAGAATATACTTTGAGCGTCTTCTTCGCTTCGTTAGTTACAAGAAAACAAGTTTCCCTCTTTTTCAAATTTTTGTGTTTGTGTGTGAAAATGTTTATTGAGAACTTTAAGGTTGAGAGCCCTAACGTTAAGTACACAGAGAGTGAGATTCACTCTGTGTATGATTATCAAACCACTGAGTTGGTTCATGAGGAAAAAAATGGGAATTATCAATGGACTGTTAAGCCAAAAACTGTCAAATATGAATTCAAGACTGATGTTCATGTTCCCAAATTAGGGTGTGTGTGTTTTGCTTTTTTCTTATACCAGATCCTTCATTTCTTAAAAAAGATTGAAACTTTAAACAAGATTTGAGAAATTAAAATCTGGGTGTTTTCTGTTTTGTAACAATTTTTTAATTTCTGGTAGGGTAATGCTTGTTGGATGGGGTGGAAACAATGGTTCAACCTTGACTGGAGGAGTTATTGCTAACAGAGAGTGAGTTTCTTCTCTTTTTCTTTGTCATGATTCTTGCATAATATTTGGATTTAACATACTTTTGTTTTGTTTAATTTCTTCCCCTAAATAAACTATGGTTGTTGTTGAAAATTGGCAGAGGAATTTCATGGGCCACCAAGGATAAGGTGCAGCAAGCCAATTACTTTGGCTCTCTTACACAGGCGTCTACTATTCGAGTTGGGTCTTTCAATGGAGAGGAGATCTATGCCCCCTTTAAGAGCATCCTTCCCATGGTAACCTTATTTGTTTTGAAATGGCACTTTTTGGTGGTGATTGTTATTTGTACTCCCTCCATTTCAATTTGTTTGTTGTGTTTTGACTTTACACGGAGTTTTAGAATGTAAAGAAGTATTTTGAATTTTGTGATACTAAATTAAGGACATGCGGATCTTGTGACATTAAACAGGGTCACGAGGAAAAGAGATATTCTTTTTCAAAACGGAGTAAAACAAACAAATTTCAACATAGCAGTAAATTCCTTTTCTTTTTTCCAATTGATAATGAAATAGGTCAACCCAGATGACGTAGTGTTTGGAGGATGGGACATCAGCAACATGAATTTGGCAGATGCCATGGCAAGGGCTAAGGTTTTTGACATTGATCTGCAAAAGCAGCTGAGGCCCTACATGGAATCCATGGTCCCACTCCCTGGTATCTATGACCCTGATTTCATTGCTGCTAACCAAGGCTCACGTGCCAACAATGTCATCAAAGGAACCAAGAAAGAACAAATTGATCAAATCATTAAGGATATTAGGTAAAAAGGGGTTGTTTTATTATGTCACAAAGTGTATAGTTTTCTTTGGTTTTAATTAGAGTGTGCTAATATTGTGCTGTTTTGGGTAAATAAGGGAGTTTAAGGAGAAGAACAACGTGGACAAGGTGGTGGTCCTATGGACTGCAAACACCGAAAGATACAGCAATGTGGCTGTTGGTCTTAATGACACCGTGGAAAACCTCTTTGCTGCTGTAGATAGAAATGAGGCTGAAATATCTCCTTCCACCTTGTATGCTATTGCATGTATTCTTGAAAATGTGCCCTTCATCAATGGAAGCCCACAAAACACTTTTGTCCCAGGTAGTCCTATTTCAAATTAAAAATCTTGCTTTGGGAAATCAGTTGTGTGTTAGTCTTATGTATTAAATTGACTATTGCTGAAAATTTCTTAGGCCTTATTGATTTGGCCATCAAAAGGAACACTTTGATTGGTGGTGATGACTTTAAGAGTGGTCAAACCAAGATGAAGTCAGTGCTGGTTGATTTCCTTGTTGGAGCTGGTATTAAGGTACATATGACTTCTGTTTCTAATTTCACAGAGCTTTTAAAATGTTGAACCACCTTATACACTAATAATAAAGCAAACTTGATATGTGAATATGGGATTCTTGAAAGAGGAAAGTTGAGTAATGGTGAAACTTGTGTTTTTGGTCTATATTACAGCCAACATCAATTGTGAGCTATAATCATTTGGGTAACAATGATGGAATGAATCTGTCTGCCCCTCAAACTTTCCGCTCAAAGGAGATCTCAAAAAGCAATGTTGTTGATGACATGGTTTCCAGCAATGCCATCCTTTATGAGCCTGGGGAGCACCCTGACCATGTTGTTGTGATTAAGGTAATAATTACTAAATCATTTCACAATGTTAAAAAAAAAAAGACGAGGCACAATACTAATTCTAACTTTGGGATTATGGGATTCAGTATGTACCATATGTGGGAGACAGCAAGAGGGCAATGGATGAGTACACATCAGAGATCTTCATGGGCGGAAGGAACACCATTGTTTTGCACAATACCTGTGAGGACTCTCTTTTGGCTGCTCCAATTATCTTGGATTTGGTCCTCCTTGCTGAACTCAGTACCCGCATTCTACTCAAAGCTGAAGGAGAGGTCTGTTTCTTTCTCACTGACTTTTATACTCTTACAATTAAGTTACGATTACATTGAAGTACCAGTTGGTTTGTTCTGAATTACATGAACCACGTCTTATTTTCAGGGTAAGTTCCACTCCTTCCACCCCGTGGCTACCATCCTCAGCTATCTTACCAAGGCTCCTCTGGTAAGTTCTCTTGAAGTTTCTTTTCATTTTGTAGAAATAGCACCAAAAGCAGTGTGTAGCTACCAGGTTTTTAGTTCATAAGTTGCTAGACTGAATAGTTAATTGGTTGGGCAATACCATAATATAATACTACAGGATGTTCTCATTGTGTCTACTCTAATAACCTGAAAATTTTGTGACCCCCTTGGAAATGGTAACACAGAACATTTGTTCCTTTCTTCCTACACTAGCTCACTCACGCAGTCATTTGGTCGCATCAAACTTTGAGCCTAAAGAGGCTTCATATTAGTCACAAAGGTTGTCATTATCATCATCACATGGACACATACCTTGAACCTAAATTTGTAGGAGGCGGCACACTAGACTCCAGTCTTGAAAGGGCAGGGGTAACCCGGTGCACAAAGCATCCCGCGTTTTAGACTCCAGTCTTTAGCTCTCTTATATATGACAGCTCTAAGATGAACAGTTTTTGATGTTTGTGTTGTGAATTGGCAAAACAGGTACCACCAGGTACACCAGTGGTGAATGCCCTTTCAAAGCAGAGGGCAATGCTTGAGAACATATTGAGGGCTTGTGTTGGACTGGCACCAGAGAACAACATGATCTTGGAATACAAATGAAGATGATGGGATCTCATAAGAAGTGAAAGGGCTCCAAGAAGCTGTGCAGCAGAAGAACCATATTGTCTTTCTTTACTTTTATTTTTGTAATCTTTTTCTTTTCATTAGTACTATATAATTAGCTAAATGTCAGCAACCCTTCGAGGTATAGCTGTTGTTTAATGGCGGGCCAAGTTGAATGTCATTATAATTTCTTTGTTGTCTTTGTGTATTGGCCCTCCATTTACATGGAGTATTAGCGTTGTCTTAGCTCATTTAGAGCCAGTAACGCCTTTCTCTACTGGAAATACAACGTCTAGTCTTAATCTAAGTTTTCCTCTCTTCTTTCTCTTTTGCTCTTTTTAATTTTCCTTGGGAAGCTTTTTGCTCCCTTTTCATCTGTTACCCACTGCCTCTTATTCAGAGCGAGATTTAAGTGATGACAATGATCTTGTGGTAACAGCCAAACAGAGTGAACCTAAGCAGAGGAAAACTGATTTTTAGAGTGAACAGTATGGAGGATATTATTAGAAAGATAAGGAAAAAGTATGTGGCAACATCAAAGATAAAAAGATGTGGGACAAGGAGAGAGAGGTGTGCACAAATGATAAGAAGACTGAAGATAGAAAGTAGACAATTATTGATGTTTTTATCATTCTTGCTAGCATATTCAAACATATCCAAAAGCTATTCTCTTATTATGCTGTATATTCTTCTTTATCTTGTTTGAGAAAGGTAATATAATTGTATTTCCTGCTGCTCTTTCTTATCAAATTTGCATACACAGGACTAAAGAGAAGCAGGTGAAGATGGCTTATGCTGCCATAACTTCTTTCATGGCAACACTATCCCTACACCTTGGGTGCCAAACACACATTAGTGGAGATGCCAAAGAACTAATGGAAGTGCTCTATGGAAAACTTGATTCCTTGAGAACACTTCTTGAAGAAACCTACAAGATTGTGAGAGATCGTCAGGCTCTGAAAACCCTGGAAGCCCAAACAGAAGAGATTGCATATACTGCTGAAGATACCGTGGAGTCAGAATTGGGAGAACTTACACTCTCGGAAATCAAAGAGTCTCAAGGAATAATTATTTGTAAATGCTTGCATCAAGTGATTGAAAATGTTGATTTCGTAAGAGAGGAGTGGATGAAGATGAAGAACACATATGGAAACATCAAAGATAAAAGACCGCAAACTTTTGATCTTGGTGATTTGTCGTCACAGCATGTTCTAGAGTCAAAGAATATAGTGGTGGGTCACAACTATGAACTTGAGATGTTGCATGATCAACTTGTTAGAGGCCTTGGAGGAATGAAAGTTATCTCCCTAGTAGGAATGGGGGGAATCGGGAAGACAACTTTCGCAACAAGGATTTTCAATGAAGCAGTGATAATGTCTCATTTTGATGTTCGTGTAAAGATCACTGTTTCGCAAGAATATGATGTGAGAAATTTATACCTTGGCCTCCTTCATTACACTTCCTCAAGGAGTGAAGGACTTGAGGAGAAGAATGATGGAGAACTTGCAGATTTACTTCAAAAAAGTTTGAAAGGTAGGAGGTACTTGGTGATTGTTGATGACATATGGACCACAGAAGCTTGGGATGACATAAGCATGTGTTTTCCACTTCACAACAACGGAAGTCGAATCCTATTGACCACACGGAACACAGAGGTTGCTGAGTATGCTAGCTTAGGTGCACCTCCAATTCAAATGCGTCTGTTGACTTTTGATGAATGTTGGAACCTGTCGTATCAGAAGGTATTCGAGAATGAATGCATATCCCCCGAATTTGAGGAAATTGGGAAAGAAATAGCCAGGAAATGCCAAGGATTACCCCTAGCAACTGTTGTGATGGCTGGGGTTCTCTTAAAAATAGATAAATCACTTGATGAATGGAGGAAAGTGGTTGAAGATGTGAATTTGTTGATGAGCAAAGATCTTGACCATTATTGCTCAAGAGTGCTTGCCTTGAGTTATTACCACTTGCCTTGTCACCTCAGAGCTTGCCTTCTGTATTTGGTCGCCTTCAAGAAGAGTAATGAGATTCCAGTCAGTAAGCTAGTCAGATTATGGGCTGCAGAGGGGTTTGTAAAGGTAAAGAGGGATGAAAGCTTCGAAATGGCTGCAGAGAAGTGTTTGAAAGATCTCATTGATAGAAGCTTAGTTTCTGTCCACACGTGGAGTTTACGTGGCAACATCAAGAGCTGTAGAATTCATGATATGGTATATGGATTTTGCTTGGAGGAAGCTCAAAGTACAAACTTCTTGAACATTATCACGGAGAACAATGTCCAGTCTCGAGGTTCACAGTCCCTCTTCCTTTTCCCTTCACATCAACGTCGAATCCAATCTAGTTGGATGGACTATCAAATAGACTTTGATGATGGTACAGGTTCTAAAGTGCGTTCTCTTATTGGTAGTATTTCCTATACCAAAACGCTAAAGTTCTCATGTTTTAAGCTACTCAGGGTCAGTGGCGGAGCCAGAATTTTTACTAAGAGGTATCAGAATATAAAGAAGTAAATTCACGAAGAAGCCAAGGAGTGTCAATACGTAATATATATACATAAAAAAAAAATTACTACCCAGCTATATAGTGTAATTTTTCGACGAAAGGGTGTCGGTCGACACCCCTCAATTACATGTGGCAATGAATTTAAAGTGCCAGTTGATATGTTCTCACATCATATTCTTGCGAAACAGTGATCTTTGCACGAACATCAACTGGCACTTTACTCGTGAATTTCAGTGCGGCCATTACGGTATAAGCCAATTGGTATAGAAGGCTTATTTTGCTTGAGATATCTAGCTTTCTTCGTGCATGAACATGCAAATATTCCAGCCATAGCTAAACTCAGGAATCTACAGAGTTTAATAATTCAGCATTTTCAGCCAAAATCACTGCGCCTTTATTTACCAAAAGATATTTGGGGGTTGTCACAATTAAGTTATCTCAAGTCAAGCCTGATCTTCTTGGGCGATCCTCCACCTGAATATAGGTCTCTTGCTTTGGAACGCCTGCACACTCTTTCAGGGTTGAATCCTGCAGGCTGCACACCTTCTGTCTTAGAAGGAATTTTAAATGTAAAGAGGCTGAAAATTTGTGGTACCAAAGATGACTACATACTAAGTCGGTCAGGCAATTTTCAGTACTGTGACCTCAGTCATTTACATCAACTCGAGAGTTTAAGTGTTGTAGTACATAAGAGGATAGGATTTTTGTTATCCCAAAATGCAACTTTGCGCCTTCCTCCTGCATGTGGCCTTCCACAGAATCTGAAAAAGCTAACGTTGGAAAGAACGTTTTTGCCATGGGAGGAAATGGCGACAACTTTTAGTCAGTTGCCTAAACTTGAAGCCCTCAAACTAATAAAATTTGCTTGTCTAGGCACAGAGTGGGAAACAATTGAGGATAGGTTTCCTCAATTGAAGCTGTTGCTACTCGATTGGACCGATCTAGCACTGTGGAAAACCAGCAGTGATCATTTTCCATGTCTCGAACGCTTAGTGTTGAGACATTGTCACTCATTGGTCTCCATCCCTGAAGACTTTGCATATATAGTGACACTGCAACTAATTGAGCTAGACGAGTGTAGACCTTCTGTTGTGGCTTCCGCCAAAGAGATTCAACAAGAAGTTGGAGACAACGTCTTAGATGTTTGATGTGCCGCCATTTTACGGCACTTTCGACTCCTTTAAACTAAGAACAATCGTACGTTTTCAAGCAACCGTTGTCGTTTTTGATGTTTTTATGTTATATTTGTAGGAAAGGGAGACAAACGTAGAAAAGGAAGGAACTACGATCAAAAGCTCGCCACTGCCTAAGAGTGACGGCCACCATGACGGGCCGTCACACACATGACGGTCCGTCACAGTGACCGTCAAGTAGAAGAGCATCACTGCCTAGGAGTGACGGCCACCATGACAGGCCGTCACCCATGTGACGGTCCGTCACAGTGACCGTCAAGAGTTAGCTGCAACACTGCCTTGGGGTGACGGCCTCCATGACGGTCCGTCAAGATGGTGACGGTCCGTCACCCCAAGCCGTCAAGTTAAGACAGTCGGCGACACGGAATCCGAGCGTTTTTGGGTTTACTTCCTGGACTCCTATAAATACCCTATGTTAGGTTTATTTTAATAATTCAAGTTTATTTTTCAAGCTTTTTAATATAGTTTTCCCAATAGTTTTAGGAGAGAATTGGAGAGCAAGAAACACGTTTTCCTTGTCTTGGAAACGCGTTCTTGATTTGTTCTTGAGTTGTTCTTGAGTTCTTGGTTTCTTGTTCTTGGAATACTTGAAGATTGTTTCCATTATATTGTAAGGATCTTTTCCCTTTATTATGATTTTGACTTTCTTTTCTTCTTCTTCAAGCATGATTAACTAAAACTCTCACAACTAGGGTTGTGGGAGCCATGGCAAACGTAGCAAGATAGATTCCGGGTAGCGTCGGGTTCAATATATATGTTGTCACGTTGTTAATCATTCATTATGTCACGTTTTCTAGTGGTTGCAAACATTAGAACTTGCCTAGGTTTAATTTGCTTGAGTAAAGAGATTAAAACCGGGATATTTGATTAACGACGAGGATTCGAGACTGCTAACTCTCGTCTTATGATTAATGCTGTAACTATATTAATCTACTTGATGTTTAGGATTGAAATCTAAAAGCACACCTTTTCAAGTTCGAGAGAATTGAAAAGTAAATTTATCTATTTGGTTGAGAAACGTTTAGACGATACCATTAATTCAATCGCATCGTGACACGCATATAGAAAGAACCCCGTTAAGCCTAGAATCGACTTTGTTACTAACGCCATGGTAAACACTTCCCTAGTTCTCTCTCTCCTATTGATTATCATTCATACGTTAAGTGTTTGTTTTGTTTACAAATATTGATCACAAACCCCCCCCCCCTATTTACCGGAAACTATTGACGACTAGTCACATACTTCACTAAAGGCTTAATCTTCACCATATTCTCTGTGGGATTCGACCCCAACCTTTGTTGGGTTCTATATTTGACTACGACCGCTTACGCTTCGTTAATTTGAGGTGTAGTTTGGGCGTTATCAAAAAGTGGCGCCGTTGCCGGGGAATACGGTTGTTAATTAAGTCTGGTGTGTTTATTTGACTCTTAGTCATACTTTCCTGCTTTTACGTTTTTTGTTGTTTTTGTTTTTGCTAGGGTACAGAGTTGTGCATGCCAAGTACCCGGCGCTCGGGTGAATCAACATTACCTTACGACCCCGAGCTTGCTAGAACATTGAGGCGGAATATGGCAGCACAACAAGAAGCAGCACGGATCGCTGCAGAACTGCAGGCCCAACAAAATTTGAATGCTGGAGGTCTGCAGCACGATCTTGAGTTGCATGATGAGGATAATGATTTAGATGGAGCTGGCGCTACGGGCGCCATTGTTGTTCCACCGCTACCGCCCGGAGCCAAGTTCAACATCACTAGCACGATGATCCAGCTGTTGAACTTGAGAGGAGTGTTCCGAGGTGCCGCTGGGGATGATCCAAACCAGCATCTGATGAATTTTGTGGGCATCTGCAAGTCGTTTGAACTGCCGGGCGTGAGTCAGACAGCGATCCGGCTCATGTTGTTTCCGTTGTCTCTGTCTGATGAGGCAGCATTGTGGTTGACAGAGTTGACCCCCGACTCTATCGCAACTTGGGGAGAGTTGAGAGGAGCTTTCCTAGAAAGGTTCTTTCCTCCCTCTCGGATGATACAGTTGAGGGACGAGATTAGCAACTTCAGGCAGCAACCGCACGAAGCACTGCATGAGACTTGGTTGCGATTCAAAAAGAAGATAACACAATGCCCGAACCATCAGTTGACCGATAACTTTTTGATGCAGACGTTCTACCGGGCACTGAATTCGGTTACCAAGCCGACGTTAGACAACGCAGCAGGTGGTGCATTCATGGGTCTCACCTTTGTTGAGGCCACAACTACTTTGGACAGGCTCACCAAGACCAACAGGGCCTGGCACACACGAGATTCAGAGGTTGCAGCTAGCACCTATACCGCTGGTATGTCAGCTGAGCAGCGCAGAAGAGACGAGGAGCGCTACCAAGACATGGCGCATCTGAAAACGCAGTTGGACCTACTGACCAAGCACTTGTTCTCAGGAGGTATGGAGAAGGTACAAGCTGTGGGTTCCCAAGGTATAGAGACTGAGGAGGCGAATTACTTGGGGGGTTTCCAGGCCAATGGCCAAGGAAACCAAGGTCGGAACTACCAGAGAGACAACCACTATGAGAAAGATGGTTATAGAGATCGCGATCAAGGAAACTGAAGGAATAACAATGATAGAGGTGGGTTGTATATACCACCTGGTAGTCGAGACAAAGCTAGCAACGAGGCAGGGACGTCCAAGCTAGAGAACATGATGGCAAAGATGCTGTTGAAGGTGGAATCGACTGACTCTGGGGTAAAGGAGATAAGGACTGAGTTATCGGCCATGAGTCAAGTAGTGGAGGCGCATTCCACCGCGATCAAGAAATTAGAGCAGCAAGTGGGACAGATCTCGGCATCTCTAAACCCAAGGAGGACGGGTACCTTGCCGAGCGACACCGTTCAAAATCCGAGGAAGGATGCGAGTTGTATGGCAATCTCGACAAGAAGTGGTAAAACGTTACCAGAATCACATCCGGTAACTCAAACTCAAGGTGATGTTGCGGATGATGAAGAGGCGGTAGAGGAGGAAACTCCAAAGCCCGCAGAGAAAAGCAAGGAAGCTGAAAAGCTTCCAACTATGATGCCTCGACCACCACCTCCTTTCCCATAGCGTTTGAAGAAGAAGGCTGACGATGGTAAGTTCCTGAACTTCATGACCATGCTGAAGCAGATTTCAATAAACATACCATTGGTGGAAGCGCTGGAACAAATGCCCGGTTATGCCAAGTTCATGAAGGACTTGATTACAAAGAAGAGGTTGGTAAGTTTTGAACCAGAAGACAACCTCCACCACTGCAGCGCTATTTCTTCAAGGTCGCTAGTCGAAAAGAAGGAAGATCCAGGTGCTTTCACTGTTCCCTGTACTATCGGGAAGCTCAACTTCGGAAGAGCATTGTGTGATCTTGGTGCTAGCATCAACCTGATGCCGCTAGCGGTCTACAAACAATTGGGTTTGGGAGCTCCTAAACCGACGTCCATGAGAGTGATGATGGCTAACCGTTCAGTAAAGCGACCGGTGGGAATATTATCTGATGTGCTGGTCAAGATTGGTAAGCTTATATTCCCGGCCGACTTTGTGATCTTGGATTGCGAAGTGGACTTCGAAGTTCCCATAATCTTGGGACGACCATTGTTAGCCACAACAAGAGCATTGGTCGACATGGAGAGAAACGAGCTGACCTTCCGATTGAACAATGAAGTGGTCAAGTTCGATATGTCCAAATTGATGAAGCAACCAAGTGACATGAGGGTGGTCGCGGTCATCAATGCTATTGAGGAAGTCCCTGCGGATGTGTATCCTGAGGAGAAGGGTTGTCTTGAAACCCGAGCTGTTATGAAAGTAAGGTCGCGATCACAAGAGGAGAAGTAGGTAAAGGAAAGCGGTGAAAGATCAAGAAAACAAAAACACCGCAAGAGAATCTGCAAAGAAAGAGCGAAGAAGTTGTCGCGACTAGCGATGGAGCCCAAAGAGGAAGCTGGAACGCCACACTCCATCGAGTTCTCTTGTTTTGGAGACCCTGGCGGTCTCCAACATCGTTCCAGAATCTGAGTCATATCGACTTCACAGGTATTCCTTTATTCTCACAGTTTTAGTTTTCATATGTATGCATTGGGGACAATGCATGAGTCTAAGTTGAGGGTGTGGGGAAACCTGTGAGTCACCACCGAGGGTTTTTGTTGCCGAGTTCTTTTCCCTCCGGTGTGCTATCTAGTAGAACCGGCATGTTTAGGTTGTTATTTTTTTAATTTTTTTTTAGTGTCTATAGCAAGCATGGCGTTTTTCTTGTTTAAAAACGAGGCCCTTTAAAAATTTTCTGGTTTTGAGCTTATGTTGAAACGATTGACTGTCTGGATCCTTGTATGTCATTGTGTGATTATGAGTAGAATGAGTATGCTTAAGGCGAGCGGTTGTTTGATAGTTGGTAGCGATATAGTTTCTTGGTGCCAAGAGCGTGTGAGATTATTGCTATAAATTCTTACTCTGTGCATGCATCTAGAACTTTCCCGGTCTATTTTGTTAAGTTCGAAGTTTGGTTGCTTAGGAAAGGATCACAGGTCCTTTTTGCGTGCAGTCCACTTAACCTAAAAGACCGTCCAAATATAAATAATCCCTTGATCCCTGTTTGAGCCATAATTGATCTTATTCTTTCAATAACCTGTCACCGTTCCTGTTTAACTTTGAATCCCTATTTTGGCCCTGGTCCTTCCTTGGACATCGTGCACCTCAACGCAGGCAATTAGCCTAAGTTGAGGGTGGCTACTATAGAGGTAAACCCTGTTTTGGCCCTGGTCCTGCCATGGACATTGTGCACCTCAACGCAGGCAATCAACCCAAGTTGAGGGTGGCTACTACAGAGGTGAATGATAAGAAAAAGAGGATGAAGAAGACTGGTTGGGAATAGAATGAACATTCGGGTATGTGCCTAAGAAAAGAAAAATAAAAAGAAGTGAAAAAGATCGAAAAAGTAACAAAAAGAATTCTCAAAATAAAGAGGCCGCACCTGTAGCTAGAGAGAAGGAAATAAAAAGGCGAATAAGGATGGACAAAGTAAAGTATGTGGTAGGAAGACGTCGGTAGTTCCAAGGAGGGCTTAGTCACTAACCCCTAAATGTATCCTACCTGCACCTGAAGCCTCATTACAAGCCTAAACAAGTCCTGTAGTGATCCTTAGCGGCTTTCTGAAGAACTGAAATAGAATAGTAAGGGAAAGCCTATGGTATCGCATGTGCATTGTTTGAAATCGTTTGTGAGTGTGAGCGCTTACCTAGTCCCAAATCTTGTGTGTGGGATTTCTTTGTGGTGAGGGCACCAAGATGTCTGTATTGTCTATTGATTGTTAGGATAGCTGCGCGTGGGTATGCATAATATTCTATCATATCGGAATGACATGTTTGGATCCTTGCAAGTTAGTGTTTCATACATTTGTGTGCTACGAGGGAGCTTGAATTAATGTTGAATGACCATGAGTTGCTAAAGACACGAGTTTGTTGCTTAGTTGAGTCGTCGTGTTATTGTTTTGTGTCATGTTGCTTGAGGACAAGCGAACGTCTTAAGTTGAGGGTGTTGATGTGCCGCCATTTTACGGCACTTTCGACTCCTTTAAACTAAGAACAATCGTATGTTTTCAAGCAACCATTGTCGTTTTTGATGTTTTTATGTTATATTTGTAGGAAAGGGAGACAAACGTAGAAAAGGAAGGAACTACGATCAAAAGCTCGCACTGCCTAAGAGTGACGGCCACCATGACGGGCCGTCACACACATGACGGTCCGTCACAGTGACCGTCAAGTAGAAGAGCATCATTGCCTAGGAGTGACGACCACCATGACGGGCCGTCACCCATGTGACGGTCCATCACAGTGACCGTCAAGAGTTAGCTGCAACACTGCCTTGGGGTGACGGCCTCCATGACGGTCCGTCAAGATGGTGACGGTCCGTCACCCCAAGCCGTCAAGTTAAGACAGTCGGCGACACGGAATCCGAGCATTTTTGGGTTTACTTCCTGGACTCCTATAAATACCCTATGTTAGGTTTATTTTAATAATTCAAGTTTATTTTTCAAGCTTTTTAATATAGTTTTCCCAATAGTTTTAGGAGAGAATTGGAGAGCAAGAAACACGTTTTCCTTGTCTTGGAAACGCGTTCTTGATTTGTTCTTGAGTTCTTGGTTTCTTGTTCTTGGAATACTTGAAGATTGTTTCCATTATATTGTAAGGATCTTTTCCCTTTATTATGATTTTGACTTTCTTTTCTTCTTCTTCAAGCATGATTAACTAAAACTCTCACAACTAGGGTTGTGGGAGCCATGGCAAACGTAGCAAGATAGATTCTGGGTAGCGTCGGGTTTAATATATATGTTGTCACGTTGTTAATCATTCATTATGTCACGTTTTCTAGTGGTTGCAAACATTAGAACTTGCCTAGGTTTAATTTGCTTGAGTAAAGAGATTAAAACCGGGAAACTTGATTAACGACGAGGATTCGAGACTACTAACTCTCATCTTATGATTAATGCTGTAACTAGATTAATCTACTTGATGTTTAGGATTGGAATCTAAAAGCACACCTTTTCAAGTTCGAGAGAATTGAAAAGTAAATTTGTCTATTTAGTTGAGAAACGTTTAGACGATACAATTAATTCAATCACATCGTGACACGCATATAGAAAGAACCCCGTTAAGCCTAGAATCGACTTTGTTACTAACGCCATGGTAAACACTTCCCTAGTTCTCTCTCTCCTATTGATTATCATTCATATGTTAAGTGTTTGTTTTGTTTACAAATATTGATCACAAACCCCCCCCTCCCTATTTACCGGAAACTATTGACGACTAGTCACATACTTCACTAAAGGCTTAACCTTCACCATATTCTCTGTGGGATTCGACCCCAACCTTTGTTGGGTTCTATATTTGACTACGACCGCTTACGCTTCGTTAATTTGAGGTGTAGTTTGGGCGTTATCAATGTTCGTGTCAGAAATACAATATAGAGTCAGTAAGTTGAATATTCCCGTGCTTTTACTAATAATTTCTTGAAATAGATCACTATATGACATGAAATACCTGATATATTATGGTAAGTTGTTGTTTAGCTTATTTGTCAAAAAAAAAGGTTGTGTAGTTTATAAATACAGTACTCTTCTGCATTGAATGTTCTCATACATATGGAAATAATGAAAATTTTAACAGCTCTTAGTTAAGTCATTTTAAGAAAGTTGATGTCAATCTTAGTCATGTGTAGTAGCAGATGGTCTGAAATGAACTAGTGATGGTATGGAATTCGGAGCTCATAGAAACACATTTCCTTAATAAATGAAAAAAACCATTTCCTGAATCAAATTGGGATTAAATATTTGGTGCTACTTCAGCTACTAAATCTGAAACTTGAGTTAGTCTAATACATTTAAAGTAGCAACCAAGGCTTGCGCAATGAAAGAGTTCTGTAGGGGATACATGACTTTATGATCCTTACAGATGTAGTAAAATTTTCTTTATGAAGTTTTGGTTTTGCAATGAATTCGAGACACGGTCTTTTCGTCTACGGTCAATTAGTTTTTTAAATATTAGTTTACTTACAGAAAATCATAAAAAGGCAAGGCGTAATACTAATTATAGAATTGGATTTTGGGATTCATTAAGTGCCATATGTGAGTGACAGAAGTACCCACAGTCAGCTCAAAGCTCAAGGAGAGAAATAATGTCTTGTTTTCATTCTCAGTGACTTTTAACATTTACAATTAGGTGCAATGAATTTAAAGTGCCAGTTGATATGTTCTCAAATTGCTTGGATAATAATGTCTTGTTTTCAGAGTAACCTGGTGGCTACCATCCTCAGCTATCTTACCAAGGCTCCGCTAGTGAGTATCCTTGAGGCTTCTTTTCTTTTTTTTTGGTTAAAATAACACCAAACGCAGCAATGTGCAACTATCAAGTTTTGGTTGGATAGTTGCAAGACTGGGAATAATTGATTGAAGGTCAATATAATAATGTGACGCTGCAGGATGTTTTCATTCATGTTCACTCTAACAACCAGAAAAAATTGGTGGCCCATTGTAACTTAGAAATGGGCAGACACAGCTTGTTAGTTTCTCCTAGCTTATACAGAAGCATGGTCACAACAAACTGAAGAGGACTTCACAAGAACCACAAAAGGTTGTTGTTATCATTACATGGACACATACTTGGCGCCTAAATTTATTCTTGGACATTCTTGGCTTTCAATCTTAAGCTCTCTTACATATGCCATCTTAGAGGAGAAGCTACTGTTTTATCATTTGTTTTTAAACGTTTTGTTGTGAATAAGTGAATTTGTAAACAGGTACACCAGTGATGAGTGCACTCGCGAAGCAGAGGGGAGTGCTTGAGAACATATTGGGGGATTGTGTTTGACTCGCACCAGAAAACACCACGATTCTAGAATACAAATGAAGATCCACATCCATGATGAGATCTCATAAGAAGTGAAGGGACTCAAGCAGGTGTGCAGCTAGATGAACCATATTGTCTTTCTTTTCTTTAATTTTTGTGATCTTTTCTTTCATTAGTACTATAATTAGCTTGAATGACAGCAAGTACTTCTTCGAGGTATCGCCTGTTTAATAGGAGAGCCAAGTTGAATGTTGGTATATAATTTCTTTGTTATCTTGTATGTTCTTTTCCTCTTTAGCAATTAATGTGAAGAACTAGCTGGTAGTGACCAAAAACGTACTGTCTTTGATGATTGATCAAGGAAATGAAAATTGTTATTCCAGCAGCTACCTCGATAGGCAGGCAATAAAAAAAATCTACTGCAGTAATGTTTCAAGTCCCCGGCCACGGGGGGCATTATAAGTATAGAATGCCTAACCTTCGGGTTTTGCAAAGGACTACTATGGTTTACTTGTGTTACTGCACAGTATTAGAAGACCCTATTTAATTTACTCTGCTTTACTAATTTTACTTTTCTGTATTGAAATAATAACCGAGTTAAAAGCTTGGATGATCACTCAATTTAAGGTAATTGGTCATTATATCACTCAATTTTGTTTTGTCTTTCAAAAATCACTCAATTTTGAGTAATTGACCTCTATAGTCACTCAACTTTGTTTTGTCTTTCAAAAATCACTCAACTTTGGCAAGTTAGCTTTCATGATCATTATTACCAAAGATATAATTTTCGATACCTATTTAATGGCACGTCAACAGTAAAAAAGTTTTAAAAAATATTTAAAAATTTAGAACTAATATTTAATTATTGAGTTCTCAATCAAATTTTTTATTCTTATTTTCTTGTTTTTAATTTATTTTTATTTTTCTTGTTATCGAATTTATTATGGTGTTTTCAAATTTTTTATTTGTAAAAATAAAATTTCTTGTAAAAAGGAAACAAGACTAAAAATAGTTTTATATGCTGTATCAACTAATTTTATATATACATATATATAAAAAAAAACTATTTGAGCAGTATCAACTATTTTCAACGTGCAAAAACTATTTCTTAAGGGATTAAACTGGAAAAATTGATCTATTTTATATACGATGAGAATTCTTTAATTTGTTCAAAAAATCTGTTGGATGTAATTAATTAACTTCAAAGAGTATTTTTAAACATAATAATAACGTCCGTCATGTGTCACTTCTTGTTATATGTTCACATATATTAAATAGCTCCTAATCAAATAACTTAAGAGATATACACTAAATACCGTTGGTTTAAATTTGGATATTTACTCACGGCCGGCACAAAGTATGACTCAAGGAATTAAGATCTCATAAGTCATCTCTAAAACTATTTTTAGTTTTTTTTTTGCCTTTTTATAAGATAGAGATGTGAAAGTACAACACTAAATCCCATTAATGAAAAGTAACAAGAAAAATAAAAACAAATTAAAAACAAGAAAATAGGAATAAAAAATTTGATTGAAAACTCAATAATTAATATTAGTTTTAAAATTTAATATTTTTTTTTCTAAAAGATTTACATTTGCACATCATTAAATAGTAGCGGAAATTATATTTTTGGTAATAATGATCATGGAAGCTAATAGCCTATTTGGCCAAGCTTATTTTTTTTTTACCAAAAGTGCTTATTTTAAAAAATTAAGGTGTTTGACCGAGCTTTTGGGAGAAAATAAGTGTGGGAGTAGCATAATCTGTTTTTCAGAAGCTAAAAAAGTAGCTTCTCCCCAAAAACACTTTTTTGAAAAGTACTTTTGATAAAAATACACTTAAAAGCATTTTTAAAAAGCTTGGTCAAACACTAACTGCTACTCAAAAGTGCTTTTTGAACTTATTGGCCAAACACAAATTGCTTCTCAGCAGAAGTGCTTTTTTAAAAAGCAGTTTTGAAATAAGCACTTTTCAAAATAAGTTGATTTTAGAAGCTTGGCCAAACAGACTATAACTTGGCAAAGTTGAGTGACTTTGGATAGATAAAACAAAGTTGAATGACTATAGAGGCTAGTTACCTAAAGTTGAGTGACTTTTGAAAGACAAACAAAGTTGAGTGACTATAACGGCCAATTAGCTTAAATTGAGTGATCATCCAAGCTTTTAACTCAATAATAACGTTTGCTCTAAACTCATTTGTATTTTGTTACTTATTATATATGATGAACAATAAATGAAGACACCTAAGGTTCTATGTGTTGTCAACCAATAAAATAAACAGGAAAGGGCCAAAACTATCTTCAAATTATTCGAAATGGAGCAAATATACTCTTTGTTTGATTTTGGTCTCAAACTTATCATTGCCGTTAGCACAAGGGACCACAATTGCGCTCCTACTTAACAACATCAACCCTTTTTTTCTGATGACATGACATGCAACGTGGCAATCCAACTAGGATATGCCACTCCACCTTGGCAAAATAAACTCACTAGGATGTCCAACTAGGAGTCATCCTCTTCAAAGTTTTTTACAAACTATGAGTTTCCACAATCTCCAAATCATTATTTCTTGTAATCTCACTATTCTTTAATTAAAATTATCCACTCATCAAACACTCAACAATAAAAATGATTAGAAAGGAGAAGAAGAAAAAATTGGATCGATGAATCCATACATGGTTTCTCAATGTCAAAGTTGCAGATCATGATAAAAATCATCCTTTTTCATTAAAGTTGTCAACTTTGGTCGTTGCCATTCTTGTTCTCTTTGTGTTAACACATTTTATTGCATATGAAATCCTGCATCGTTTCTGATTGTTATTTTGAAGCAAAGAAAGATAAAGGGGTCTTTCTACTTCACTTAAGATTTTGCCTTGATGCAGTTCGTGAACCAGAATTAGTCATTGAAATGTGAATGTTGAACTCAAATTAAGCCTTTGGCAAATTGTTAACTCTTTCTCTTTCAAGGAATCAATTGATCATCATCAAAAGCAGTCAGATGAAAATTTAGTGCTTAATCAAGGTTATGTTCTGCTTGAAGTAGTTTTACATTAACAAAAAAAATTATTTGCTTTCAATTCAAGGTTATGATCTGCAACTTTGACATTGAAAAACTATGTATGGATTCGTCCATCCAAAATTTCTTCTCCTCCTTTCTAATCATTTTTGTATTTGGGTATTTGATGAGTGGATAATTTTAATTAAAAGATAAGTGAAATTACAAAAAAGAATGGATTGGAGATGGTGAAAACCCATATGGTTTGTAAAAAACTTTAAATAGGATGAATCCTAGTTGGACATCCTAGTGGATTTATTTTACCAAGGTGGAGTGGTATATCCTAGTTGAATTGCCACGTCGGATGCTATATCATTAGAAAAATGGTTGTTAAGTGGGAGGGCTTTTGTGGTCTCTTGTGCTAATGGCAATGATAAGTTTGAGACCAAAATTAAACGGAGGGTATATTTGCTCTATTTCAAATAGTTTGAGGGTAGTTTTGACCCTTTATCATAAAATAAATACTAATCAAACATTAAAGGATTCCAAATAAGGAAATTATGAATAAATCGAATCCTCCAATAAATGATTTTTTTGTGCTTTCTTTTTACTCGCTCGGTTCTTAAATATTTGTCATCTTTACTAAAAATAGATGATCCACAATATTTATCATTTTGAAAAATCAAGACATATTTGTTTGTTTTCATCTTGTCTCTTAGTCATAAATATTGAGAAATATCAAAGTGGTGTAAAAAAGAAGTACTAAATTAAAAGGAGTATAAATAGGGATAATTTAGTCAAATTATCCTCTAGTTATTATTTTGCTTAAAGGATATGCAAAAAAAAAAATGACAAGTATTTAGAAAAGGAGGAAGTAACTCGTTCATCACTCTAAACTCTTCAACACAAGGCATGTAGCCTCATGCCCCATATCTCTGAACCATAAATCACTGAGTGCGACACTTAATTACATTTTTAGCAATCCCAAAGATAAAGCCCAGCTTATTGTTATTGGACTACGTCTAGGATCCTGGTTGACCAGAGGTGGAGCTAGAATCACAAACTTAATGGTTCAAGATTTAGTCCTTTTAAGCGATAGAATGTCCATATTAAGTCTTCATCTACAATGATCATGTCAATAGCTAACAACTTTGATCCCGAGTAATGCTACCGCCAAGTGTACTACAAGCACACATTAAATTGTGACTAACACTATATGGGGTAAAAATGGATTGGATCTGGTCCAACTTAGGCCGGGTCAAAGTGGAAGCCGCCCGCAACCACGCCATCTCGGGCGCTTATCCGACATGAAGAAGTAATTTCTCAAGCGAAGACAAGGAAGCCTGAGAAGGCCAGTGACATCGACTGCATGCAAGGACAGACTAAAAGATGGTGTATCAGAATATTTAGGTGTGCAGGCAGCATCCGGCAGAGCCGCATCAGATACAACACAACATGCTGGCATCCTCCAATGAATCTAGGATAAGTGGTGTCCATCTATTAGATACGGTGCTATGAGTCCAACATGATAGTACTATTCCTTTCATATCAAGAAATGACTCATACCTTATAAATAGAGACTCCTTCTCTCATTGTAAAGTATCGACTCTTTGTTAGCTTTAACCATAAATTAATAAAATCTCTCACTAAGCTTGTTTGGTCTTTTGGTTTGCTCTTGATTGTTTTACTGTTCCACTGCTATTTGATTGATTACTTGCTGTTCTCGCCACGGTTTTCCCATAGCTAGGAGAGTCAAACACCTTGCCGGTGTCTCAGATTAGCTCTCTATCATTGCCTTACTAATTTATTTTGTATTTCCTTTACATTTATAGTCTTTTGCAAACTTATGTATCTACCAATGAAGCTAATACCGTAACGCATGATCTTGACCCACAAACAAATCTAACTATTCCAAATTGATGATTAATAGTTTGGTGCCCACCGTGGGGCCAGAGCAACTGAGTGAGTTTTAACTTTGTGTTTGCTTGCTAGTTTCTTTCTGTGTTGTTACCTTGCAGGGAAATAGGTTATGGCGAATGAAAATGATGAACATGTGGTAGATACAACCCCTGAGCAGACTTCCAAGATCGATGACATGGTGCTTGGGACTTCTGGAGGGAGGACGACCCTCTCAGAGCAGACGCCTCTCAACATGAACATGACAAACGTGAACAGACAGAGAAGATGGAAGGGGGTTATTGACCTTGATGATGAGGAAACAGAACCTGACTTGCTGTAATTGTAGGATCTGATCAGGGACCTTGTTGCATCTCGTGGAGAGCTAATGGCTAGAGTAGATGTAACACCTCGGAAATTGAACAAGCTATCTAAGTCTGAAACTCAGAAAATTTTTCATGCTTCCAGGATTGACGGGTCTAAACCACGGACCGTGGTTTGAACCACGGGTCATGGAATGGATCCGTGGTATTAAGTCTACAGGGTTAGCCTCTGGTCTGAGAACCAAGAGTGGGTTCTACAGACCATAGTTCATTCCAAGGGTCGTAATATCTACTCGTGGAACATGAACTGTGGGCTGCTGTTGTCCCAGGAACCACGGGTCCAGTCTACGGTCCGTGATTGGAATTATGGGTCCGTCCTGTTGACTCGTGGAACCTGATCAGAGATATGAAAGTCTTCAGGAATGACGACTTGATCCTACGATCCGTCATTCATTCTACGGGTCCGTCCAGTTGACCAGTAGGTTGCCTTCTGCAGTCTGTTTTCTGGACCAGGAACCACGAGTGGGAATCACGGGTCATGGTTCAAACGACAACCCGTAGAAATGACCCCTGATTCGTGAAGCCGACCTATTTTCCAGCTTTTTCTTAAATATGTCTCAGGGGTATTTTAGTCATTTCTCCACCCTTTTAATTCCTAAATGATATCGTTTTGACTATTACAAGTAGGGTTTTCACCCTCATCAGCCTAAATTCCTTCTTAAATCTTTATTCTTCTCCCAAAATGGAAAAGTTCTTCTCCAAGCTCCAAGTCTCAAGCTTCAAGTTCAATTCTCCTAAGTCTTTTCAATTCAAGTGGGTTAGCTTCAATCAAGGTATGTGGGTATTTAACAATGGGTTCCTTTCACCCTTGTGCCCAAAACCCCAAATCCTATTTTGATTTCTATGAATCTTCAAATTAGGGTTTTATCCAATTCTTATGGATTTTGATATATATATTACCTCCTCATGATTTGATTATGAAATTTCTACTAAATTGCATGATTTTACATGAAAATTCTTATATCATGAATTGAAGTCTAACCATGGCAATTTCTACATGCATGAGATTGATTTAAGCAAATTGGGTTTGATAGCATGTTTTTCATAGATTTTCAAGTATGTGCATGCCTAGTTCCTATGTTCTATGAAAATATACGTATTATGAAATTGAACTAGAGCCATGCAAAATTTCCATGTCATGAAGTATTATGCAAGATAAGACACCCGAAGTTCCATCATGCTCATGAATCGATTTCTAAACTATAATTTATGAGTAGTATGACGATCTGGGGTATGAACACGTTATGAACAAGTTTGGCATTAGATATGTCACATGTATATAAGCTCATGTTATATGTTTTGGGAGTAGTATTTAGCACCGAGAGACGAGTGTTCAGATAACCCAAGTCCAAAACTATGTTGCCACCGTAGGTTGCCCTCTGTGGCTTATTATGACAGGATCCTGGTATGACATGGTTCTAACTTTGGACGGTTAGGACAGTCTTTTTCAGTGGGGGTACATGACACTGGACTCCATGTAGCTCAACATGGTTTATGTCGGTTAAGAGAAACTCCCACATGATTATGTTCAAGCTATGAAATTATATGATTCTATACTTTGAACTTAAACTTCTCTTATGTCTTATGTATCTTATCTTAATACTTATTCATGTCCTTTCTTATGTAACAAGATCATTTTAAGCATGTTTTAACAATTTTTATTATGTTCATGTATCGCTCTCATACTCAGTACATCCTATGACGCATATCTTGCGCTGCATCCTTTGATGATGCAGATTTAGGTGTTCCTACTCAAACCCGTGGCTAGAGCTTCCAGTCCACTTTCTATCAGCTGTTGGTGAGTCCTCTTAGATCGAGGATTAGTTATGTTCTTAGTAAGTGTTAGCTATTTTATTTTCTGCACTTCGAGTTAGCTAGGGTCTTGTCCTAGCAACTCTTTATGTCATGAGTAGAGGCTTTTCAGTCATAGACAACTTTTGAGTCCCTTTCTGGATTTTGTATTCCTATTTGACTTGATTATCCATTTATGTGATTCCAGATTTATCTATTATGCTTCCGCTTATCTTTTGTTATGCTTGAGAATGCTATGACCAAGGGTTATCTTGGGGCACTTGTGGTACCAAGTCCCATGTTACATCTAGGAGGTAACCTCGGGGCGTGACAAACTTGGTATCAGAGCCTCAGGTTCAAGAGTCCTAGGATGTCTGAAAGCCGCATCGAGTAGAGTCTCTTTCATATGTGTGAAGCGCACCACACATATGAGAGGGAAGCTATGAGATGTATTAGGAAAACTTCCCTTCTTTCATGATCATATCGTGCTATGGAGCTTGACTCTAATATTCCTCTAACACCTATCTTGTACGTTTCAGATTATGCCTCCTCGATGTGCTATGCCTCTCCGAGCCGCTCGGAATACTGCTCCTCCAGTTCTGATCCCTAAGGTCACGAATGAAGAGTTTAGGAACACCATCCATTTTTTAGCCTAGACCTTGTCCACTCAGGCCAATCAGCAGGCTCCTGCCCCAGTCCACCCTCAAGGTGGGGTAGCGGCCTGAGTTCGTGACTTTGTCCGTATGAACCCGCCTGAGTTTTGGGGTTCGAAGATGAATAAGGACCCGCTCAACTTTATTGATGAAGTGAAGAAAATATTTGATGTTATGCAAGTGGTTGGTGCTAATTGTGTGGAGCTCGCATCCTACCAACTCAAGGATGTGGCTCATATCTGGTTTACCCAATGGAAGGAGGCTAGATCTAGGGATGTGGTCCCTATGATTTGGGAGTGTTTCGAGAGGGCTTTCCTCCACCGGTTCGTTCCCTGGGAGTTGAGGCAAGCAAATACTAAGGAGTTTGTGACTTTGAGACAGGGGTCGATGTCAGTCCAAGAGTATAGTTTGAAGTTCACTCAGTTATCAAGGTATGCCCCTTCTATGGTAGCGGACCCGCATGACCAAATGAGTAAGTTTATCTATGGGGTTTCAGACATGGTGAAGAAGGAGTGCAGGTCTGCTATGATGTTAAGTGATATGAATATTTCTAGACTCATGACCCATGCACACCAGATTGAGGGAGACAAGCTTAGGGAGATGGCTAGGGAGAACAAAAGAGTTAGATCCGAGAGTTCAGGTTTTGTCCATCAGAGGTACGGTGGCGGGCACCGCTCCTCGTTTCAGAATAAGTCATCAGGACCCATTCATTCTTATGCTAGTGCTCCCACCAAGCCCGAGAGGCCTCGTCATGATCAGAGTGGTAGAGGATATGGTTCTTATTTGCAGTCTCAGGGGAGTGTTAATAGAGGACCATCCCATCCCATTTGCAGCAAGTGTGGGAAGAATCACTCGAGAGAGTGTCGTGCGGGCACGGGAGCATGCTTTGGGTGTGGACATGCTGGACACATGGTTAGAGATTGCCCTTCATCTAAGAAGGGGCATGGTGGTAGTAGGGCTCAGTCTTCTCCAGTAGCCCCAGGAGGTCGACCATCCCAGCAGGGCACAACTTCTAGTTTCGGGGGTCAGCGACAAAACCACCTTTATGCTATGTCCTCTCGTCAGGACCAGGAGGGTTCCCCAGATGTTTTCACTGATATGTGGAAAGTCTTCTCTTTCGATGTGTATGCTTTGTTGGACCCCGGTGCCTCTTTATCCTTTGTGACTCCTTATGTAGCATGCAAATTTGAAATTTATCATGAATTACTTTTAGAACCCTTTTGTATTTCTACTCTTGTTGGTGAGTTAGTCTTAGCCAAAAGAATCTACCAAAATTGCCCTATCTCAGTCCTTCATAGAGTCACTTCAGCGGATTTAGTAGAATTGGAGATGACAGATTTTGATGTTATTCTTGGTATGGATTGGCCACATGCTTGTTATACTTCTGTTGATTGTCGTACTCAGATTGTCAGTTTCAAGTTTCCAAATGAACCCGTCTTAGAATGGCAAGGTAGTCCACCTTCCTTGAAAGGTTGCTTCATATCCTATCTTAAGGCTAAGAAGATGATTTCTAAGGGTTATGTCTATCATATAGTTCAGGTAATGGACACGGAGTTCGGAACCCCATCTATGTAGTCTGTTCCTGTTGTGAATGAATTCCCAGAAGTGTTTCTCGATGATTTGCCCGGAGTCCCTCCCGAGCGGGAGATTGACTTCCGGATAGATCTTCTTCCGGATACGAATCCTATCTCTATTCCTCCTATAGAATGTCTCCCACAAAACTTAAGGAATTAAAGGATCAGTTGAAGGATCTTCTTGATAAGGGTTTCATCAGGCCTAGTATTTCTCCATGGGGTGCCCTAGTTTTGTTTGTTCGAAAGAAAGATGGTTCTCTTAGAATGTGTATTTACTACCGCCAATTGAACAAGGTCACAATCAATAATAAGTATCCCATTCCTAGGATTGATGACTTGTTCAATCAGCTTCAGGGTGCTAGTTTCTTCTCCAAAATTGACCTTAGATCCAGTTATCATCAGCTTCGTGTTGGAGAGTGTGATATTTTGAAGACAACCTTTAGAACTCGGTATGGTCATTATGAATTTGTTGTGATGTTTTTTGGTCTAACGAATGCTCCTGCAGCCTTTATGGATTTGATGAATCATGTGTTCAAATAGTACCTGGATATGTTTGTGATTATTTTCATTGATGATATCCTCTTCTATTCTCGGAGTGAGGAGGAGCATGCAGACCATTTGAGAGTTGTGTTGCAAACTCTCAAGGACCAACAATATTTGCTAAGTTTAGAAAGTGTGAGTTCTGGATGCAGTCCGTTGCTTTTCTGGGTCATATTGTGACTAAAGATGGTATTCGAGTTGATTCTCAAAAGATTGAGGCAGTAAAAAACTGGCTTAGACCCACTTCCCCATATGATATTAGGAGCTTTTTGGGTTTGGCTGTAGTATACAGGAGGTTTGTGGAAGGATTTTCTTCCATTGCTGCCCCTTTGACCCGATTGACTCAGAGAAAGGTAAAATTTCAGTGGTCTGATTTGTGTGAGAAGAACTTTCAGGAATTGAAGACTAAGTTGACCACAACTCCAGTGTTGACTCTACCCGAGGGCCTAGATGATTTTTTTGTGTATTGTGATGCTTTTAGGATTGGTTTGGGTTGTGTTTTGATGCAGCGTGGGAAGGTGATTGCTCATGCTTTGAGACAACTTAAGACTCATGAGAAGAATTATCCTACTCACGATCTTGAGTTAGCAACCATGGTCTTTGCTTTGAAGACAACCATGGTCTTTGCTTTGAAGATTTGGAGACATTACTTGAATGAGGTGCACGTGGATGTATTTACCGATCATAAGAGTCTTCAGTATGTGTTCACTCAGAAGGAATTGAATTTGCGACAAAGAATCTGGCTTGAACTTCTTAAGGATTATGATATGAGTGTGCTTTACCATCCGGGTAAGGCCAATGTTATGGCAGATGCCCTTAGTAGATTGTCTATGGGTAGTGTATCTTCTGTGGAAGATGGAAAGAAGGAATTGGTTAAAGAGGTTCATAGGCTTACTCGGTTGGGAGTTCACCTGATGGACTCGACAGAAGGTGGTGTTATTGTCTAGAATGGTTCCGAATCATCTTTGGTAGCTGAAGTGAAGGCAAAGCAAGACAGCGATCCCATTTTACTCCAGCTTAAGGGTGCAGTCCATCAACAAAGGGTTGAGGTTTTCTTCCAAGGGGGAGATGGTGTACTTTGTTATCAGGGTCGACTATGTTTGCCAGATGTAGATGGGTTGAGACAATAGATTTTTACTGAGGCCCACAGTTCCAGATACTCCATTCATCCAGGTGCCACTAAGTTATACCATGATCTACGGGAAGTCTTTTGGTGGAATGGTATGAAGAGGGACATAGCTGGGTTTGTGGCTAAGTGTCCCAACTGTCAACAAGTAAATATGGAGCATCAAAGGCCGGGTGACATGATTCAAGATATTGACCTTCCCACTTGGAAATGGGAAGCAATCAATATGGACTTTATTACTGGTTTGCCTCATACTCGAAGACAACATGATTCCATTTGGGTGATTGTTGACCGGATGACCAAGTCATCCCACTTTTTGACTGTTAAGACTACTGACTCAGCAGACGATTATGCCAGACTCTACATTCGGGAGATAGTCTGATTGCATGGTATTCCGTTGTCTATCATTTCAGATAGAGGTCCTCAGTTTACTTCCCAGTTTTGGAGATCATTTCAGAAAGGTCTTGGTACTCAGGTGAAGCTTAGCACATGTTGACACCCAATTTTTACCCACCGTATTATTTAAAATATATATATATATATATGAAAATAAATATTTTGAAATTATCTTTTTTTACCTTAGTAAATCGCCACCCATTTGAGAAGGCTATCTTATATATACTATTTTCTATAAATTCAAAGTGTTTTAAATACCTACAAATATTTTTTTCATGTTTTAAGTCCTTCAAAATTATTTTACGTCAAATAAAGTATTTTTTATATAAATAAACTAATTTTGGTTAATTAAAATTTCTACTCTTGCAAATAAATATTCTTTTTCATAATTTAGAAGAAGCTTAATTAGTTAACTAATTACCTATCAATCTTATTTTTTTTTTAAGAATAATCAATTTTTATAAATTATTTTTTTACAGATTAGTTATTTTTAATTTAATAAATTATGGTTATTTTGTATAAGAATTGGCTACAATTAAAATTGTTAAAATGACCAATTTGAGCAAATAATGTGACAATCCAAGACCCCTTTAATTAGCCAATCCATGTGCGCCACGTAAGCAGCAAATGGATTGTGCTTCTTACCCTTTAATCGTGACCATCCAAATTTAATCCAAGGGTCATAAATTTATCACCCTTTTGCCTTATTTAATATAAATATATATATATATATATATATATATATATATATATATATATATATATTTCTTTTAATTTTATTCTGAATTAATCTCAACCGTCCGATCAGTTGATCGGACGAATCAAAATGTTCAAGGATATTATATCCCAAAACGCGTTTTCTCTTCCCCATTAACACGTCTGTTTCTCCTTTTCCTTTTTCCCAAAAGAACATACCACTAACGTTCTTCTTCTTCCTCAAAACACACCTCAAAACCCTAGCCTTTCTTCTTCCTATTCTCTCTTACTCGAAATGGCCATTAACGCCATCAATATCTCTACCGCTGCTGAAACGAATCAGCAGAGAATTGTCCTTTCACTCTCTATTTTTAGTTTGAAGTTCTTCAAGCCAAGAACCTTCAGACCTCCAAAATCATGAAATATCAAGCTCCAACAATTTCTATTGGTCAAGAAGATTGAAATCAACTTCAAATCCGTAATTTGAAGTCCGTCAAACGTTCACAAGGTCTAAAAATGTGAGATCCTTGGAGATTCACATTTAATGCTTTCAAATTTCAAATCTTTCTCCCTCTTTTTCACGTTTTTGTTAAGTTTTGAGTTCAAATCCGGACTTTCAAGTCCGGATTTTCCCTATAAATAGTGGGTCTTTTACCCAACTTGGATGGAGAGATTTGGAGTTCATAGACAGAGACATAGATCTAGAGTTCATTGAGAGTTGATAAAGAGTTCATTGAGAGTTAATTGGAAAGGATATACACATTCAGAGAATTCAGAGATTCGAAAAAAAAAATTGTAGGTAGAACACAAGTTGAAAACAAGCTTTGAACATTCAGCTTTTCTACTCTCCCTTTCTTTTGTTTTGTTTTGGTTCGAGTTCGAGTTCAAGTTCTTTGACCGGAGAACTTGACGTCAACGCCCCTGCTTTGCTTCTCAACATAAGGAGTTTAAAACTTGAGCACTCTGCTATCTCCTTTGAAACATTTTTTTTATTACCATTTGGAGTCTGAAACATAGCAATTTTTTCAAGAGGTTTGTGCTTAAACTAAGGATTAGTAGTTCGAAATTCTGTGTTTTGGTCATGAGTTGCTTCTTGCTTTTATTTACGGATTAAGTTCTAGGAGTATACGAAATGTCCCATCTTGCCTTGTCATGTTCATGACTATATGTAGTTGTTTTTGTGTGAAACTATAGGACATATGTGAGAAAACAAAGTTTTATTTAAGAAAGCAAGTTTAACAGGGAGTTTGATTGGTCACATCGGCAACTTGGCTTCAGTCCTTATATCATGTTTGTTATCGTTTTCTTTGGATGTTGGCCGATTTTGTTTTGAACTGGAAAGGATATATGTATACTATGGTTGTGTTTCTTAAGTTCAAGTTCTTAGGGAAAGGTTTCAATAAGTTCATCACTTTGCTTTTGAAGATCCCGGGAAGTTTGATTAGATTGACTTCGGAATGAAAATAATATTTGCAACCTGTGTTCTTATTTATTTTCGGTCCTCGGGATATTAAAGTGTATCGTATGTGATCGTTAGTCCGTGTTAGGATCCAAAAATGTGCAAAGTCCCGGAAAAGTGATTGTTAAGATAGAGGAGTACACATGTTATGATTATATTTTCGGAGCTCGTTAATTTTGTGGTCCTGCTTGTGTTCTAGCCTCCCTTTAAACACCTCAATCTTAGTAAAAATGGATAAATTAGTGTGTATTGGCAAAAATAGAGTGCTGGCCATATTTTCATCACTTTGGTTTAAACTCAAGATCAATTCTTTGAAGCATTAACTTAAAAGAACTTATCATAAGCAAATGTAGTAGCTTTTGTTCCTCTTTTGATTTTCCCTTCACTAGTGTTACCTTACTTCTTGAAGTGACTTGTTCACTGCTATCTATTTAGTCGAAATGAACAAAAATGACAAAGATTTATATAGATAATTGTTATGTACTTTGTTTTCCAGTAATCAACTAGCATTGAAGGTACTCGTTTCATTTAAGTTCTCTTCGGATATCATTTCGTGTTGGTTTATTTGTATTCATCATCATGAAGAAAGTGTCTTAACTAGCATGATTACTCAAGCTTTAAATTTATTTACTACTTGAGAAAATAGACTCTTTTAGCAAGAATTACCAAGTCTAAAAAAAAAGAGGGGATTTTGGTAACAGTGGTCTACTTGAATGCATAAGATGGTCTTAGCTCTTACCGAATTTTCATTATTTATAGATAAGTTTATGTGTCTAAATAATCAAATTTAACTTAATCATTCACTTTACTTTTTACTATGATCGGCTTGGCATACTTCCCTTCTAGCTTATATTTTTACATTATCTTGATATTTTGACTAGTTTCTAATCTTTTTTCCCTCTTTCATTTCATGTATAACCGGAGAGCTGGAGTTCTCATTTGAAACTCAATCTCGGCCCAATATGTTTTGGGACAACTATTAGGAACTATCGCAGTGCTCGGAGTCATCCATTAGGAGTTTAGTTCCTCCAAAGAAACTTAGCGTACCTAGTCCTTTATTTTCTATATGCTTTTCTTATTACTTGAATTGTTTAATTAACCTTGTATTATTTGGATATACATTTTGCGTGACTTCGATTAACGTTTATTCTTTGACTCACGGCTTTTGTTTGGGTTATTTTATTTAGTTTAAAATTATGAAAGTGATTTTCTTCACCCTTTTAGTCCAGGCAACGTTGGATTTCCTTTTTTTTATTATTTCAAAAATAGTGAGTAAATATTTCAGAAATAATAATAACAAATAATAAATAGAGCAGATTTTAAAAGATTAAATTTAGGTAGATTTTGTTTCAAGAAAAACTTATTTTTAAATGATCGACTAGCAACAACATTTAAAAAAAAACTTTTAGTGATTTAATAATTTATCTCAAACAAACGATAGTCATTCTTAGGCCATAAATTATAAAGTTCTTTATCTAATTTAGGCAAGCCTTTTTATATTTATTAATAACCCATATATGTGAATCTGTTTTTCCTATTCTAACCCCAATATGTTACAAATATTTTGTTATACTCTAAGATATCTATTTTGAGATTTCAGATTTTTAAAGCCTCAAAATACAAGGTATAATATATGTCATATGCTATCTACAGCAAGGTATATTTATACTATTATTTATTCCTTTTCTACTTAAATTATATACATTATTTTATCGCAATTACATTTACATATATGATACGTTCTTTCATATTTGACGAATATTTCTTTTCATATTGCAAACAAAAGCCTTCTTTTATATGAAATAAATAAATTTTTATTTTTCTTCTCCACTCAAATTATACATACATATTATTTTCCTCTATTACCACTATATTTATTTCTTATATGTTTTCACCTGTTCAAATCTTTTAAATAATAAACTTTTCACATAATTTCTTATACTTTGAATTTGCATACATTTATCTTTATTTTTTGATAAATATGTGGTAAACTTTCACAAACTCCAAAATACACATATTTTCACTTTATAATAAGTACATTTGCATAAATAATATCTTCAATTCTTATATAGTTTTTTAAAAAAAAGTATATTCCTATAAAATCATAAAGTTCTATATATTTTAATTATAGCTATGATAAAAATATTACTATTAAGTTTTTCATATATTTTTGATACATATACATTTTTTAACTACAAGTATATTATATTTTGTATGTTGTAGTATCATGTCTCATGTACCTTAATTTTTTTGTTAAATTAATAAAGTGTTCTTATCACCATTTTTAGCAAATAATAAACAATAATTTTTCCAAATACTTTTTCCTAAACTGAGTTTAAGGACTATCTCCGGATAGGCTCTGAGGGGTGCTTAACACCTTCCCCTCGTGTAATCAAAACCCTTACTCAGAATCTCAAATGTTTTCAAAAGACCAAAATAGAGTTTTACAAAAAATGGTTTTCCTAAAATTTAGGTGGCGACTCTAAAAAATGAAATTTTTAAAAACCAGAGAGTCACAACTACCATAAGTTGTGCACTGTTTTGGCCGGTTCAAAATAGGGCGCGACAGCGTGGCGACTCTGCTGGGGATTAACTTAGGTTTTTACCTTAGCAGACTTAGTTTAGGATTGTTATTTGGGGTATTTATTTATTTTCAGTACATTATTTGCTTTATCTATGTTTATATCATACTTTGTTTGAAAGGACGCAAGCCAAATCCAAACTTGCGTTCCTTGTTTGTTTGATAAACACTACTTGTTACTGCTTTCTCACTTGCATTTCTCTATCGAGTCTTTGGCCGTACACAATTCACACACTGTGGTTCACGCGGGGTTTTTTGTGCCCCCCAAAACCTTCTTTTGGATTCCTTAGTTTTAGAGTCGGTGCATTAGGTTAGTGTGCCGTCTCGCAGTTATTCAGTCCCACTCTCAAATCTAGGAGAATACTCTTTCTCTAGAAATAGGTCATGTTGCGTAGCCTTAGGCGGGACGATCTTGTGGATTGACACCGCATTTAGGAAACCACCCTTGTGTCAATGGGTTTTACATAAAACCCAACGACATATCCTTTTATGTGAGATTGATGTAAATGATCCAAACTAAAACGCATAATGTATTTGGGATAAACAAACTTATCATACCCTTTACCCCTTCTTTCAGATGGAAATCAACCAAACCTTTCCCAACATTCGAATGATCTTTTCAGCTCCCCATAACCTACAACACTGGTGGAACAACATCAGGACTCCATATGGACACGATATTGTCAAACACTTGGGATCTCTCACCGCGTTGTTGGACATCCAAGCCAATGAGATACTAACAAAGTCGCTGATTGAATTTTGGGACCCAACCACCGTGACATTTCAGTTTGCCGACTTTGAAATCACACCTACCTTGGAAGACGTCAGTAGCCTCACAGATCTGGCGCTCAAAGGAAGAGAACCAGTGTTGCCCTTAACTATGTCCGGAAGAAAATTTCTACACGCTTTGGGTCTAAAAGTCTTCTCGGCCCTTAGGAATGTAGAAAAGGGATGCGTAGGTTTGAACTATCTCTTTCAGAGGTTTGGACGTCAAGAAAGCTATGATGGTTATCGTCAGGAGTTCACTTGTAACAGAGCAAAATGGGAGAGAATACGACCTGTGGCTTTTGCACTCACTTTCTTAGGGATCATGGTTTTTCCTAAGAGGATAGGCCGCATCAATATCAATTTGATGCCAGTAGTCCTTGCCCTGTTCAATGGCTCCAAAAAGTTAACATTAGTACCAATGCTTTTGGCGGAATTGTTCAGAGCTTTGTCCGCCTGCTCAAGAGGATATGATTGCTTTGGCAGATGCAATTTGCTACTATAAATTTGGGCCATAGAAAATTTCTTCCAAAGAGAACAAGACAACGATAGCCTAGAAGGAGTCTACAACAAGATGCAAAGCCATGAACAGAGGTTGAAATTTTGGAATGCACCGATAGGACGAGAAGAATGACAAGCCTATCTAACGCATCTCACATGAGATGCCATCCAATGGAATCTCCCTTGGATCAGTGGAAAAGCGTTACTGAGGAGATATACCAGCTATTTTATCGAGCTAATCGGGTTAGAAGGGATCCAACCATATGCTCCACTTAGAGTTTTGCACCAATTTGGCATCAATTAGGATGTTCCCTTGTGGTCACACATGGAACCTGCGGAGGTAGCTTACAGAGGAGATATACCTTCGGCTAGGATTAGAAGACTGCAGGAATCATGGATGAATATACTCTCAGTAGATATCAGATGAATGAATTGGTGCACCTCAGAATATTATGCATGGAAAGTAGAGGGAAGTCCCATAATGCGACTGAGCTGGGAAAGGATCCCTGGGATTATTAACTATGACATGGTGACTCAAGTTTCAAGGGAACTAATACCTAATATGTTTCCCACCACCTGCATGCATCGATAGGTTATTCCGGGATCAATTAACGATGAGATACCTCCAGACAGTCAGGATGATATAAGAGAAGATCTAGGGGAGGAACCTGAAGATCAATCTGAGTACGGGTCTTTAGTGTTCGTAGAAGAAGGTGAGCCAGATTATCAAGAATGGCAGATGAGAGAAGAGGATTTTGGAGAATACCACCCAGGGCCTTATTTGGACATATATGATGATAGTGATGATGGTCCTACATGGCCTTAGGTTATCCTTTCTTGTTGCATCCCCTTTTCATATTCCCTAAAAGTGCCTCACGGCCCATCCCTATGTATGCCCTCGCGGCCATCCCATGTCTTTCATTTTCAGGCTCTCATCGGCCTATCTATTGTAAGTTTTGAACCCGTCTTTTGCTTAATGAAAGTCATGTTTATCCCAAATCCTAAATGTGTTCAAAATGGATCATTTATTATCAAATTGTATGCAATGTAGGCTAACCTTTGGTGAAAAGAGGCTCTATATTAGGACGCGTTTCTATGTGAATATCGCTATTTTGGCGTATATATTTGTTGTATCTTCCAACATTTCCCAAACTAACATAGTTTCCTTTTTCTTTTCTTTCCTTTTCTTTTATTTTATTATCAATCCCCAAAGAAAGTTGATTTGTGTCGATTTGCAAACTGGCGGAATCGCAATAAAACCTCTGATCTGAAGGAAAAATTACTGAAGAATCTAACAACGCCTCGATGATACCGATAGATGGTGCCGAAAGTTCCCAAAAGCTGATAGATACTCAAAATGACGAACAAATGGACACATGGCACAAGAAATTGAGATCCTAAAGGAAGAACTGCGCCAAGTGCGGGACTTGACTAAGCTCACAACTGCTACCTTCCCCGCTCAATTCCAATTTCCAAATGCTGAATTACTTCCAGTCACTCCTACCAACTTAACAAACCCACCTAAGGAAACACCACATGTTCCCACTTATGCTCAAGCTCTACTTACTCCCCCACTCACCGCTAGGGCTACACCTAATCTTTTATTGCCTGCTCAGAAATTCACTGTTCTGGTTCACCCAACAATGCAACACATACCTGAGGCACAAGTCACTTGTGAGATACTCGTGCCATCGGTATATGCTACTGAAGCTCCTACTTTTGCAACATCCACGGCTGTTAAAATACCGTATGAGATCGATCAGTACATGGGATTGGAGAAGGATGTCCGGTCAAATGAAGAAAGGTCGATAGCAGCTCAACTCGAAAGTTTGAAAAGGGCATTTAAAAATATGCAAGTCACCAGGGGAACTGAGAGCCTGGATTATGATGACCTATGCATCCACCCAGACATCGACATGCCAGTCGGGTATAAACCACCAAAGTTTGATGTATTTGATGGAAAGGGTGATCCTCATGCACACCTAAGAGCTTATTGCGACAAGTTAGTCAGCGTAGGGAGGAACGAGAAGTTGAGGATGAAACTGTTCATTCGAAGTCTGTCAGGAGAAGCTTTGACTTGGTACACTAGCCAAGACCCTCGCAAATGGTGTGACTGGCAAGAAATGGCCAAAGATTTTATGAGTCGCTTTAGGTTTAATACCGAAATCACTCCAGACAGATTCTCATTGGCAATATACAAAAGAAGCCATCTGAGTCATTTCAGGAATATACATGGCGATGGAGGACTGAGGCTACTAGGATACAACCCCCACTGGATGAGAGTGAGCTTTCTAAATACTTCATCCAAGCTCAGGAAGGTGTCTACTTCGACAAGATGATGTCAATGATGGGCCAAAAGTTTGCAGAATTGGTCAAGATGGGAGACTTTATTGAGGAAGGTATTAAGTCTAGAAAAATTTAATCTATGGTCGCATTGCAAGCCGCAAGTAAAGCCATACAGTCAGGATCCATTGGTGGTACCAAGAAGAAGAAAGAAGACGTCTCAGCCATCACACCTTACTACCAGCACGGAGGATCATCCCATCGATACCCTAACAACCCCTAAATTATTGCACATGTTCCGGTATATAATACCCAGCCACACTATAATCCACCTCGAGCTCCAGCACACCAAAATCTGCCAAAACCATATGCCCTTGTCCAAGCTCCAGTTCACCAAAATAGACCAACATATGCACCAAGACCACGTCCTAATATTGAAGCCAGAAATACCCGCACCTACACTCCTATTGCTGAGCCTTTGGCTCAATTATTTGAAAGGTTGAGGGTAGCAGGACTTTTGCAGCAGGTTGAGGGAAGAATCCCTGATCCGATCCCTCAAAGCTTTGATGGAAACAAGCGATATGCTTACCACTTGGGAGTCCAAGGACATGACACAGAAGAGTGTTTTGGCTTGAAGAATCAGATCGAGTATCTTATCAGGAAAGGGGTAATCAAATGCACCGCCGCTCCTCCAAATGTGAACAATAACCCTTTACCAGATCATGAAAATTGAGAAGTCAACATGATTACCCTGGAAGAAGAGTATGACTTGGAGGGAGGTATTGTGCCTTCTTGGAACATAGAAGAAGTTGCGTTATATCTCTAGCACAACCTTTTATCACAGTTCAATTGAGAGATCCTTTGACTGTTCAAACCTACCTGCCGAGAGTTGTGGTAACCACTATCACCACTGGGAAACTCGACTATGACACTAAAGAGGTCCCATAGGACTATCAAATGGAAGCCAAGGGCAAGACGATGGACGTTGCTGTGGCTCATGGAATAACCACGTCGGGAAGGTGTTATGCCCCGGAGGATATAAATCGAGGGGTTCCTGGGAAGGAACAAAATCCAAAGAAGAATGTTACTGATGCTGAAGCTGCAGAATTTTAGAAGAAGATGTAGTCCAAGGATTATTCAAATGAGGAACAGCTAAAGAAGACTCCTGCCCACATTTCCATTATGTCCTTGCTTATGAGTTCTGAAGCCCATAGGAATGCTTTGGTAGAAGTTCTGAGCGGAGTTAGCATACCGAAAGAGACTACAAGTGATACGTTGGTTGCAACAATCGGAAGAATGGTGGAAGCAAATAAGATCTCTTTCCACGATGATAAACTACCGGCAGAAGGGGTTGGTCACAATAAAGCACTTCACATTGCGGTCAAATATTGTGACAAGATCGTGACTAAAGTTTTGATTGATGGTGGTTCTGGATGCAATATCTGCCCTTTCACCACCCTGAGAGATTTAGGTGTAAATATGGGAGAGATAGGGGAAAGTCATGTGAAGGTGAGAGCTTTTGATGGCGCACAGAGAAGCGTCATTGGAGAAATCTATCTCACATTACAAGTAGGACCAACTGAATTTCCCATTTTATTCTAAGTGATGGATGTGTCGTCTAACTACAACTTGTTACTAGGAAGGCCATGGGTCCATATGGCAAGAGCAGTTCCCTCCACGCTCCATCAGTGTGTGAAGTTTGAGTGGGGTCGCACCAAAATTACCACTCATAGGGAGGTAAGTCACCCCATCTATTCTGTGAATTCTGTTCCAATCACCAATGAATTGGATGGAGCTGCTTTCCATGCTCTGGAGATCATGCAAGCTGTAAGAATTGATGAGAAAGTAGAGCCTGTTGAGGTGAGGATGCCGAGAGCAGCAAAGATGGTTGAATCAGAGATGTTGAAATATGGGTATCAGCCAAAGATAGGACTCGGACCTAAGGCTGATGGTATAATTGAACCAATCCATATGAAACATCAGAAAGGCACTGCCAAACTTGGATATGAGCCTACTGCGGAAGGAATCCACAATGCAAAGTTTGGTAAGATAGTGTTTGTGCCAGGACAAGTTCCAATCTTAGATGAAGCACTTGATGAAGATGTCATTGAGGGAATAGGAAATCTATTTGTGGCCGTGATCGACGACGAACTGGAGATAGGTATCAAGAAGCTGACCATCCGTGATGTCGAGCCTGGAGAAGTCTTGCAGAACTGGACCATCAGCCCATCCTTATTTCGACAGGAGTCCTGGTAGTGTGGAAATGTAGTTTTATTTCAAAATGTTTTTGCATGGTCCATTGAGGCTTGAATCATGCCTGAGCCCTTTTTGCTACTCGCCTCTTCTAAAAAAGCTAGAATGCTTTTTAATAAAAAGTCTTTATTTTCTTAGAATTTATCTTTCTATTGCTTAAAATAACTATGTATTTTTACTTCCCTTTCATATTTTTTCAGCGCTAATATTAGTAAAAAACATCGTACAACGGTTATGACATGTAACGAATCTATTGAGCAAAGTACGAGCCATGAGCAGGACTATGAAGAATACAATGAAAGCATGATGCCTGAAAATCTATCTAAGGAAATTGAGAAACTTGAAAGTCAGAAAAAGCCCAATATGGATGAAACTGAGGTTGTCAACTTGGGAAATGAAGAAACGATGAAAGAAACACGAGTCAGCATACACTTGGAAGACGAAAGAAAGCGAGAATTGATTGAATTGCTCAAGAAATATGTTGATGTGTTTGCTTGGTCTTACGATGACATGCCAGGATTAAGCACCGATATCGTCTCACACAGGCTACCAACTGATCCTTCTTTCCCGCCTGTGAAGCAAAAGACGAGGAAGTTCAAGCCTGATCTGAGCTTAAGAATCAAAGAGGAGGTAACTAAGCAAATTCAGGCAAACATTGTGAGGGTTACGAATTACCCTACATGGTTGGCCAACATCGTGCCAGTACCAAAAAAGGATGGGAAGATTAGGATATATGTAGACTATCGAGATTTTAGCAAAGCCAGTCCCAAGGATGATTTCCTCTCCCAAACATTCATATACTCATTGATAATTGTGCAAAGTATGAGTTGCAGTCGTTTGTCGATTGCTTTGCAGGATAGCACCAAATCCTGATGAATGAAGATTATGCGGAGAAAACAACATTATCACTCCATGGGGAGTGTATTGCTACAGAGTGATGCCATTTGGACTCAAAAATGCTGGCGCAACCTATATGAGGGCCATGACTACCCTCTTCCATGATATGATTCACAAGGAGATTGAGGTGTACGTAGATGATGTTGTTATCAAGTCCAAAAAGAGTTTGGACCACCTAGAGGATTTACAGAAGTTCTTTGAGAGGTTGCAGAGATACAATTTAAAATTGAATCCAGTGAAGTGCGCATTCAGAGTTCCTGCTAGAAAGTTACTCGGGTTCATCGTTAGCAGGAAAGGCATAGAGTTTGATCCATTGAAAATCAAGGCGATCCAAGAGTTACCTCCCCCCAAGACCAAGAAGGATGTGATGAGATTCTTGGGGATACTCAATTACATCAGTCGTTTCATAGCTCAGTCCACAATAATCTGTGAACCCATATTCAAGTTGCTAAAGAAAGATGCTGCCACAAAATGGACAGAAGAATGCCAAAGAGCTTTTGATAGAATCAAGGAGTACTTGTCCAACCCATCGGTACTGGTCCCACCAGAGCTCGGGAAGCCATTGCTACTGTATCTATCCGGCATGGATGGAGCATTTGGATGTGTGTTGGGACAACACGATGACATAGGAAAGAAAGAGCAAGCCATTTACTACTTGAGCAAGAAGTTTACACCATACGAGGCAATATACACTTTGTTGGAGCGAACATGTTGTGCTTTAACCTGGATCACGCAAAAGTTGAGGCATTACCTATCAGCCTACACCACGTACTTGATCTCAAGAATGGATCCACTCAAGTACATCTTTCAGAAACCAATGCCTATTGGGAAACTAGCAAAGTGGCATATTTTATTGAGTGAGTTTGATATTGTGTATGTGACACAAAAGGCCGTCAAAGGACATGCTTTGGCCGATCACCTCGCAGAAAATCCGGTGGATAAAGATTATGAACCACTCATGACCTACTTCCCCGATGAAGAAGTATTATTTGCAGGAGAGGACATCTCAGAGTTATATTATGGATGGAGATTGTTCTTCGATGGAGCATCAAATTTCAAAGGAGTCAGAATTGGAGCAGTCTTGGTTTCAGAAACGGTCAACACTACCCAATCTCGGCCAAGATTAGATTTCCTTGCACGAACAACATGGCAGAATACGAAGCATGTATTCTCGGACTTAGGATGGCTGTGGATATGAACATCAAAGAGCTTTTGGTAATAGGTGATTTTGACTTATTAGTTCATCATGTTCAAGGAGAGTGCGCCACCAAGAATGTCAAGATCCTTTCTTATCTTGAATGTGTGAAGGAGCTAAGCAAAAGGTTTACGAAGATTGAGTTCAAACATGTCCCCCGGGTTTAAAATGAGTTTGCTGACGCATTGGCTACTCTATCCTTAATGATCCAGCACCAGGACAAGAATTACATCGACCCTATTGAAGTGGAGATATGTGATCAACACGCGTATTATTTTCATATAGATAAAGATTTTGATGGAAAGCCATGGTACCATGACATCAGAAGGTTACTCAACGTAGGAGAATATCCAGGAAATGCCAATAGCAAGCAGAAGTGGAATTTAGGAGAATGGCCAATCATTTTTTCCTTAACGGACAAATCCTATATAGGAGAACTCCGGATTTGGTATTACTAAGGTGTGTCGATGCAACAAAAGCAACAAGACTATTAGAGAAAATTCATGCAGGGACATATGGACCCCACATGAATGGATTCACTTTAGCAAGAAGATTTTAAGAGCTAGATACTTTTGGATGACTATGGAGAGGGATAGCATCCGGTATGTGCAGAAGTGTCATCAATGTCAAGTTCATGGAGACTTCATACATGTTCCGCCAAATGAGCTTAATGTGATGGGTTCTCCTTGGCCATTTGCCGCTTGGGGCATGGACATAATTGGACCTATAGAGCCTCCTGCATCAAATGGACACCGTTTCATCCTGGTAGCTATCGACTATTTCACAAAATGGGTTGAAGCTTCAATGCACAGGGCAGTAACTAAGAAGGTGGTAGCAGATTTCATCCGCAATAACATAGTTTGCCAGTTTGGAATTCCAGAGTCAATCATAACAGATAATGGGACCAATCTTAATAGCGATCTTATGAAAGAGACTTGTGAAAAGTTTAAGATCTCTCACCAGAACTCCATAGCATATCGGCCACAAATGAATGGAGCAGTTGAGGCCGCGAACAAGAACATCAAGAGGATCTTGAGGAAAATAGCGGACAGTAACAAAGAATGGCATGAGAAGCTGCCATATGTTTGCTCGGCTATCGCACCATAATTAGAACATCCACTGGGGCAACTCCCTAAATGTTGGTCTACGGTAAGCAGTGATACCCGCAGAAGTGGAAATACCTTCCCTAATAATAATCCAAGAGGTTGGTCTAGATGATGCAGAATGGGTTCATAGCAAGATTGAACAGTTAATGCTCATTGATGAGAAGAGACTTGATGCAGTCTGTCATGGTCAACTCTACCAAAACAGAATGATCAAAGCGTTCAACAAGAAAGTCAAGCCTCGATGATTCGCACCAGGAAAATTAGTATTAAAGAAAATATTCCCTCACCAAGATGAAGCTAAGGGGAAATTTGCGCCAAATTGGCAAGGTCCCTACATGGTTCACCGAGTGATCTCAGGCAGAGCAGTAATCCTTGCAGAAATGGATGGCACAATGAGTACGAAGCCGATCAATTCAGACGCTATCAAGAAGTACTACATTTGAAGACAGTAGGACTAGTTTTTATTTCCTTGTACTTTTGCATTTTCATTAATGTAAACAGAACTACGTATTAGCCTGACTTCCCACGGCGGGATACGTAGGCAACCCATATCGGGTCTGGTCTCCTTTAGAAAAACCAAAAACATCATCTTTCATGTATTCAGAACTACGATTGACCTGACTTCCCTAGGTGGGATACGTAGGCAATCCTCATCAGATTCAATCCCTTCATATTTTCCATTTCCCCCATTATACTTGAACTACGTCATGACCTGATTCTATTTGGATACGTAGGCAGCCTGAGTCAGGCCCGGGAAATGCATTTCATTTTTATCCTTCCTAATGTACTTGAACTACGTTCTGACCTGATTCCACTTAGATACGTAGGCATCCTGAGTCAGGCTCGGTCAATGCATTACATATTTTAACCCTTCCTTGATATCCCCGAACTACGTACAAACCTGATTCCCATTTGTGGATTCGTAGGCAACCTAAAAGGTTCGGTCATACCCTTAGGAAAACCTTCCCCCCTTATTTGTTACATACCTTCAGAGTAATCACAACATCTACAAAGAGATAGAGGAGTGTCACTAGAAGCCGAAGCTACGAGGAGACTACATTTGGACGTCCTCGACGAATGGAAAAGCTCGATTGGATTCAGAACATGTCATAATCTAAAAAATGATGAATAATTACTATATATATGTGCCTAGTATATAAGAAATATACTTATTTTTCTAAAAACATATTTTTTCAAAATATTTTACTGCCTTTCCACCTACCGAGTCTCTGGAATAGGAAACACGAGCAATCGAGGAGGTTTTGAAGGGATCCAATAACCGAGTCTCCAGAATAGGAATTCATGAGCAACCGAGGAGGTTTTGAAGGAATCCAAAAACAAGGCCAGGGTCCACAAGTCGACACAAATGAACACCCCTCCCAAAACTAAAAATTTTTCTTTGAGCGCAGGAAGACAGGAATCAAAAAGGACGATGACAGATCAAGATCCAGGACATGATCAGAGAAATCATTCGACTACCACAACACCATAAGCCAAATATTCTTTTCCTACTCTAATTTGAAAATACTTTATCCTGATTCTTACAATTCTGAAAGGTTTTCATTTATGTCCTTCAGGTACATCCAAGATTCGGATCAAGTATCAAAGATAGAGAGCTCTCATTAAGACAAATAAGATAGTTTATTTCTTTCCAATAAACTCCGCCAATTGGAGCCCGCCATCTGACTTCGTCGAATAAACTTTGCCAATCGGAGCATGCCATCTGACTTTGTCAAACTCCGCCAATTGGAGGCTGTATATAAGGAAATTTTGTCAAGCTCCGCCAGTCAGATGCTATATATAAGCAAATATCATCAAACTCCACCAATTCGAGCTTGTACATAAGCAAGCCGATGCTCTACCGATTGGAGCCTGTGCATAAGCAAACAAGACGATGCTCTGCCGATTAGAGCCTGTGCATAAGCAAACAAAATGATGCTCTGCCAATTGGAGCTTGTACATAAGCAAGCAAGAGGACGCTCCATCAATTGGAGCCTATACATAAGCAAGCAAAGCGACGCTCCACCAATACAAGCCTGTACATAAGCAAACAAAGCGACACTCTGCCAAATTAGAGAATTGTATATCAACAAGCAAAACACGCTCCGCCAACCGGAGACTGCATCATAGCAAACGTCTTTAGAACTCCACCAATCATAAGCATGCATGCTAGCAACATCCTCATTCTTGCATTAAAGATCGCTCTTCCAAACGAAGATTTTACTTTACAAGTGTTGCCCCGCCAGTCTAGAGGGTTTACTTTTAAGTGTTACCCCGCCAGTCGAGAGGCTTTACTTTCAAGTACCGCCCCACCAGTCGAGAGGCTTTACTTTACGAGTGTTACCCCGCTAGTCAAGAGGCTTTACTTTCAAGTGTTGCCCCACCAGTCGAGAGACTTTACTTTCAAGTGCCGCCCCGCCAGTCGAGAGGCTTTACTTGCAAGTGCTTCCCCGCCAATCGAGAGGCTTTACTTTATGAGTGTTGCCCCGCCAGTCGAGAGGCTTTACTTTCAAGTGTTGCCCCGCTAGTCGAGAGGCTTTACTTTCAAGTGTTGGCCCGCCAGTATAGAGGCTTTACTTTATGAGTGTTGCCCTGCCAGTCGAGAGGCTTTACTTTCAAGTGTTGCCCCACTAGTCGAGAGACTTTACTTTCAAGTGTTACCCCGCCAGTCGAGAGGCTTTACTTTCAAGTGTTGCCTCGCCAGTCGAGAGGCTTTACTTTACAAGTGTTTCCCCGCCAGTCGAGAGGCTTTACTTCATAAGTTGCTTTGTCTACATTACATTCACTCCACAGAACAGAGACGTCAATAATTGTTTGAATATCTACACTATATTCTTTACATTATAATTTAAATTTACAGTTTTGAACTGCAACATGTACTTTGTGATTTTTTTTACTTGTTTTGCAGGACAACGCATTACAACGTGGAACTACCCTCTAAGCAGGAAACTGGGGCAAGCTAGCAGAATGTCAAGCATCCCTAGCTACGTCAGGAATTTCTCCTCAGGACTCAACTCGACTCAATTCGAATTTGCTTCAATATTCCATAACTTTTCTTATATCCCAGTGTCATCATAACTCGACACTGGGGCAATTTTGAAAGTCCGGACCATTTTCCTACCAAAATCCTCAGTAGAAATTGCTACGGAGCGTTTCTCATTCTAAGATTTCTTTTAGAACTATATTTGGCCTGATTCCCTCATCAAGGGATATGTAGGTAAGCTTGGTCTAAGCGCGGCCGTATCCACTCCATTCATGTTCAATCACCACCAAAAGATCTCAATGTTACCATAATTCGATACTGGGGCAAATTTTGAAGTCGATCAAAATTTGCTATGATTCTATTCTCTCGAACTACAAATGGCCTGACTTCTCGTGAAACCCGAGATATGTAGGCAACTCGAAAGGCGGAGCTCGGACATAACTTTTCAAAAACTCATGTCGCTTTTTGCTCAAAAAAAATATATTTTATTGGTCGGCCAAAATTGAGATGTGCCAATATTTCTTTGTCCATGCCTTCTCTACTCTCATCCATGGTCAAAGAAAGGGGCAACTGTTGACACTCAATTTTTACCCTCCGTATTATTTAAAATACATATATATATATATATATGTATATATGAAAATAAATATTTTGAAATTATCTTTTTTTACCTTAGTAAATCGCCACCCATTTTGAGAAGGCTATCTTATATATATTGTTTTCTATAAATTCAAAGTGTTTTAAATACCTACAAATATTTATTTCATGTTTTAAGTCCTTCAAAATTATTTTACGTCAAATAAAGTATTTTTAAATAAATAAACCAATTTTGGTTAATTAAAATTTCTACTCTTGCAAATAAATATTCTTTTTCATAATTTAGAAGAAGCTTAATTAGATAACTAATTACCAATCAATCTTATTTTTATTTTTTTTAAGAATAATCAATTTTTATAATTTTTTTTACAAATTAATTATTTTTAATTTAATAAATTATGGTTATTTTGTATAAGAATTGACTACAATTGAAATTGTTAAAATGACCAATTTGAGCTAATAATGTGGTAATCCAAGACCCCTTTAATCAAAGGATAATAGGCAGTACATGGATTGTGCTTCTTACCATTTAACCGTGACCATCCAAATTTAATCCAAAGGTCATAGGTTTATTAGCCTTTTGCCTTATTTAATATATATATATATATATATATATATATTTATATATATATATATTCTATATATAGATATATATCTTTTATTTTTATTCTGAATTAATCTCAACCGTTCGATCAATTGATCGGACGGATCAAAATGGCCAAGGATATTAAATCCCAAAACGCATTTTCTCTTCCCTATTAACACGTCTGTTTCTCCTTTTCCTTTTTCCCAAAAGAACATACCACCAACGTTCTTCTTCTTCCTCAAAACACACCTCAAAACCCTAGCCTTTCTTCTTCCTCTCTTCTCTCTTACCCAAAATGGCCATTAACGCCATCAATATCTCTGCCGCTGCTGAAACTGTTGACATCCAATTTTTACCCTCCACATTACAAATTAATCTTGAGCCTTTTTGGATTTTAAATAATTTTTTTGAAATAATTATTTTGTAAAAAAGGATAAAACATTTTCCAAAGCAGCTTTATAATAGTAGTAATTTATATCTTCCATATTTAATTATGTGAAATTTATATAAATTTACTTAAAGAATTATTTCAAAAGATTAACGTTTGGTTTGCCTCTAAATTAATTCAAAATGAGATTAATTGAATAAATTATTTTTTCATAACCATAAGTGAGGTAATTATGTGTTAAACATGATAATTATTTCAAATTATTTAAGTTTAAAGAGGCTCGGGCAATTAATTTTAACTAATTCGTCTTTATTTCTATTTTAGCCTAAATCTCTAAAATCCTTTAAAACCTAGCCGAATTTCACCCAATTACTCCTAATTTGGCTGTTTTCTAAAGACCAAATGGCCACATTTTTGCAAATGTGGGCAGGCTCTAAACAATCCTCAACAATCCTTTATTCTTCAGTTGTTGGGCTCGGCTTGAACCCAATACGCTCAGCCCGCCAGCCCACTCCAATCTCCCTCTTTGACCCGCTCCGGCCCGGCCCACCTCTATTCCCATCAGCTTACACCCAAACCCATATATCATAATATACCCACAATCCAACAACACATACACCACATATATTTCTCTCCTTCACGGTCCTCACTCTCCCCCATTTTCCGAGAAAAAGAACTCGTTGTACGAGACAACGAGCCTTGTACAAACACAATTCGCTCATACACTCCTCTCCATATTCTTCATCTTCCCAACACCCACCAGACGAAACCCTAACATCAACCAGCAAAATGACGAAGCAACAACAACAAACAACGCCCCCAAACGTCGTTAAAATTTCCAAATTCCATCCAAGAGCTCCGTCAAGGTGTGTGCTGGCGAGGTGGAGAAGCTTATAGAGGCCCTAGTTGGCCTCATCTCTGCAAAATCAACGAGCATTTGTACGAGCTCGTACGATTCCCTTGCTGCTCAAGCTTATCCAGCTGAAGAATTCGAAATTTCCCCAAAGGGTTTTCCCGTTTTTACCCTTTGTTTCCCCCCTTTTTCTCCACCCAAAATTCTCTATATAAACCCCCTCTTCCATTGAGGTGGGTAGCTGAATTTTGGGAAAAAACTTGGGGATTCTGGTGGAGCATTCCATCAATCTCACTAAACTGAAATTCAGAGAGAAACACACTAAGAATTCGAGTTCCAGCAAAATCATTTCAAGTTTGGTGGTGAAACTTTTCTGACGAAGGCTCGTATACCCAGTTCGTTGCTCAAGAACAAGTGATACTTCACTCTACCCTTCTGTTTCTTTCATTATCTTTGTTTAGATCTAGAAGGATACTGTTGGTTTTAGGCTGGTTCTGTTTGAAAATATAAGCTTGATGTTGTGAGGTCTCTGGATTTGAGAGTCGGTTGAAAATATAAATGTGATTTTGATTCTGGGTAAAAGCTTAAAGTTTTGTCTGTATGAATCTGCCATTTGTGTACTCATGTAAATGTTTGTTTCTTAAACCCATAGCTTGATTTCAAAACTTCATAAAAAAATGATTTTACCATTATCCCCATCCCCTGCCCCAAAATTTTATTCTGTTTGATCCAGCATGTTCAAGGAAAGGCTTGTTTCCTTCATCTGTACCAAAATTAGTTCGGATTTCATAGTTTTTATCTTGTTTAAACGATCAGTTTGCTTTCTCCTTTTGTCCAGTAATCTATTTTGCTTTCAAGTTAGATCAAAACTTGACTAATTTAGCTGCTACCTCTTTCTTTGATTAAACTTAAAAACCATTTTTCTCCATGAATCTCGTGATTATATAACTCGTTCTGTGTGTGTACCTAACTCTATGTTTACAAGCTTGTCTTGGTTTCTAGTCTTGCTATTTGAAAATTAGAGTCTTGATTGTAATAGCCCACAAATAGCTCAACGTAGGAATTGATAATCAACTGTTTTATCTTTCCAATATAAGCATGTCTATTTTCATATGTGCTGTGAAAATTTTGAAAATACTCCTTACGTGATTCCCTTTTGATGCACCTACTATGATGTGTTAAAATCTTTAGTCAGCTAAAGCGATGGACTTGTTAAATTGGTGAATTAGATGTTGAGCACCTTGTTAGCTCTTTTCTGAATCTATGGAATCTGGAAATCAAAGTGGTTGTGTGTCATTTTGAGTTTGCTATTTCATTTGGTCAAAAACAAATTTATATAGCCTGTGGTTCTATTTAGTTTATGAAATAGTGGTCTGTTCTTGAGCATGAGAAGAATGTATTTTGTGTTTCGAATTTCTCCTTTCAATTATGACATCATTTTAGTTAAGTCATGTTTTTTTTGGATTCTGCTTTCCCAAACATCTACTGATTCCCATCTTTGTTTTTGATGCATTGAATGAACCTGCTCGAGTTAAAAAATGAACTCTATCTCTTCTCCTTTGCATATCGATGGGCCAAGAAGGCCCAACAATTTCTAGTCGACCTCAAGGCCCCAAAAATGGGGTTAATATTAACCGAATAAAATAAAATGTGTAGCCTAAGCGCCATACACAATGGAAGCTAGTATACAAGGAAGGCCAAAGGAGCGGATTAAATTAAAACGGGCTTAACCCGAGGGATTGGTAGTCCAACATGGACGTTTGTAGGGGTTTGGGCCTAAGTGCCTAAACCCAACTTCTCCTTTCTTGTAGTTTAGATTTATTTGGATTTTTGTAGACATTAACTCTTTTTTAACTTAGTTAATTTTCCCATTTGGAGTACCGTATTTTTTTTATTCGCAAATTTACTTCACATGTTTAAATCAATTAATGAAATTTTGAAATTTTGATTAGTTTTTTATGTTTTACCAACAAGTCTGGTTTTCAAATTTGTTTGAAAAATTACTTGTCACTTTGTCACAAACGAAATACCCTTTTCATGAAATAACTTTTCTTTACTTAATCGTTAAATTCTCATGTTTTTCAAGTTAGTCAAATAAATTAAGTTAGAAGAATAGTCGGATAACCGCATATTAGCGGATGTTTTTCGTGCTTTAAAACCCTTCTAAAAACGTTAATAAAAACTTCTTACTCGGAATCTTTCCAAAACTTGAAGTCTTTAATCTGTTTTAAGTCTTTAAGTGATATTTAAAGGTTTTCTTGATTTTTTCCTAAAAATTAAGTGGCGACTTTGTTTTCATTGAATCTGAGACTTTTTTCTTTAAGTTCTCGAATTTAATACAAGTCAAAAACTGTTTCAAAATGAATTTGCTTTTTTTCTTTTCAAAAATAAACGAAAGTAAAAAAATGCGATAAAACAGAAATGGCGACTCCGCTAGGGAGTTTAACTAAGTTCTAACCAAAATATTTTTCTAACTTTACTTGCTTTATTTGACTAACTATTCGGGAATGTAATAATTTTAATTTCCGCATTTATTTGCTTATGTGTTTAAATTTTTGCAAAATATAAATTGTTGCATTCATGGCATACAAGTTTCGCCAAATGGTAAAATTAGAATGCATCAGGAAAAAAGTGATTACGCGTGTCTTCGCGGTCACTTCTCTACTTAAATAACCAGAATTCTCAAAACAATGAGCAATTAGTTGGTTCCAGGTTGGCCAGCACCTGTTCATTGTTTCAGCCCGCTATTGTCTACTCGGGTTCTCGGTCTCTTTTCAAAAACCCACTCTAGTCAAACTAGCGTAGAGCGAAGCCAAATCCCTAAAATAGGCATTGACCTAAGTTGACCCGATACCCCAGGGGTATCGGTCCCATTAGTGAGACCACCTTGATTCAAAAAAGGCCCCCGACCCGAAAAGATGATCATACCCTTACGTGCTATCTTGAAAGACGTATATGTCGAAAGAATTAGACTATTTTCCTCGAAACGGGATATCTAACTAGTTGTTTATTTTGTAGGATGTCTAGTCTCCTCAAGTTTGAAATGCTAGTGAGTCCGCCTGTACAACTTCAAATGTGGTGGTACGATTTTACTGAGACTCAACGACGACATGTGGGTACACATTTGGGACACTTACCTTCACTAATGGGAATGAAAGGGTGTCCAGAACTGATACAAGCCCTTACCGGTCATTGGGACAATGATAGGATGGTTTTCAGGTTCATGTCTGTTGAGTTAACACCAACTATAGAAGAAATATGGGATTTCTTTGATGGTGTTGGAAACGTCGTTAAGAGGAGGCTATTTCCTAAAGCAGATGTGCTCATACCAAACAAACCAACAACAGGGGAGATAGCAGGAACACTTAAGTTGCGCGGATATGCGTGTAACTGGATAGGAAATTCGAATGTTTCTTTTCAGAACTTGTACTTGCATTTTGGCGTTAAGGAAGGGTTTTTGAACTACCAAAATGAATTCATATCTTACAAAGATTGGGATGAAACTAGGACTCTGGCCTTCGCCATTGCCTTCTTAGGAGTCATGGGGTTTTCGCAAAATCGGGATCACTCCATCAACACTTGAGTCATCATGGTAGCTGATACTATCTTTCACGGCCTCAAGAAGGATGGAAAAGTCAAATACTTCCCATTAGCACCCGTCAATTTGGGTGATATCTATCGGGCTTTGGGAAGGTGTCGAAATGGGCATGGTTTCTTTCAAGGATGATATTTGCTTCTCCAAATGTGGATTCTGAGTCATGTGATTATAGAAGATGCACCAACCAAATTCCCTTCATTTGAGGGAAAAGACAGAATCAAGAATTTCAACAAAAGGGTAGAAGATGAACAAATAAGCCTAGAAATGTCAAAAGGGGAATGGGCTCGGATCTTCGCAGGGTTAAGAGAGGATAATATCCAGTGGATGCCGTATCACTTATTTTCCAAAGTTGTCATCATCGGAAGCGAAGGAATGCCTTTCTTACCAATCCTCGGTATTCGAGGAATTTGACCCTATGTACCCCAAAGGGTCTTGAGACAGTTAGGAAGAACGCAAACAGAGATTGAAACTGGTCACATGGGAGTGTATGTCGTTGACTACAAAGATGACAAAACCCTGATAGCGGCAGAAATCTTCAAAAGTTGGAGAAAGAGCATCAAAGAGAAAACCACTGTAGGGCTCACTGCATATAGGTATAAAGTCGGGAGCACCGAGGGTTACATGGCTTGGCTAGAAAGAGACTTGCAAGGTGTGACAGAAAACAGGCCTCAAATTGGTTCGAGATCCAGAATTCACCTCCAGCTTCAAGAACTTCAAGAAGAGTTAGCTCAGGTTAAGTCGAAACGTGCGAGAGATCGACACACCATTGATGATCGCACCCAAGAACTTGAGAGCATGAAGATGGGAGTGCACAGAGTATTCTCCACCATAACTAAACAATATCTGGGCTTTGCTGAGTTACCAAGAGAACGGAGGTCGCTTGAAGTCTAGACCGAGTATTGGAAAGCATCGTTCGAGCTTCGAGAGGTCGCAGAAAAGTTCAAGAGAGGCCGAACGGAGAAAGGATCAACATCAGGAGCACCTTAATGTTACCCTTGCATGTGTTTTATCTTTATGTATTGCTTTCCCTAAAAAGACCCCCCGTGGGTTTTTATTTCCTATGTATTTCATTAAAATACCCTTGCGTGGGTTTGCTTTATTTTGCCCTTGCACGGGCCTATCTTATGCTATTTTCCCTTTTTCCCTTTAACAAATGTATCCCCCTTTCGGCTTGCTTGTATCCCTTACCTAAAAGTTTTGATTATATTTATATATATATATATCTATTTTGGGCGTAATGAAATGATTCTATACGACATATACGTCTTTCAAAATGCTAGGCCTACCTTTGGCGCAAAAAGGTCACCAAGTTAGGATACACACGTTATTATATATTTTATTATGTTATAACTGCTTTATGTGCTATGTGTGTTGCTTGAATCAAGAAAATTGGTCCACTCCATGCCGAAATTTTCTAGAACACCGTAGGCAGAAATATAAGCCCGCTATATAAAGTCCGACCAAAATACTCCAAGTCCTTCCAGTTTCTCCGAAAATCCCGAAACCTTCTAAAAAATCTCCAATCTTTCAGGAAAGGTTGAAATAGAAGCTGCAATCATGCGCGAGAGAATGCTAAGGATTCAAGAGGAAATGGAGGAAGTTCAAAAAAAATATGAGGAAGTCGACCGACTAATGGAAATTGCCATGGCTAGGACCAAAGAGGTGGAGGAGCAGACCGCCAAAGCCAAAGAAAGAATTGTCGTAATTGATCAAATACTGGGCACGCCTAAGACCGAACCAAAAGGTAGCTTTGATCTGGAACTCGAAGAACTTCTCCTAGAATTTGGGGACATAACTGGAGAGTTGAAACATATCAACAAAGGAAAAGGGAGAATGATTGAGGAACCTGAAGAAAATGAGCAAGTACTCATGAGGTCCACTCTGGACAAGAACATTTATGAAAAAATTCAACTCCCAAACACGGGAATCAACCATTGGACTAAGGTCAAAAGTGATGCTGTATGGCCAACCAGATTCAGGCCAGGAGGGAAGACTATCACTCTCAAAGTCCACTATCGAGAATACGCTAGAAATTCAAAAGTGATCCTCTGTTCAGATATTTATGAAACTCTGAAAGCTATGGGAGTTCTTAATCCCGACCAGTCTGAATGATATGGGTGTCACCCTCAGAATGAACACAAGGAGTGTGCCTATCATCCACGTTGAAGAGGAAATACAACTGATGAATGCAATGCCTTGAGAGCCCAAATTTACCACATGATTACCAGTGGACAGATAAGCCACTTGTGGGGTCCCAGAACTATCCTCGCATGCGATCAAGTTGGTCATGGCATGCCAATCACCAAGGATATGCCAATTCACCGTTACGACTTCACCTTCTTTCAGAACACCTACTACGAGATCTATGCTAAGTTAGTTCAGGCCAAGATTCTGGAACCAGTGGAAAGGAAGCCATGCAAGATGTCTAGGGCTTGGCGCCAAGGAAATGAGATTTGCCTCTATCACGCAGGGATTGGGGGCCATCACATCGAAACTTTCTGCCACTTCTGAGTTGACTTGAAATATCTCATCGACACAGGGAATATCGAGCTGGAATTCCCACTTTATCATCCTTGAAGAATCGAGAAGAATTCAGAAGACCCGCCACTATCCAATTGAAGCTTTAAAAGTAGCAGAATTTTAGTTTTTAGTCCTTTCCTTTATGTCGTTTTTACTTTCCCCTTGTATTCATATATAGTGGATAGAATGAAAAGAAACAAAATTTATCCTTTACTTGTTCGAACTACGTAGGGCCTGAATTCTGCTTTATGAGATACATAGGCAGCCTCTAAGGCCAGGCCCCTATCTTTAAGAAATTTTCATTTTCCCACTTTTACAAGGGAATAAGTAAATTCGGAAAGTACAACAAGCGAAGTGCTACAAGGACAACAAGTCAATCTTCCTGATAAAATTCATTTATCCAAAATCAACGGGCAAATTCCTGTCCATTGAACCCTCGAGTCAAATCACCCGTGGATCAATTTGCCTTGACGAAAAGCAACTTTTATGTGTTTAAAGTAATTTTTGTGTGTTTATTTTTTGTCAGATATCTTGTATCATCTATCACTGTAAAGATCTAACACATTGGCCTTTGAGTTGTTTTTCACTCCAACAGGTAATATAAACTTATCTGTGTAGGCAAAACTAGCCGAACATCCCTACTTCACCCGCTCAAAGGCACACCTGGATTCATCCTCTAACCTTCGCTTTTCTAAAGGGAAGATGACTGATAGAGAAGAGGAGAACGCTTTGGCTGTAAGAGATAATGTTATTGCTTAACAGAATGAAATGATTGCCAAACTTGCGAGAAAATTTGAAAAGATGCAAGAGGAAGTACAAAAATCCAAAGACATGGCTAGCCTGGCTATTGCAGCCAACACTCCAGCTCTGGGAAACTCTCAGCCCCTTTTCTAGATTCCTTTACTCAACTCTCCATTGACTGAAAGTCAACCAAGAAATATCCCCCTGCCTCCGTGCCTAGACCTTCTAACGAACCCCTCTCCAACAACCCTCCTCATATCGGATCCTCGTACCAAATCCATACTCCTCCTATCCAACACACTAACCAGAGTAGCAACCCAAGTGCCTACCTACCACAAAACCTCCCTCCAAATTACCAGAACACGCCACTAAGCACTTACAATTCCCAGAATAACTATCCCAATATTGCCATCCACATAACTATACTCCCACATATCCAAATTCCATTCCATATGTCCAGTCCCCACCTGTGCAACACATGCCACCAACCACTTTCCATGACATTGTAGAACCATGCACCGCTGTCCAGGAAAGCCCTGAGCTGGTTCACTATGAGGAGAAGGAAAAAGAGTTAAGAGCTTCGAAAAAGAAACACAACCATGACATAGCACAAATCAAGGAGGAGATGGCCAGGATTAGAGAATTTTGAGGCTCGCCTTACGAGAAAGGTTATAATTATGATGATCTCTGTATCCATCCTAAAATGGACCTGCCAGAAGGATTCAAAATTCCTAAGTTCGAGACCTTCAGCAGTTTCGGGAATCCTGAGGCCCATCTAAGAAGCTACTGCAACCAGATGGTCGGTGCCTGGAAGAACGATGCTTTGTTAATGAGGATTTTTAGTCGAAGTCTGTGTGGAGAGGCTTTAGAATGGTTCACCTCTCAAGAACTGAAGAAATGGTCCAGGTGGAGTGACCTAGCCCGAGACTTTGCCCAACGGTTTGCATACAATGTAGAAGTCATCCTAGATCGATACTCTTTGGGACGCATCAGAAAAAAATCGAACGAAGACTTCAGGGACTATGCCAACCGATGGAGAAAGAAAGCGGCGAGAGTTTCGCTTCCTATTACGGAAGAAGAAATAAGCATGGTGTTTATGCGCGCTCAAGAGTCAGAATTTTATGACAAAATGATATCAGCGGTGAAGGCCAAGTTCGCCGACTTAGTCAAGATCGGAGAAATTATGGAAGAAGGACTCCGCAATGGCAAGATTGTCAAATCCCCTATTTTCTCAGGATCGACAGGACGCCCCCAAAAAAAGAGGGAAGAAGTATCTTCGGTATCTTCCAGTCCTAGCCCAAAATCACGAAAACCTTTCGGAGCGACCTACAAAAAGCCACTTGTTCCAACAACCCCTCCCCTAGCTCCACAAACTCCTCAACCAATTTTCTATACTCAACCCATTTACCAAGCTCCACAACCAAATATGCAGCCCATCTACCAAGCTCCACAATCAAATGTTCAACCCACTTACCAAGTTCCTTCATAAAACTTTCAAGTGTATCAGAAGGCTCCCGAGAGTCAGAACAACCACCAGGTTCCTCCTCCTACTAACGTCAATCTCCCTCGTCTAAATCTAGAAAAGAAAGTTCCTCGGACTTTTACCCAACTATCCGAAACTAGAACCCAGTTGTACGAGAGACTGAAAGCCGCTGGATTTATTCATCCCATTCCGCACAAACTAGGCAACATCGATTCTCATTTCTTTAAAGCCGATTGGCATTGTGCTTACCACTCCAGAGGTGCTGGACATAGTACTGAGGATTGCATTTACCTATGGCATAAGATTCAAGACTTGATTGATCAAAGGGTGGTCACTTTGCAAACAACGCCACCGAATGTTAACAATAACCCACTTCCAAATCACGGAGGAGCCACTATGAATATGATCGAGATAGAAGAAGACTAGGTCGTGAGTAAGTCCATAGTGCCAGCCAATCCTAAAAAGCCAGAAGAGTTGGAGAAGTCTGTGGCTTCCTTGAGTATCGCAGAAAAACTGCAATTTATCGTGCTTACAACACCTCAGCAAGCTTTTGCTTTGGTACCAGCAGAAAAAGAGTTCATAGTTGAGGCCGACGCAACCCATGGTATGACAAGATTGGGAATATGTTATATCCCCGATGACTTGGCAAATGATATCTACAAGAAAGATCAACAGAAGAGACCAATCACTGAAGGCGAAGCGGAAGAGTTCTGGAGAAGAATGCAGTCAAAGGAGTACTCCATTGTGAAGCATTTGGAGAAGACCCCCGCCCAGATTTCTATTTGGGCATTACTCATGAGTTCCTTGTACCACAGACAGGCATTTCTCAGAGTTCTGAATGAAGCTTATGTACCGGTAGGTACTAGTGTAGAGAACCTGACCACCATGGTAAGCCAAGTTCTGGGGGGTCATCGCATTTGCTTTAGTGACGATGAGTTGCCTTTTGAAGGCATGATGCATAATAAAGCCTTGCATTTCACTATCAAAAGCCAAGAGAAGATCGTGAACAGGGTATTGATCAACGATGGATCGGGGCCAAATATCTGCCCGTTGTCAACATTAACGCAGTTAGAATATGACCTGTGAAAGATCTGCCAGAGCAGGGTCAATGTAAGAGCTTTTGATGGAGGTCAAAGAGACACTATCGGAGAAGTTAGCCTGTACATCCAAATGGGACCCGTCGAATTCCATATTGAGTTCCAAGTAATGGATATCTCTACCAGCTATAATTTGCTCTTAGGAAGGCCATGGATCCATAGAGCCGGAGCCATGCCATCGACCTTTCACCAGATGGTGAAGTTCATTTGGGAAGAACATGAGGTGGTGATCCATGGAGAAGGAAGTCACTTGTGCCGTCCTAACAGTTATGTCCCTGTGATTGAAAAAGTCCCGAGGGGAAGCAATTTCTACACCTTAGAGATCGTCAATTCCACTGGAGAAGACCTTGCTCCTTAAAATCCTATTCCACCCATCTATAAAATGCTTGCGACCACGATCCTAAGGAGTTGATACGAGTCAGGCTTTGGGTTGGGAAAGAATTCCAATGGTATGATTAAGCCCTTAAGCATCCCCAGACAGTTGAACAGGCATGGACTGGGGTATGTGGCCCGAGGGGATGAGGTGAGGGTCGAAGAGAAGAAGCAGTCAGGACTACCTAAACCACTTCCCCATCTATATCAGTCATTTCCAGTGCGTATTGGTCCTCCAAGCTATGGGTTAGAGGATGGAATAGGGGATCTGTTTGAGGAATGTGATGCTATAATAGGAGAAGTCCCCAAAAAAGCCATGATTAGGGATGCCAAGCCCAACAAAAAGCTACAAAACTGGGTTGCAACTCCCCTCGTGACTCTCCATTCAATTGGGTAGACAAAGATTTGTTTTATGAAAAAACGGTGATGGTCTGGATGAGGCTCCGCTACCCACCCTTTATGTTTTAATATTCCTCGTGCTATTTACTGCTTTCCAAAAGGCATGAACCTACATTCATGTAGGTTGTAGCCATAGTTTGTAAATATTTCCGAATTTCAATGAAAGCCTCCTTATTTTGAAAATATTTCCGAATTTCAATGAAAGCCTCCTTATTTTGAAAATATTTGTTGTTTAAAATTTATTTATATTTGCTTGTTATTATCTAACCCATTTTGTTTTGGTTTCGGTAATAATAAGTTAAAACCTACCACTTTCATGTCATGTCAAGAGCTTAACGAATAAACTGAGCTAGGTGACTGATGTGCCGCCATTCTACGGCACTTTCGACGCCTCTAAACTAAGAACAATTGTAAGTTTTCAAGCAACCGTTGTCGTTTTTGATGGTTTTATGTTATATTTGTAGGAAATGGAGACAAACGTAGAAAAGGAAGGAAATACGAGCAAAAGCGCGCCACTGCTTAAGAGTGACGGCCACCATGACGGGCCGTCACACATGTGATGGTCCGTCACCCAGACCGTCAACCTGAGGCAGCTCACTGCCTAGCCACGACGGCCACAGTGACGGTCCGTCAAGCTTGTGACGGTCCGTCACCCAGGCCGTCAAGTTGAGACAGAACGCGATGCGGAATCCGAACATTTTTGGGTTTACTTCCTGGACTCCTATAAATACCCTATGTTAGGTTTATTTTATTAAGGCACTTACCAATACATTACCCAATAGTTTTAGGAGAGTTTTGAGAGAGAAATTGAGAGCAACAACACGTTTTATCTTCTTGAAATCGTGTTCTTGAATTATTCTTGGGATCTTGGTTCTTGTTCTTGGATTATTGAAGCTTGTTTTCATTATATTGTAAGAATCTTTTCTCTTTATTATGAATATAACTTTCTTTTCTTCTCCTAATAGCATGAGTAACTAAACTCCCACAACTAGGGTTGTGGGAGCCATGGCAAACGTAGCATTATAGATTCCGGGTAGCGTCGGGTTCAATATAGATGTTGTCACGTTGTTAATCATTCATTATTTAACGTTTTCTAGTGGTTGCAAACATTAGAACATGCCTAGGTTTAATTTGCTTGAGTAAAGAGATTAAAACCGGGAAATTTAATTAACTACGAGGATTCGAGACTACCAACTCTCGTCTTATGATTAATGCTGTAACTAGATTAATCTACTTGATGTTTAGGATTGAAATCTAAAAGATCACCTTTTCAAGTTCGAGAGAATTGAAAAGTAAATTCATCTATTTGGTTGAGAAACGTTTAGATGATACCATTAATTCAATCACATCGTGACACGCATATAGAAAGAACCCTATTAAGCCTAGAATCGACATTGTTACCAACGCCATGGTAAACACTTCCCTAGTTCATTCTCCCATTGCTTATCTCTCATACATTATTGTTTGTTTTTGTTCACAATTTGATCACACAAACCCCCCCTATTTACCGAAAACTATTGACTACTAGTCATCTAATTCACTAAAGACTTAACTTTCACCTTATTCCCTGTGGGATCGACCCCAACCTCTGTTTGGTTCTATATTTGACAAACGACCGCTTACGCTTCTTAAATTGAGGTGTAGTTTGGGCGTTATCAAAAAGTGGCGCCGTTGCCGGGGAATACGGTTGTTTATCAAGTCCGGTGTGTTTATTTGACTCTTAGTCATATTTCCTGCTTTTATTTTTATTTGTTGTTTTTGTTTTTACTGGGTACATAGTTGTACATGCTAAGTACCCGAGGCTCGGGTGAACCAATATTACCCTACGACCCCGAGCTTGCAAGAACGATAAGGCAAAACATGAATGAGCAATAACAAGAGGCAGTGAGACTCACTGCAGCTCAGCAAGCCCAACAACGTGTGAATACTGGTGGTCTTGAGGTTGACATAGAGTTGAACAATGAGGAGGTCGACTTAGATGGAGTTGGTGCCACGGGCGTGATTGCGTTTCCTCCGCTAGCACCCGGGGCTAAGTTCAAGATCACTAGCACAATGATTCAGCTGTTGAATTTGAGAGGAGTGTTCAGTGGTGTTGCTGGTGACGATCCAAACCGGCACCTGATGAATTTTGTGGGTATCTGTAAATCGTTCGAATTGCCTGGAGTAAGTCTGACAGCGATCAGGCTCAGGTTGTTTCCGTTGTCTCTGTCTGATGAGGCAGCGTTATGGTTGACAGAGCTGACCCCCGACTCTATCACAACTTGGGGAGAGTTGAAAGGAGCTTTCCTAGAAAGGTTCTTTCCTCCCTCTAGGATGATACAGTTAAGGGATGAGATTAGCAATTTCAGGTAACAACCTCACGAAGCTTTACATGAGACTTGGTTACGGTTCAAGAAGAAGCTGACACAATGCCCGAACCATCAGCTTACCGACAACCTTTTGATGCAGACATTCTACAGGGCACTGAATTCGACTACTAAGCCGACATTGGACAACGCAGCAGGTGGAGCATTCATGGGTCTCACTTTTGTTGAGGCCACAACTACGTTGGACAGGCTCACCAAAACCAACAGGGACTGGCATACACGGGATTCAGAGGTAGCAGCTAGCACTTATGCAGTTAGTGTATCAGCAGAGCAGCGCAGGAAAGAGGAAGAACGAGACCACGACATGGCCCATCTAAAAACGCAAATGGACCTGCTGACCAAGCATTTGATATCAGGGGGCATTGAGAAGGTGAAAGCTGTGGGTTCCCAAGGTAGAGCAACAGAGTTTGAATCTGATGAGGAGGCGAGTTATTTGGGTGGTTTCCAGGCCAACGGCCAAGGAAACCAAGGTCGGAACTATCAGAAGGACAACTACTATGAAAAAGCTGGCTACAGAGATCATGACCAAGGAAACTGGAGGAATAACACTGATAGTGGTGGGTTGTATGTACCACCTGGTAATCGGGATAGAGCTAGCACCGAGACAGGGACGTCTAAATTGGAGAACATGATGGTGAAGATGCTGCTAAAGGTGGAATCTACTGACTCCGCGGTAAAGGAGATGAGGACTGAACTATCAACAATAAGTCAGGTAGTGGATTCATATTCCACCTCGATCAAGCAGTTAGAGCAACAAGTGGGTCAGATCTCGGCAGCTCTAAATCAAAGGAAGACAGGGACCCTGCCGAGTGACACTATTCAAAACCCCGAGGAATGACGCAAGCTGTATGGCGATCACTACAAGAAGCAGTAGAACATTACCGGAATCACATCCGGTAATTCAGACTCAGGATGGTGAGATTGCGGATGACAAGGCGGTAGAGGAGGTGACTCAAAGACCCGTGGATGAAAGCAAGGAAGCTGAAAAACTTCCAACTATGATGCCTCGGCCACCGCCTCCGTTTCCGCAACGTTTGAAGAAGACAGTGGAAGATGGCAAGTTCCTGAATTTCATGACCATGCTCAAGCAAATATTAATAAACATCCCACTGGTAGAAGCGCTTGAATAAATGCCCGGATATGCCAAGTTCATGAAGGACTTGATTACCAAGAAGAGGTCAGTAAGCGTGGAACCAGAAGATAACCTCCACCACTGCAGTGCTATTTCCTCAAGATCGTTAGTGGACAAGAAGGAAGATCCAGGTGCTTTTACTATTCCCTGTACTATCGGGAAGCTCAACTTCGGAAAAGCATTATGTGATCTTGGTGCTAGCATCAACTTGATGCCACTAGCAATCTATAAACAATTGGGTTTAGGAGCTCCCAAACCAACGACCATGAGGGTACTAATGGCTGACCGTTCAGTGAAGCGACCGGTGGGAATATTGTCTGATGTGCTGGTAAAAGTTGGTAAGCTTATATTCCTAGCTGACTTTGTGATCTTGGATTGCGAAGTGGACTTTGAAGTCCCCATAATCTTGGGACGACCATTGCTGGCCACTGCGAGAGTATTGGTTGACATGGAGAGAAACGAACTGACATTCAGGTTAAACAATGAATTTGTCAAGTTCGATGTGTGTAAATTGATGAAGCAACCAAGAGACATGAGAGTGGTCGCAGTCATAAATGTGGTTGAAGAAGCCCCTGCGGAGTTGCATATTAAGGAGAAGGTTCCTGTCGAGACCCTAGTTGCTACAAGAATGAGGTTGCGATCGCAAGAAGGGAAACATGTCGAGGAAGGAGGTGAAAACAAATCGAGAAAGAGAAAACACCGCAAGAAAACCAGCGATGAAAGAGCAAAGAAGTTGCTGCGATGAGCTGCGGAGCCGATAAAAGAGAAAGTTCAAGCTCAACGAGATGGGGTAGCTGGCACCTATTCCATCGATCTCGCCTGCTTTGGAGACCCTGGCGGTCTCCAACATCATGCCAGACTCTGAGTCCTATGGGCTTCACAGGTATTCCTTTCTCTCACAGTTTTAGTTTTCACATGTATGCATTGGGGATAATGCATGAGTCTAAGTTGAGGGTATTGGGTTACCTGTGAGTCTTTCACCACCGAGGGTTTTTGTTACCGTGTTTCTTTTCCCTCCAGTGTGCTATCTAGTAGAACCGGCATGTTTAGGTTGTCGTTTAAATTTTAGTTGTTTTTTTTAGTGTCTATAGCAAGCATGGCATTGTTGGTTGGAAAATATACCAAAAGGAGCCTCCTCTGAAAAAGTTGATTTTGTACTTATGTTTGAAATGATTGACTGTCTGGATCCTTGGATGTCATTGTGTGGTTATGATTGGAATAAGTATGTTAAGCCGAGTTGTTGTCTTGATAGTTGGTAGTGGTATGGTTTCTTGGTTCCAAGTGTGTGTGAGCGTATTGTTATAAACTCTTACTCTGTGCATGCATCTAGAACTTGCCCGGTCTATTTTGTTAAAGTTTGAAGTTGGTTGCTTAGGAAAGGATCACAGGCCCTTTTTGTGTGCAGTCCACTTAGCCTATAAGACTGTCCAAATGTAAATAATCCCTTTGATCCCTGTTTGAGCCATAATTGACCCTGTTCTTTCAATAACCTGTCACCGTTCCTGTTTAACTTTGAATCCCTGTTTTGGCCCTGGTCCTCCCTTGGACATCGTGCACCTCGACTCAGGCAATCAACCTAAGTTGAGGGTGGCTACTATAGAGGTAAATGATAAAAAAATAGGATGAATAAGATTGGTTGTGAATAGAATGAAAATTCCGGGTGTGTGTCTAAGAAAAAGATAAAGAAACGAAGAAAAAAAAAAGGGAGATGAAAAAGAACGAAAAAGAAATAAAAAGAAGTGTCAAAATAAAAAGGCCGCACCTGTAGCTAGAAAGAAGGGAATAAGGAGGTGAATAAGGATAGGCAAAGTAAAGTTATGTGGAAATAATAGGTCGGTGAATTCAAGGAGGGTTTAGTCACTATTCCCCAAACGTATCCTACCTGCACCCGAAGCCGCATTACAAGCCAAAACAAGTCCTGTAGTGATCCTGAATAGCTTTCTGAAGAACTGAAATAGAATAGTAAGGGCAAGCTTATGGCATCGCATGTGCATCGTTTGAAATCGTTTGTGAGTGTGAGCGTCTTACCTAGTCCTAAATCTTGTGTGTGGGACTTCTTTGTGGTGAGGGCACCAAGATTTCTGTATCGTCTATTGACTGTTAGGATAGCTGTGCGTGTGTATGCATAATATTTCATCATATCGGAATGACATGTTTGGATCCTTGCAAGTTAATATTTCATACATTTGTGTGCTACTAGGGAGCTTGATTTGAAATTGAATAAGCATTGAATGACCATGAGTTGCTAGAGACACGAGTTTGTTTTCTTAGTTGAGTCGTATTATTGTTTTTGTGTCATGTTGCTTGAGGACAAGCGAACGTTTTAAGTTGAGGGTGTTGATGTGCCGCCATTCTACGACACTTTCGACGCCTCTAAACTAAGAACAGTCATAAGTTTTCAAGCAACCGTCATCGTTTTTGATGGTTTTATGTTATATTTGTAGGAAATGGAGACAAACGTAGAAAAGGAAGGAAATACGAGCAAAAGTGCGCCACTGCTTAAGAGTGATGGCCACCATGACGGGCCGTCACACATGTGACGGTCCTTCACCCAGACCATCAACCTGAGGCAGCTCACTGCCTAGCCACGACGGCCACAGTGACGGTCCATCAAGCTTGTGACGGTCCGTCACCCAGGTCGTCAAGTTGAGACAGAACGCGACGCGGAATCCGAACGTTTTTGGGTTTACTTCCTGGACTCCTATAAATACCCTATGTTAGGTTTATTTTATTAAGGCACTTACCAATACATTACCCAATAGTTTTAGGAGAGTTTTGAGAGAGAAATTGAGAGCAACAACACGTTTTCTCTTCTTGAAATCGTGTTCTTGAATTGTTCTTGGGATCTTCGTTCTTGTTCTTGGATTATTGAAGCTTGTTTTCATTATATTGTAAGAATCTTTTCTCTTTATTATGAATATGACTTTCTTCTCTTCTCCTAATAGCATGAGTAACTAAACTCCCACAACTAGGGTTGTGGGAGCCAGGGCAAACGTAGCAGTATAGATTCCGGGTAGCGTCGGGTTCAATATAGATGTTGTCACGTTGTTAATCATTCATTATTTAACGTTTTCTAGTGGTTGCAAATATTAGAACATGCCTAGGTTTAATTTGCTTGAGTAAAGAGATTAAAACTGGGAAATTTGGTTAACTACGAGGATTCGAGACTACCAACTCTCGTCTTATGATTAATGTTGTAACTAGATTAATCTACTTGATGTTTAGGATTGAAATCTAAAAGATCACCTTTTCAAGTTCGAGAGAATTGAAAAGTAAATTCATCTATTTAGTTGAGAAACGTTTAGATGATACCATTAATTCAATCACATCGTGGCACACATATAGAAAGAACCCTATTAAGCCTAGAATCGACATTGTTACCAACGCCATGGTAAACACTTCCCTAGTTCATTCTCCCATTGCTTATCTCTCATACATTATTGTTTGTTTTTGTTCATAATTTGATCACACAAACCCCACCATTTACCGGAAACTATTGACTACTAGTCATCTAATTCACTAAAGACTTAACTTTCACCTTATTCCCTGTGGGATCGACCCCAGTGCGCCACTGCTTAAGAGTGACGGCCACCATGACGGGCCGTCACACATGTGACGGTCTGTCACCCAGACCGTCAACCTGAGGCAGCTCACTGCCTAGCCACGACGACCACAGTGACGGTCCGTCAAGCTTGTGACGGTCCGTCACCCAGGCCGTCAAGTTGAGACAGAACGCAACGCGGAATCCGAACGTTCTTGGGTTTACTTCCTGGACTCCTATAAATACCCTATGTTAGGTTTATTTTATTAAGGCACTTACCAATACATTACCCAATAGTTTTAGGAGAGTTTTGAGAGAGAAATTGAGAGCAACAACACGTTTTCTCTTCTTGAAATCGTGTTCTTGAATTGTTCTTGGGATCTTGGTTCTTGTTCTTGGATTATTGAAGCTTGTTTTCATTATATTGTAAGAATCTTTTCTCTTTATTATGAATATGACTTTCTTCTCTTCTCCTAATAGCATGAGTAACTAAACTCCACAACTAGGGTTGTGGGAGCCATGGCAAACGTAGCATTATAGATTCCGGGTAGCGTCGGGTTCATATAGATGTTGTCACGTTTGTTAATCTCATTATTTAACGTTTTCTAGTGGTTGCAAACATTAGAACATGCGTAGGTTTAATTTGCTTGAGTAAAGAGATTTAAAACCGGGAAACTTGATTAACGACGAGGATTCGAGACTACCAACTCTCGTCTTATGATTAATGCTGTAACTAGATTAATCTACTTGATGTTTAGGATTGAAATCTAAAAGATCACCTTTTCAAGTTCGAGAGAATTGAAAAGTAAATTCATATATTTGGTTGAGAAACGTTTAGATGATACCATTAATTCAGTCACATCGTGACACGCATATAGAAAGAACCCTATTAAGCGTAGAATCGACATTGTTACCAACGCCATGGTAAACATTTCCCTAGTTCATTCTCCTATTGCTTATCTCTCATACATTATTGTTTGTTTTTGTTCACAATTTGATCACACAAACGCCCCTATTTACCGGAAACTATTGACTACTAGTCATCTAATTCACTAAAGATTTAACTTTCACCTTATTCCCTGTGGGATCGACCCCAACCTCTGTTGGGTTCTATATTTGACAAACGACCGCTTACGTTTCTTAAATTGAGGTGTAGTTTGGGCGTTATTAGTGACGATGATTTCGAGGAATATGACGAAGAAACTATGGTTCCCGAAGAGTTGACAGAGGAATTAAAGGACTTTGAAAACCGAGAAAAGCCTAACCTAGAAGAAACTGAGATGGTTGACCTGGGAGACGACTAAGAGGTCAGAGAAACCAGAATCAATGTCCATCTGACGGAAGCACAGAAAAAAGAACTCATTAAGTTACTCCGAGAGTACATCGACATATTTTCTTGGGCCTACAGTGACATACCAGGACTAAGTTTAGACATAGTCTCTCATAAGTTGCCTATCAATCAAGAGTTTGATCCGATCAAGCAGAACACTCGAAAGTTCAAGCCGGACCTGATTTTAAGGATCAAAGAAGAAGTTACCAAATAGATACAGTCCGGGGTGGTAGAGGTCATAAAATACTCCACTTGGTTGGCCAATATCATCCCAGTTCCCAAAAAAGATAGGAAGATCAGAATCTGTGTTAACTATAGAGACTTGAACAAGGCCAGTCCCAAGGATAACTTTCCATTACCCAATATCCACATCCTTATTGACAACTGTACGAAGCATGAAATACAGTCATTCGTGGATTATTTTGCTGGGTACCACTAGATTTTAATGGACGAAGAAGGTGAGGAGAAAACGACTTTCATCACACCTTGGGGTGTTTATCATTACCGGGTAATGTCGTTCGGCCTTAAAAATACGGGTGCTACCTATATGCGAGCCATGCCAACTATTTTTCATGACATGATTCACAACGACATTGAAGTGTACATGGATGATGTAATTATCAAATCCCGTGAGAGTTCGGATCACTTGACTCACTTAAGAAAGTTCTTTGATCGGCTACGGAAATACAATCTAAAGTTAAACCCCGCCAAATGTGCTTTCGGGGTCCCAGCCGGCAAGCTGTTGGGATTCATAGTCAGTAGAAGGGGCATCGAGCCTGACCCCTTGAAAATCAAGGCAATTTAGGAGTTTCCTCCAAGAAAGAAGTCATGAGTTTCTTGGGAAGGCTGAATTATATTAGTCGATTCATAGACCAGTCAACGGTTATTTGCGAACCTATCTTCAAGTTGCTGAAAAAAGATGTGCCAACTAGCTGGATGGACGAGTGCCAACAAGCTTTTGATCATATCAAGAACTACTTGTCCAGCCCACCAGTATTGGTCCCTCCAAGAGAAGGAAGTCCATTGTTGTTGTATCTGTCAATCTCAGAAAATGCCTTTGGTTGCATCCTGGGGCAACACGATGAGAGCGGAAAGAAGGAATGAGCGATTTATTACTTGAGCAAGAGGTTCACCCCATACGAGGCTTGTTATACTCTACTAGAAAGGACCTGTTGTGCTTTGAACTGGGTTGCCCAGAAGTTGAGACATATTTGTCATCTTACACGACATATCTCATTTCCAGAATGGACCCCCTGAGGTACATATTCCAAAAAGCCATGCCCACGGGCAAATTGTCTAAGTGGCAAATGTTGCTAAGTGAGTTTGACATTGTATATGTGACTCAGAAAGCGATCAAAGGACAGGCCTTAGCGGAGAATCCAGTTGATGAAGATTATGAACCACTCCGAACTTACTTCCCTGATGAAGAGATTCTGTTTATAGGAGAATATATCGCAGAAACATACCCTGGTTAGAGATTGTTCTTCGATGGAGCAGTCAATTTCAAAGGTTCAGGCATCGGAGCAGTCTTAGTATCAGAGACTGGTCAGCACTACCCGGTGACAGCCAAACTCCGTTTCCCATGCACCAATAACATGGCCGAGTACGAAGCTTGTATTCTCGGCATTCAGTTAGATATTGATATGGATATCCGAGAACTCTTGGTTATTGGTGATTCTGATTTGCTAATTCACCAAGTCCAAGGTGAGTGGGCTGTGAAAACCCCAAGATTGTGTCATATGTGAAGTTGGTACAAAGATTGTGCAAGAGGTTTCGAAAGATCGAGTTCAAGCATACGCCAAGAATTCAAAATGAGTTCGCTGATGCTTTGGCCACCATATCTTCCATGATTCAGTACCCCGATCAGAATTACATTGATCCGTTGGTGATAGGTCTGAAAGAGAAACCTGCACATTGTGCTCAAGTTGAAGCAGAGTCAGACGGAAGACCATGGCATTATGATATCAAGAGGTATCTAGAAGTCAGAGCCTATCCCCAGGATGCGACTGCCAACCAAAAGAAAACCATCCGCCGAATGGCCAATAACTTTTTCCTAAATGGAGAAATCCTGTATAGGAGGACTCCAGATCTCAAATTCCTAAGATGTGTTGACTCGATTGAAGCCACAAAGTTGCTAGAAGAAGTACACACCGGAGTATGTGGACCTCATATGAATGGGTTCACCCTAGCCAAGAAGATCTTACGAGCCAAATACTTTTGGATGACCATGGAAAATGACTGTAGAAAATTCGTGCAAAAATGTCACAAGTGCCAGATCCACAGAGATTTGATTTGAGTGCCACCTAGCGAGATTCAAGCTATGAGCGTACCTTGGCCTTTTGTAGCCTGGGGTATAGATGTCATTGGTCCCATCGAACCCTCCGCCTCAAATGGACACAAATTCATCTTGGTAGCCATTGATTATTTCACCAAATGGGTGGAAGTTGCTTCTTACAAGTCTGTGACCAAGAAGGTTGTAGCTGACTTTGTCAAGAACAATTTGATTTTCCAATTCAGAATCCCCGAGTCAATTATTACCTACAATGGAGCAAATCTAAATAGTCACCTGATGAGAGAAATATGTGAGCAATTCAAAATCACTCACCGAAATTCGACTGCGTACCATCCACAAATGAATGGAGCTGTGGAAGCGGCCAACAAGAATATCAAGAAGATTTTAAGGAAAATGGTTGATAATCATCGATCCTGGCACGAGATGTTGCCTTATGCTCTATTAATACCAGACGACTGTCAGAACTTTGACCGGGGTAACTCCTTATGTGTTGGTGTATGGTTCAGAGGCAGTGATACCTGCTGAAGTCGAAATACCATCCCTTAGGATCATTCAAGAAGCCGGACTGAGTAATGAAGAATGGGTTTGCGCTCGTCACGAGCAGCTCATGTTGATTGATGAAAAAAGAATGAATGCCATATGCCATGGTCAATTGTACCAGCAACGAATGATTCGTGCATTCAACAAGAGAGTAAGAGCTCGCATGTTTGCCATAGGACAATTGGTACTTAAGCGTATTTTTCCCCACTAGGAGGAATACAAAGGAAAATTTGCACCTAATTGGCAAGGTCCGTATGTTGTCCAAAAAGTGTTATTCGGAGGAGCCTTGATTCTATCCGAGATGGATGGCCAAGTGTGGCCCAAACCGATCAACTCCGATGCTGTGAAGAGATACTACACCTAAAGATGGTTTTTTCTTTCATTTCTTTCCATGTAATTGCATTGTCTGATTGTAATCATTTTTATTCTTTGTAATAGCTTAAAATTCCCTACCCTCTTTGTACGAACTACGTTTGACCTGAATTCTCAAGAATGAGATACGGGCGGCCTGTGTCGGCTTCGGTCAACCCCTTAGGAAAATCTATCTTTCCCCTTCTTATCCTGAACTACGTTTGACCTGAATTCTCAAGAATAAGATACGTAGGCGGCCTTTGTCGGCTTCGATCACCCCTTTATTTATTTTTGACATTCTCCCACTTTGAGTGTGGGAACTACGTTTGACCTGAATTGTCAAGAATAAGATACGTAGGTGGTCTTTGTCGGCTTCGGTCACCCCTTTATTTATTTTCGACATTCTCCCACTTTGAGTGTGGGAAATACGTTTAACCTGATTCCTGCCTCAATGGGATACGTAGGCGCCACAATGGCTCGGTCATATCACCCAAAAAAGGAAAACTGGGGCAGAATTTACGAGAAAGGAATCTCGAAAATTCAGAAGACGAAGAGCATTCTCCAAACAAGTCGAAGTACAGAATAGGCCGAAGAGCAACCCAAGTGAATATCGAGAAAGAATCTCGTAATCCCCACAGAGTCTCAAGTCCCTTGCCAATGGAATGATATTCATCATGAAACCTTTAACTGGGACAGAAATTTTGAGGTTCTCCTCAATATTTCCACCGAGCTTCATTTAAAAGTTTAGAAACAAACTCCAAAGAATTCACCAACACCGAGAGATCAGAGTGTACTTCAAAAATTTCCAGTCCTTGGTGGATTAATCCCCAACTGTGACAGATTTCTCGAAAAACATTTCTAAATTCCCCAACTAGGATGACAAAAGATCTTTGTAGTCCGCCAGTAGTATGTCAGAAATGTCAAGACCTCGAATAAAGGACATTCGTTGAGCTAGCACATGACATGACGGGCAGAGGCCTTTCCAAAATATCCTTTTTCAAAATCTTGGTTTTCCAAAGAACTTGTTTGAAAAATGTTTACAAAAAAGACTAGCTTTACTCCTTTATAATTTGACTTTGTCTTATGTCTACCACGATCCGGGGAGTCGAAGACGACGAGTACCCGAGAGAGGAAGCATCCAAAAAAGACAATGCAAGGAGCAGAAGATTGGAGGAGGTCAACACAGATCCGTTTTGCCAAAACTAACAATTTTTCTGTGGATGCAGGTTGTCCCAAAAGTATGTTAGAAAACAAGATCTCGTTATCCAATACGTTCGAAGAGATGCAATGAGATCAGATGCCCCAAAATTTTGTGGGAAAAGCCAAAACAGGAGGAAGAAGCCGAAAGAAGCAAAACTCCTGGAATGGACAAATATTCTTGTAGTTCACAGAAACTACCAGATAAAGAGAGACTGAAAGCGTCCTCAAGTCACCAAATGGATCAAGACATTTTGGTTAGTTTCAAATCAAGTCGCCAGATATGTGATCAGTGACGTTCTCAGCTAATCCCCAGCAAGTCAAAAATCACCACGAACAGACAATGTTCAAAAATGGTATTTATGGCTATCCCCAGAAATGGGCACGACCATTTCCTTCGCATTTGAAATAAAGTTGTTTTCATTAGCTTCATAGATATTATCTTTAAAGTTTTTTCAAGTTTGACTGTGGTCGCTAGTAAAAGCGATGTTGTGTCTACTAATTATTTTCCTTGAGCATAGGTACACACAAAGGAGTCAACAAGACAACACAAAAATCGAAGGTGATATTTTCTGCAACTGCTACGCATGCCATTACATGATCATCCCCCTAATATCACATCTGCATACCGAGAGGACCATGCCACGAGGGCCATCATATTTGCATGTCGCGAGGACCATGCCACGAGAGCCATCATATTTGCATGTCGCAAGGACCATGCCACGAGGGCCATCATATTTGTATATCGCGAGGACCATGCCAAGAGGGCCATATCATATTTGCATGTCACGAGGACCATGCCACGAGGGCCATCATATCTGCATGTCGAGAGGAACATGCCACAAGGGCCATCATATCTGCATGTCGAGAGGACCATGCCTTGAAAGCCATTATATCTTCATGTCTAGAGGACCATGCTACGAGAGCCATCATATTTGCATGTCTCGAGGACCATGTCAAGAGAACTATCATTATCATTAATACCGCAGATACATTCGCTGCGAGTATTATGTCCCTCTACCAGCCAGTTTCAAAAGAGGATGACATTCATAGGCGTCCCTAAGTCGCACTTGTTGCACAGGATCGACCCTCAACATGCTTATATCCGAGATCGCATGAGACGGTGGAGTCTAACATTGAGGATATCATTATCATCATTATCATCCTTTATTATGCCAAATCTGGCATTTAACATAGTTATATCTGATATCGTGTAAGACGGAGGAGTCTGACGTTGAGGGTATATTTGCTCCTTTATTATGTCAAATCTGGCATTCAACATAGTTATATATGATATCGCATAAGATGAAGGAGTCTGACATTGAGGGTATATTTGCTCCTTTATTATGCCGAGTCTGGCATTCAGCATATTCATATCCGAGATTGCATGAGATGGAAGAGTCTAACATTGAGGGTATATTTGCTCCTTTATTATGTCAAATCTGGCATTCATTATATTTATATCCTATATCGTATAAGACAAAGGAGTCTGATGTTGAGGATATTTATGCGCTCTTATTCAAGAGCCTCAATTGCCGGAAGAGGCAATTATATTTGTTCAAGTGGCAAAAACCTTGTCACCATCCGGTAATCAAATATCGCTCGCCATCGAGGTCGAAAGCATATAGTCCGAGGGATGTCTGTAAGAAGCCATCCAAATCGGATGATGAACTGAATTTCCCTAAATTAGAAGACAAAAGGTCGTCTGTAAGTCACAGCGATATCTGAAATCGGATAGTGTGCAAGATTGCCCGAAGCTTGATAGTCTAAGAGTTATTTGTAAGACGAAGCGATATCTGAAACCAGATAGTGTGTAAGATCACCTGAAGATTGAAAGTTCAAGGGTAATGCGTAAGTCGCAACAATATCCGCAATTGGATAAAGTGCAAGACTACTGAAAAATTGATAGTCCAAGGATTATCTATAAGCCACGATATATCCACGTTGATATTGTGCAGGACTACCCAAAGGCTAGCAATTCAAGGGAAATCTGTAAGTCGTGTTACATCCAAGATCGAATAAAAAGTGCAGGATTACCCAAAAACTGGCAATTCAAAGGATATCTGTAATCCACCTCTATCCAAAGTCGGATGATGTGCAAGATTACTCGAAAGCTGGAAAATTAAAGACATATGTAAGCCGCCTCTATCCAAAGTCGGATAATGTGCTAGATTATCCAAAGCCTGACAATGTAGGGCATATCTGTTAGTCGTATCAATGCGGATGATGCGCAAGATTCACCCCAAAATCATATACAAAAGACCGCTATCAATAGCCAAGAAGGCTATCACGTTCAAAAGAACGCGGTAAACGGTTGCAATGACCGTCACGTCAAATGGCCACAAAGGTCGCCTTATTCAAAAACCACCACAAAGGCAATCCTATCTGATAGCTACGAGGGCTATCATATTTTCATCATAGAAATCGCTATTTCCTAAGACAGAGACAGGAAAAGATGACATCTGCATAAAAAGCGACAAATGGGAAAACGAGGTACAAAGCTATCTTTCTTTATTGGATTACTTTACTACTAACCATCTTATTTTGTTTCAAATATTATCGAGAACATTCGAGAGGATGAAAGTCTCGAATCAAAACAACAGGTACAAGGCACATCAAAAAGATGTCACAACCTAAGATTCAGACATAACCCAGGGATGAGGTATGGCCAAGAAACTACCTCTCCAAGTGGAATTATGTTACTACTAACAATTTTATTTTGAGATGTTGTCAAGAGCATCCTAGAAGGATGAAATTCTCAAAGCAAAACCACAGGTGCGGACTACACCAAAAAGGACGCATCACAACGTGGAACTTTTTCTTAGCAGTGAACTGGGACATAGTCCGAAGAGGAATACCAAACTCTTTGGACGCGAGCTGAGGAAAAACTTTCACCACCATCAAACCACACCCCTGCCCGAAGGCATGTGGGTATTTTTCATATTTCCAGTTTCAGTTTCGCATCCAGGGTATTTTCGAAACTCACGCTGGAAGTAATATTCCTTCTTTTCAAAATTTGGGTGACGACACACCTCGAGCTTCGGGAATTATGTCCATGTAGCTCTTATATATGGATTTGAGGGCCCCACATTTGTAATTGAGATGGTTACAAGCCTTGTTTCCATAACTTGATTTATTTGTCACTCATCCCTAGCCAAAGGTTGTCTTAACATAAAGATTACGTTTTCTACCGATTGAGTCGAACTACAAGCAACCTGATTCCCCGAGTCTTAGGATATGTAGGCGGGATTTATGTTGAAAACTCAGCTGCATTCCGTACTCCCCCCAATCCTCTTATTCCCTAGCTTTTCAGTCTCTCCATACTCTAAAATTGGGATAGTTAGGATTCTTTCAAAATCATGCGTAAAATCAAGCGTCTTGAACTACAATTGGCCTGAGTTCTCATGCAACCTGAGATATGTAGGAAACTCAATGCCAGAGTTCGGCCATAACTCCTTAAAATTCGTGCTAAAACCAACCATGTCCCAAAGATGAATTTGTGGTCGGATAAAATTGGGAACATTAATTCCCTTTGCCCAAGGTTCATTACACTCACCCTACCCAAAGGGAGGGGCAGTTGTTGACACCCAATTTTTATCCTCCACATTACGAATTAATCTTGAGCCTTTTTGGATTTTAAATAATTTTTGAAATAATTGTTTAGTAAAAAAGGATAAAACATTTTCCAAAGTAGCTTTATAATAGTAGTAATTTATAGCTTCCATATTTAATTATGTGGAATTTATATAAATTTACTTAAAGAATTATTTCAAAAGATTAACGTTTGGTTTGCCTCTAAATTAATTCAAAATGAGATTAATTGAATAAATTAGTTTTTCATAACCGTAAGTGAGGTAATTATGTGTTAAACATGATAAATATTTCAAATTATTTGAGTTTAAAGAGGCTCGGGCAATTAATTTTAACTAATTCATCTTTATTTCTATTTTAGCCTAAATCTCTAAAATCCTTTAAAACTTAGCCAAATTTCACCCAATTACTCCTAATTTGGTTGTTTTCTAAAGACCAAATGGCCACATTTTTGCAAATATGGGCAGACTCTAAAAAACCCTCAACAATCCTTTGTTCTTCAACTGTTGGGCTCGGTTTGAACCCAATACGCTCAGCCCGCCAGCCCACTCCAGTCTCCCCTTTTGACCCGCTCTGACCTGGCCCACCTCTATTCCCATCAGCTTACACCCAAACACATATATCACAATATACCCACAATCCCAGAAAAAGAATGCGTTGAACAAGACAACGCGCCTCGTACAAACACAGCTCACTCGTATACTCCTCTCCATCTTCTTCATCTTCCCAACACCCACCAGACAAAACCCTAACGTCAACCAGCAAAACGACGAAGCAACAATAACAAACAACGCCCCAAACGTCGTTAAAATTTCCAAATTCCATCCAAGAGCTCCGTCAAGGTGTGTGCTGGCGAGGTGGAGAAGCTTCTAGAGGCCCTAGGTGGCCTCATTTCAGCAAAATCAGCGAGCATTTGTACGAGCTCATACGATTCCCTTGCTGCTCAAGCTTATCCAGCTGAGGAATTCAAAATTTCCCCAAAGGGTTTTCCCATTTTTACCCTTTGTTTTCCCCCCCTTTTTCTTCACCCAAAATTCTCTATATAAACCCCCTCTTCCATTGAGGTGGGTAGCTGAATTTTGGGGAAAAACTTAGGGATTCTGGTGGAGCATTCCATCAATCTCACGAAACCAAAATTCAGAGAGAAACATAAATTCTATATAAACCCCCTTTTTTGTCACGTTTTTGTTAAGTTTTGAGTTCAAATCCGGACTTTCAATGTAATGACCCTTCCGGTCATTTCCACGTGTAAGTTTTGAAGTCAAGCAAATCGACAAAAGTTATCGTAAGTTCTTTAATGAATTTTCTGAACTTTGGGTCAAATGTCTCAGGGCTTTTCTCCCAATATATAAAGAGTTAGAAGTCCCCCGAAATACCAAATCGAAGGTCTACGAGTCTAGTTTCCTACGCACAAAACCTCACGTCCAACTAATCTCGAAGTAAAACGTTATGACTGTTTTACCGTGGACTGTCTGGCAGAAAATGGGTTACGAACCGGGTCGCGAATCGGGTCGGGTTAAACTCGATTTAAGCCTCAACTTCGCGTTTTAAAACGTCATTTCAGTTCTGAAACAGTGAGAAAACATAAGGGAGGATCCCGAGAGAATTCTTGAGTATCAAAATCGTGCGTTGGTGAATTACGAGCCTAGGCTTAAGAATTTTATTAGCATCGTGCGTGTATTCGAGAATATTTTATTTAAAAGTTGAATTTGATAAAAATTATATTATTATTGCCTTTTCAAAATATTTTAAAGGTTTATGAAAAATATTTTGTTACGATATAATTATATATGTATTTATTTTATAAAGTTTTTATACATTGTAATATTTTAACGGAGATAGTAAATTTAGTTATGTTAAAATTTATTATTATAATATAGTAGGTTTTATTCGAAATAATTTTCTAATAATATGGTATATTTAAAAAGCTATATTTATTTTACCACGAATTTATTCAATACCCGAATACATACATAACGGGCTGAAAATATTAAAATGTTGCCACCTCCACAACACGTGGAGGTGAGGCAAAGCAGCCAACATGTAGTAGCTGCTAGGTGTCTAATTGGCAGCATATGATTAATTGCATGCATAGATTGTATTAAAGTGAGCCACCCTTTTGACTTTGCTGAAAGTTGTTATACATATATGTATATTACTGTTACATACAACTATGCACATTATTAAATACTCATTCACGTGAAAGGTTTTGTTGTGAGAAAAATATATTTGATAAAGTAAGTCAATTATCTACGTCAAGTTATTCAAGCCCAAATCCAATTCCGATTCCGATTTAGTTTTGGATTTTCTTGGAGTGGTTCGAGCTTGGACATCGTTGTTCTAGCAGCTTGTCGTCGGACGACAGGTAGGTTACGGTTTATTTTCCCTAGACATCTGTATATATAGTTTTGGTTTATTTGCACTCCATGTATGTAGTTTGGCTCTATACTATGATACCAGGTCTTGGGGTTTGGTTTAGTTTCCGCATATGTATATATTTATAGTCCTTTTATCTGTTCTATTCGTCTTGTTCTCTTATTTGTTAGATAATAGCCCAGTACTAACTGTTCTGGACTACGGGGATTGGTTCACCTACCGGGGGTTGTAGGTGCCATCATGACCGAGAAATCGGGTCGTGACAACTTGGTATCAGAGCTTTAGGTTTATCGGTGTCATCGGTATAGGAGCCAATGTCTAGTAGAGTCCTGCGGATCGGGGCGGAGACGTCCGTACTCAATCTTTGGGAGGCTACAGTGACATTTTAGGAAATTCAACTCTTTTATTGCTTCTGTGTCGTGCGTACAACCCTTGAAGTTTCTGGAGATCTCATTTGTTCTACTTCATTCTTCCGCAGATGGTTCGTACGAGATCATTGGCATCCCGCGGGGATGAGCCTCCAGCGCCAGCCCCAGTGCCCACTTCTGTGCCAGCTCCAGCCGCAGCTCAGTCTCCAGATATTCGGGGATTACTATTACAGCTTTTGGGTGATTGGAGAGCGGCCTTCTGAGGTAGCGCAGACATACGCTCAGGGGGCAGCCCTGGGGCAGCCCTGGGTGCACAGAGCTCAGGAGAGCAGCCTGCTACTATGTCTCCCCGTGCGGAGGTCATTCTGGTTCCATCCGTTGCACAGCCTCTTGC